>CANSZD010004291.1:135000-170357 GCA_947648045.1 Beta corolliflora
AAGTATAGTATTTTTAAAACTGATTATGTGATTAAAACCCAAGAACGGGATATCCATTTAACAAAACCTATTGATACTATAAAATTATTTTCATCTAGTACTTTGAAAAAACATGTCGATAAAGGTTATCGTTACATCCATATAGGGTTAGTTCAAGTTGGCTTAAAACCTCTTACTAAAGAAGGATTAAATTCTTCTGTTCTTGTTGCCCTTAGAGATGGACGATTTAAAGACTTTAGTGATTCCTTACTAGGAACTATAGAGTCAAGTTTATGTATGGGTCCAGTCTCATTTGATTGTTACCCAAATTTCAGTGTTTCTTTAAGTGATAAGAATATCTTATCATCTTTACTTTTACAAATTAAAACTCATAACTATAAAATGTTTGATGGATCTATTCCAAAGTAGCCTTAATTTATAAAATCCATTACAAAGCTATGATGTCTGCTTTTAATACTGGAAATATACAACACAGTAAAAAAGGAGAAACCCTTCTCCTCCAAACCGACCTTTCTAGATCCAACATAAGAATTCCTAGACCAATACAATGGAACGATGTTAGTCTTCCTGAAGATTGGTTCCTCGAGGGAGCCGCCGAACCCGAAGTGCAATCACCCGGCTCTTCCGGAACCTAATACCGACCTTGAACGTGTCATACAATACTCGATGGTAGTGTTAAGCTTAGCTTTAATGTAAGCACTAGCTCTAGGTATTCCGACCACTCCTCTGTTGAAAGCCTAGGAAGAATTTCTCGTCTTCCTTCCAGAAAATAACATGCACTATAAACGACAAATCAGTGTCCTAGAACTAATTACCCGTAAAGACCAAGGTATTCTACCTCGCATTTACCTTCGCCTTCCATTCAAAATGTTGAATATAGAACCCAAGTTCCACACCCGGTTTATGCCGAAAGACGGTCTCCTCCAGACTCACCCTCGGCCTCGCTTATAGCGAGAATATAAACAATGAGCTTAACGTCCTTGAAAAGGATTTTGAGATCAATAAAGACTTGGTTCATAAAGACTTTTATGCACCACATAACCTCTCGAAGCGAACATGGTTCTTCAAACACTTTCTTGAAATACGTAAAAAGATCCAAGAAAACTATTACGGCTTTGTTGAAAAACATAAAACCCATATTCTTTTCTTTGATTGGTTCGAACTCTATACCTCTGATAACAACATTGATTACCCCTTTAAAACCATAGAACCTATCAATACCAATAGAAGGACACCTGTCTGGGAAACTCCAAATGGCACAGTTCAGAGTGACCATCCTCCTTTACGACAGATTTCCTTTAACGTAGGAGAGCACAAAGTAGAGGCCTTCCCTCTTAAGATACCTCGGGAAGAAGCCTCGCAAGAAACCTCAAGAATATTGTTTCGCAAAACAATTTCACTAATATTAGTCTTAACACTCTAGGAAAGCAACTTTCTAGAATTGAGAAACAAAGCCTTACAACGAGACAAGTTTAGTCTCCACTCCCTTAGAGAAAAGCCTCCGAAATCCGATTTTCAAACCTTATCGATTTCGCAAAAGCTCAAAATGAAGTTACAACTTCAAAGACTGAATTTCTTCAAGCTATTAAAGACCAAATTAGCAGGGTTGAACCTTCTACTTCAAGGATAATTGAGGAAGAAACGGTCCAGAATAACACTGCTTGTGCCCTGGATTTAAGTGACAACACCGATCCGGAAACTAGCCCTAAAACACCCGAATTAGCTAAACTTGTTTGGCAAAATTTCGATCCTCTTGATATTATTCCAATTAGGACTAATGAATCTCAAATAGGTAGTCGGCCCTAACACAATCGTTCAACCAAAATATAACGCCTCCTCTATCTATGAATGGAATATAGACGGCATGAGTGAACACCGGATTTTGAACCTCTTGCAACAAATGACGATGGCTTCAAATGCTTATAAAACCCAACTGCGGTATATCGGATAAAACGGTTGCGAGCTCCTTATTGCGGGGTTCTCGGCCAAATTAAAGGATGGTGGGATTTCTATCTCACCAAAGAACAAAGAACTAGACATCTTGAATGCAATTCGCATCAACCGAAAATGGGGTTCCCATACTTAACCTAAGTGGAGAACCAATTCAAGATTCTCGTCTCAACCCTCATATTTACCTTATCACTTCACTTCATTGGAGATTCCTCCCATCTCGGGGACAAAAATGCGGATCTTTTGTCTAACCTAAGATGCAAAAAACTTAGTGATTTCCAAGGTGGTACAAAAATACTTTCCTAACCGGGGTTATGCTTAGAGAAGATTCTAATCAACCCTTTTGGAAAGAAAAATTCCTAGCTGGTCTTCCAACCATATTAGGAGAAAAGGTCAGGAACCGAATCCGTGAGGATTTTGGTGAACATATTATCCCTTACGATAGGCTAACCTACGGTGAATTGGTTAGTGTAACCTCTAAACAAGGCCTTCAAATATGTCAAGATTTGAAGCTCCAAAAACACCTAAAAAGAGAGTTAAAAGAGACTAAAAAGGAATTAGGCTCCTTCGTCCAGATTCGATATCTCTTCTCCTCGGACTAGCACTTGCAAAGGGAACCGTAACAAAACAACCCATTACCAAAAGCCCTTTAAGTCACGAAAATTCTATAAGAAAGTTGAGAAAGTCTTCCATAGAAAACCTTTTGAACAACGAAAATGGAAGCCTCACAAGAAACACCAACAGTCCACTACAAAACCTGACCTTAAAAACATCACATGTTTCAAATGTGGAAAAAAGGGTCACACAGCCAGATTTTGTAGAGTTTCTAATAAAATCCAAAACCTCGACCTAGATAATGAAACTCTAGGAAAAATTTCAGCTCTTTTCATAGAATCTTCTGATGAGGAAACAGATTATTCAGCTGAGAATTATGGCCCTCAGGATGATGATATAGATTCCTCCTCTTCAAATAATGATGAGGATTCTACCCTAAATGTCCTCACCATTGAACAAAACCTCATATTAGATGTTATCCAGGACATTGATAATCCCGCTCTTCAAAAACAATACCTTGAACGACTTCGTAAATCCCTTGAAGAAAATCCTAAAGAAAAGGACCTTAATCCTTCTTCTTCAAGCACTGAACCTTACAACCTCACTTCTATTTTAGAAAAAAGAAGCTCTAGAAAGAAGCCAGAAAAGAACCATACGGGACCTTCAGCTGAAGTTAAATCCATTAAAACCGATATAAAAGACCTTAAGACCAAGCAACAACATGACTCGGCCATTATTCGGCTTTTGTCTTCTCATATAGTCCCGGATATCCCCAAGTGAAAGTGATCCCGACGATATCCCAAAAAGTCCCGAGATGATTTCCTTTTTGTTTTAAAAGAAATCGGTTCTAGGAAGTATTACATAAAAATCACACTTGAGTTCTCCAGTGACTTCAAAATCAATACTATAGCTTTGTTCGATACCGGAGCAGATTTAAATTGCATTAAATCCAGTCTCGTCCCAAAACGCTTTCACCAAAAGACCTTGGAAAAACTGAGTTCTGCCAACAACACCAAAATGCATATAGAGGGAAAAACAGATGCCAACATATTAAATCAAGGCCTCTCTCTAAAAAGCCATTTTGTCCTCGTTACAAATATGCACCATTCAGTAATCTTGGGAACACCCTTCATAAATCTCATAACTCCTTACAGTGTCAATTATGATGGAATATCCTTCAAGACTAAAAATAAAAAGCTTGACTTCTTTTTCTTAGAAAAACCCAAGACTAGAAATCTCAACATTATAAAGCCAAGCTCCATTTATAACAGTGAGATAAACTCTCTTATCAATCGAAAGCAGAGAGACGTGCATGATCTAAAACAGAAAATCCATTTACAAAAAATTGAGGAACAATTACAAGGTAGTGTTCTCAAAACTCAGATAACTAACTTCCAAAATCTCCTCGAAAGCGAAGTTTGTTCTGAGCTGCCCAATGCCTTCTGGAATAGAAAGCAACACATGGTCGACTTACCTTATGAGCCTGATTTTGATGAAAAAAATATCCCTACCAAAGCTCGACCAACCCAAATGAATGCTGACTTAGAACGCCATTGTCGAGAAGAAATTAAATTTCTCGAAAGCAAAGGCTTAATTCCCAAATCCCGTTCCCCTTGGAGCTGTGCGGCATTTTATGTCAATAAAGCCTCTGAGATTGAACGTGGTACGCCTAGGCTAGTCATAAATTACAAGCCTCTTAACGATGCCCTTCGTTGGATCTATTACCCAATACCCAATAAAAAAGATCTGATGCAAAAATTACACCATGCCTATATCTTCTCAAAATTCGATATGAAGTCAGGTTTCTGGCAAATACAGATCAAGCCACAACATCGTTATAAAACGACCTTTACTATGCCTTTTGGCCTTAAGAATGCTCCCTCTGAATACCAGAGGATTATGAACGATGTCTTCAACCCCTTTTCAGACTTCTGCATTGTTTACATTAATGACGTGCTAGTTTACTCAAGCACGATTGATCAGCACTTTAAAAACCTCGAGATTTTTTTCTATGGTCTTGTTATTTCAGCAAAAAAGATTTCCTTATTTCAAACTGAAATTAGATTCCTAGGTCAGTTTGTGTCATGTGGCACTATTACCCCTATTGATAGGTCTCTCCAATTCACTAGTAAGTTTCCTGATAAAATCTTGGACAAAACTCAACTACAGAAGTTTCTTGGTAGTTTAAACTATGTCTTAGAAATCTCATGTCTGAGTTCAGCAGACCCTGACCTACCTAAAATATTGGAAACAGTTGCCAGTAATATGGGATACACGAGCATTTTAAAACAAGTCGACAGTAGTAAGTATTACATTACCAGTTTCGCCTCAGAGCATTTAAATGATACTCAGTTAGAATACTCTTTTATAAAACAAAAGGTTTTATCAATCTTTCTTTGTATTACCATTTTCCAGTCTGATTTATTTTATCACAAAGATGCTCAAAAGAATGAGCAAAACTTTACTAAAACTCTGGTGAACAGCAAAAACTTTTATCCCTCTTTGATTTTTAATAATAAGTTTACCCGGGGAAAAAACAACTCTCTTCCTGATTATCTAACTTTTGCAGGGACTTGTACAACAAACTCCAAGATGAGAAGCCCAAAGCCTTCTAAAAAATGGAGACAGCTCCCTAAATATCACCTTCAAAATTTTCCCAAATTAACCCACAATATACCTTCCACCTTGAGAAATAATTCCCACTTCATACCCTCACCTCAATTACATTGGTCTACTCGCAATATTCATCCAACAAAGCACTTATCCTTTCCCAGGAAACATCACAAAAATATTAACCGACTACCAACCGAAATACAGCTAATAATTCTCAACAAAACCAAATTAGCAAAATTCAATCAAAATTTTACCGAATTCCTCACAAAGCACGCTATTTTTTTTGCTATCTATGGCATCTTTGGGGTCTATCGGGTTTCTTCGATAAAGGATTTTTTCTCTATCCCAATGACCTTCAAAAGAGTGATCCTTACTTCCTCACATGGCGTTATGGGTTGGTAAGAAAATTCTATGATGTACCAATACCACGAGCCCCTATTTTCCGGGAATTCACAAAATACCAACAATATATCTTTTCTACTATACACTCCTTCGGATGGCATGAATGGACTTATATTGAAGCTATTTGTGCTAATATTGAAATGGATAAGGGAAAAATAAGACCGACCCATTACTTAATTTTCTTAAATACCCAAGCCTTGTATCCCTCGCCTTATTCCTTCACAAAAAAACCCGGCCCAAGCAAGAGCCCAAGGGCTTGCTTCCATTTCGGGAAATTTGATGCATATTATCAATCATCATCAAAACCACCATTCGTTTCCAATTACCATTATTCATTATGGCAATACAACTGTTGTTTTCCCCCACTCCTTTAACAAATACTTTCTTACGGGCATACAACACACAGAATCTTCCTCTCAGTATTTATCAGATATCCTCAAAGGAAAATATTTATCTGATGAAGGTAAGATTCATTTTGCTCAAATTTCTTCCCACCATATATCGCAAACGGATCCATGGGTCTGTGACGATGGAGGAAATACTGGTTTCCATCTTTGGTTTCCGAGATATAAAAAAAAAAAAAAAAAAAAAAGAAAAAAAAAAAAAAATAAGGTTTATATCACCATCTTCAAGCTTCAACAGGATGAGACACCACAACACCACGGACAAAGTCCTGCTTCAGCAAAAGGACAAAAACAGTCAAACAGTGTAAAGCATTACTATTCATCAACAGTAAAAGCATCAAATGTCAAAAGCAGTCAAACAGTGTAAAGCATTACTATTCATCAACGGTAAAAGCATCAAAAGACAAAAAAAGTGAACGGTGTAAAGCGGAAGACAGATTGTTCATCAACAGCTCTTCGACATGACAGCACCACTCTTCACTGCCTATAAATAGAGGCTCCTCCTTCAGTTCTAGGCAGAGCATAACACAGCAATACAAGCTCCTCAAAAAAGCTCTCTCTCCCTCTCTTTCTCTCACAAAAAATTATAACACTCTTTAAGTTTCAGTTTCATTCAAGACTCTCTGTAAGTCTTATCTGTAAAACCAATGGCTGGTTCAACCGCCTTACTTTACTTTATGCTTTCTATTTTAAGTTTTAAAGTTACTTATTAAAATCCCCAGATCCTTGGCCTTATCCTGGTATCAGAGCCATGGGGTGTAGTTATATTTGTTCTATATAAAAACTTGTTCTTCTGATTTCAGTACTTTCCAGTCTTCAAACTTGTTTATGTCCTATTTGTTACCCTGCTTGTTTTAACGTTTGTAGAGGCAGTAAGTCCCGTGTGAGGCAGTCAGACCATAAGGCTACAGTTACCTAAACGGCGGGTAGGTTTTAGGCATTTTCTGGTTTAATTTCTGGTTTAAGTTCTGGTTCATAAGTATGAGTTCTTTTTGGAACAGAGGAACTCCATCCTCTTCTCATGGTAGTAGTGGTAAAGCCAGTAAACTGGTTAAAAATGAAACCTTTACTATAGAAAACCTCGAGCAAAATATTGACAATTGGGAGATACCCAAAGTTAATAAAGACCAGATCTATAAAATGAAAAAGTATAGTATTTTTAAAACTGATTATGTGATTAAAACCCAAGAACGGGATATCCATTTAACAAAACCTATTGATACTATAAAATTATTTTCATCTAGTACTTTGAAAAAACATGTCGATAAAGGTTATCGTTACATCCATATAGGGTTAGTTCAAGTTGGCTTAAAACCTCTTACTAAAGAAGGATTAAATTCTTCTGTTCTTGTTGCCCTTAGAGATGGACGATTTAAAGACTTTAATGATTCCTTACTAGGAACTATAGAGTCAAGTTTATGTATGGGTCCAGTCTCATTTGATTGTTACCCAAATTTCAGTGTTTCTTTAAGTGATAAGAATATCTTATCATCTTTACTTTTACAAATTAAAACTCATAACTATAAAATGTTTGATGGATCTATTCCAGTAGCCTTAATTTATAAAATCCATTACAAAGCTATGATGTCTGCTTTTAATACTGGAAATATACAACACAGTAAAAAAGGAGAAACCCTTCTCCTCCAAACCGACCTTTCTAGATCCAACATAAGAATTCCTAGACCAATACAATGGAACGATGTTAGTCTTCCTGAAGATTGGTTCCTTGAGGGAGCTGCTGAACCTGAAGTGCAATCACCAGCTCTTCCAGAACCTAATACCGACCTTGAACGTGTCATACAATACTCTGATGGTAGTGTTAAGCTTAGCTTTAACAGAAGCACTAGCTCTAGGTATTCCGACCACTCCTCTGTTGAAAGCCTAGGAAGAATTTCTCGTCTTCCTTCAGAAAATAACATGCACTATAAACGACAAATCAGCTGTCCTAGAACTAATTACCCAGAAAGACCAAGGTATTCTACCTCAGATTTACCTTCGCCTTCCATTCAAAATGTTGAATATAGAACCCAAGTTCCACACCCAGTTTATGCTGAAAGACAGTCTCCTCCCGGACTCACCCTCGGCCTCGGTTATAGCGAGAATATAAACAATGAGCTTAACGTCCTTGAAAAGGATTTTGAGATCAATAAAGACTTGGTTCATAAAGACTTTTATGCACCACATAACCTCTCGAAGCGAACATGGTTCTTCAAACACTTTCTTGAAATACGTAAAAAGATCCAAGAAAACTATTACAGCTTTGTTGAAAAACATAAAACCCATATTCTTTTCTTTGATTGGTTCGAACTCTATACCTCTGATAACAACATTGATTACCCCTTTAAAACCATAGAACCTATCAATACCAATAGAAGGACACCTGTCTGGGAAACTCCAAATGGCACAGTTCAGAGTGACCATCCTCCTTTACGACAGATTTCCTTTAACGTAGGAGAGCACAAAGTAGAGGCCTTCCCTCTTAAGATACCTCAGGAAGAAGCCTCAGCAAACCTCAAGAATATTGTTCTGCAAAACAATTTCACTAATATTAGTCTTAACACTCTAGGAAAGCAACTTTCTAGAATTGAGAAACAAAGCCTTAAAACAGAGACAAGTTTAGTCTCCACTCCCTTAGAGAAAAGCCTCCGAAATCCGATTTTCAAACCTTATCGATTTCGCAAAAGCTCAAAATGAAGTTACAACTTCAAAGATCGAATTTCTTCAAGCTATTAAAGACCAAATTAGCGGGGTTGAACCTTCTACTTCAAGGATAATTGAGGAAGAAACGGTCAGAATAACACTTTGCTTGTGCCCTCGGATTTAAGTGACAACACCGATCCGAAACTAGCCCTAAAACACCCGAATTAGCTAAACTTGTTTGGCAAAATTACGATCCTCTTGATATTATTCCAATTAGGACTAATGAATCTCAAATAGGTAGTCAGCCTAACACAATCGTTCAACCAAAATATAACGCCTCCTCTATCTATGAATGGAATATAGACGGCATGAGTGAACACCAGATTTTGAACCTCTTGCAACAAATGACGATGGCTTCAAATGCTTATAAAACCCAATCTGGTATATCAGATAAAACGGTTGCAGAGCTCCTTATTGCAGGGTTCTCTGGCCAAATTAAAGGATGGTGGGATTTCTATCTCACCAAAGAACAGCAACTAGACATCTTGAATGCAATTCAGACAACTGAAGATGGGGTTCCCATACTTAACCTAAGTGGAGAACCAATTCAAGATTCTGTCTCAACCCTCATATTTACCTTATCACTTCACTTCATTGGAGATTCCTCCCATCTCAGGGACAAAAATGCAGATCTTTTGTCTAACCTAAGATGCAAAAAACTTAGTGATTTCCAGTGGTACAAAAATACTTTCCTAACCAGGGTTATGCTTAGAGAAGATTCTAATCAACCCTTTTGGAAAGAAAAATTCCTAGCTGGTCTTCCAACCATATTAGGAGAAAAGGTCAGGAACCGAATCCGTGAGGATTTTGGTGAACATATTATCCCTTACGATAGGCTAACCTACGGCGAATTGGTTAGTGTAACCTCTAAACAAGGCCTTCAAATATGTCAAGATTTGAAGCTCCAAAAACACCTAAAAAGAGAGTTAAAAGAGACTAAAAAGGAATTAGGCTCCTTCTGCCAACAGTTTGATATCTCTTCTCCTCAGACTAGCACTTGCAAAGGGAACTGTAACAAAACAACCCATTACCAAAAGCCCTTTAAGTCACGAAAATTCTATAAAAAAGTTGAGAAAGTCTTCCATAGAAAACCTTTTGAACAACGAAAATGGAAGTCTCATAGGAAACACCAACAGTCCACTACAAAACCTGACCTTAAAAACATCACATGTTTCAAATGTGGTAAAAAGGGTCACACAGCCAGATTTTGTAGAGTGTCTAATAAAATCCAAAACCTCGACCTAGATGATGAAACTCTAGGAAAAATTTCAGCTCTTTTCATAGAGTCTTCTGATGAGGAAACAGATAATTCAGCTGAGAATTATGGCCCTCAGGATGATGATATAAATTCCTCCTCTAATAATGATGAGGATTCTACCCTAAATGTCCTCACCATTGAACAAAACCTCATATTAGATGTTATCCAGGACATTGATAATCCTGCTCTTCAAAAACAATACCTTGAACGTCTTCGTAAATCCCTTGAAGAAAATCCTAAAGAAAAGGACCTTATCCCTTCTTCTTCAAGCACTGAACCTTACAACCTCACTTCTATTTTAGAGAAGAGAAGCTCTAGAAAGAAGCCAGAAAGAACCATACGGGACCTTCAGGTGAAGTTAAATCTATTAAAACCGATATAAAAGACCTTAAGACCAAGCAACAACATGACTCGACCATTATTCGGCTTTTGTCTTCTCATATAGTCCCGAATATCCCCAAAGTGAAAGTGATCCTGACGATATCCCAAAAGTCCCAGATGATTTCCTTTTTGTTTTAAAAGAAATCAGTTCTAGGAAGTATTACATAAAAATCACACTTGAGTTCGACTAGTGACTTCAAAATCAATACTATAGCTTTGTTCGATACCGGAGCAGATTTAAATTGCATTAAATCCGAGTCTCGTCCCAAAGCGCTTTCACCAAAAAAAACCTTGGAAAAGCGAGTTACGCCAACAACACCAAAATGCATATAGAGGGAAAAACAGATGCCAACATATTAAATCAAGGCCTCTCTCTAAAAAGCCATTTTGTCCTCGTTACAAATATGCACCATTCAGTAATCTTGGGAACACCCTTCATAAATCTCATAACTCCTTACAGTGTCAATTATGATGGGATATCCTTCAAAACTAAAAATAAAAAGCTTGACTTCTTTTTCTTAGAAAAACCCAAGACTAGAAATCTCAACATTATAAAGGCAAGCTCCATTTATAACAGTGAGATAAACTCTCTTATCAATCGAAAGCAGAGAGACGTGCATGATCTAAAACAGAAAATCCATTTACAAAAAATTGAGGAACAATTACAAGGTAGTGTTCTCAAAACTCAGATAACTAACTTCCAAAATCTCCTCGAAAGCGAAGTTTGTTCTGAGCCGCCCAATGCCTTCGGAATAGAAAGCAACACATGGTCGACTTACCTTATGAGCCCGATTTTGATGAAAAAAATATCCCTACCAAAGCTCGACCAACCCAAATGAATGCTGACTTAGAACGCCATTGTCGAGAAGAAATTAAATTTCTCGAAAGCAAAGGCTTAATTTCCAAATCCCGTTCCCCTTGGAGCTGTGCGGCATTTTACGTCAATAAAGCCTCTGAGATTGAACGTGGCACGCCTAGGCTAGTCATAAATTACAAGCCTCTTAACGATGCCCTTCGTTGGATCCGTTACCCAATACCCAATAAAAAAGATCTAATGCAAAAATTACACCAAGCCTATATCTTCTCAAAATTCGATATGAAGTCAGGTTTCTGGCAGATACAGATCAAGCCACAACATCGTTATAAAACGGCCTTTACTGTTCCTTTTGGTCAATACGAATGGAATGTTATGCCTTTCGGCCTTAAGAATGCTCCCTCTGAATACCAAAGGATTATGAACGATATCTTCAACCCCTATTCAGACTTTTGCATTGTTTACATTGATGACGTGCTAGTTTACTCAAGCACGATTGATCAGCACTTTAAAAACCTCAAAACCTTTTTCTATCTAATTAAAAGGAATGGTCTTGTTATTTCAGCAAAAATGATTTCCTTATTTCAAACTGAAATTAGATTCCTAGGCAAAATTCTGATCCTCTTGATATTATTCCAATTAGGACTAATGAATCTCAAATAGGTAGTCAGCCTAACACAATCGTTCAACCAAAATATAACGCCTCCTCTATCTATGAATGGAATATAGACGGCATGAGTGAACACCAGATTTTGAACCTCTTGCAACAAATGACGATGGCTTCAAATGCTTATAAAACCCAATCTGGTATATCAGATAAAACGGTTGCAGAGCTCCTTATTGCAGGGTTCTCTGGCCAAATTAAAGGATGGTGGGATTTCTATCTCACCAAAGAACAGCAACTAGACATCTTGAATGCAATTCAGACAACTGAAGATGGGGTTCCCATACTTAACCTAAGTGGAGAACCAATTCAAGATTCTGTCTCAACCCTCATATTTACCTTATCACTTCACTTCATTGGAGATTCCTCCCATCTCAGGGACAAAAATGCAGATCTTTTGTCTAACCTAAGATGCAAAAAACTTAGTGATTTCCAGTGGTACAAAAATACTTTCCTAACCAGGGTTATGCTTAGAGAAGATTCTAATCAACCCTTTTGGAAAGAAAAATTCCTAGCTGGTCTTCCAACCATATTAGGAGAAAAGGTCAGGAACCGAATCCGTGAGGATTTTGGTGAACATATTATCCCTTACGATAGGCTAACCTACGGTGAATTGGTTAGTGTAACCTCTAAACAAGGCCTTCAAATATGTCAAGATTTGAAGCTCCAAAAACACCTAAAAAGAGAGTTGAAAGAGACTAAAAAGGAATTAGGCTCCTTCTGTCAACAGTTCGATATCTCTTCTCCTCAGACTAGCACTTGTAAAGGGAACTGTAACAAAACAACCCATTACCAAAAGCCCTTTAAGTCACGAAAATTCTATAAGAAAGTTGAGAAAGTCTTCCATAGAAAACCTTTTGAACAACGAAAATGGAAGCCTCACAAGAAACACCAACAGTCCACTACAAAACCTGACCTTAAAAACATCACATGTTTCAAATGTGGAAAAAAGGGTCACACAGCCAGATTTTGTAGAGTTTCTAATAAAATCCAAAACCTCGACCTAGATAATGAAACTCTAGGAAAAATTTCAGCTCTTTTCATAGAATCTTCTGATGAGGAAACAGATTATTCAGCTGAGAATTATGGCCCTCAGGATGATGATATAAATTCCTCCTCTAATAATGATGAGGATTCTACCCTAAATGTCCTCACCATTGAACAAAACCTCATATTAGATGTTATCCAGGACATTGATAATCCTGCTCTTCAAAAACAATACCTTGAACGTCTTCGTAAATCCCTTGAAGAAAATCCTAAAGAAAAGGACCTTATCCCTTCTTCTTCAAGCACTGAACCTTACAACCTCACTTCTATTTTAGAGAAGAGAAGCTCTAGAAAGAAGCCGGGTAAAGAACCATACGGGACCTTCAGGGTGAAGTTAAATCCATTAAAACCGATATAAAAGACCTTAAGACCAAGCAACAACATGACTCAGCCATTATTCAGCTTTTGTCTTCTCATATAGTCCCAGATATCCCCAGTGAAAGTGATCCTGACGATATCCCAAAAGTCCCAGATGATTTCCTTTTTGTTTTAAAAGAAATCAGTTCTAGGAAGTATTACATAAAAATCACACTTGAGTTCGACAGTGACTTCAAAATCAATACTATAGCTTTGTTCGATACCGGAGCAGATTTAAATTGCATTAAATCCAGTCTCGTCCCAAAGCGCTTTCACCAAAAAACCTTGGAAAAACTGAGTTCTGCCAACAACACCAAAATGCATATAGAGGGAAAAACAGATGCCAACATATTAAATCAAGGCCTCTCTCTAAAAAGCCATTTTGTCCTCGTTACAAATATGCACCATTCAGTAATCTTGGGAACACCCTTCATAAATCTCATAACTCCTTACAGTGTCAATTATGATGGGATATCCTTCAAAACTAAAAATAAAAAGCTTGACTTCTTTTTCTTAGAAAAACCCAAGACTAGAAATCTCAACATTATAAAGGCAAGCTCCATTTATAACAGTGAGATAAACTCTCTTATCAATCGAAAGCAGAGTGACGTGCATGATCTAAAACAGAAAATCCATTTACAAAAAATTAAGGAACAATTACAAGGTAGTGTCCTAAAAACTCAGATAACTAACTTCCAAAATCTCCTCGAAAGCGAAGTTTGTTCTGAGCTGCCCAATGCCTTCTGGAATAGAAAGCAACACATGGTCGACTTACCTTATGAGCCCGATTTTGATGAAAAAATATCCCTACCAAAGCTCGACCAACCCAAATGAATGCTGACTTAGAACGCCATTGTCGAGAAGAAATTAAATTTCTCGAAAGCAAAGGCTTAATTCCCAAATCCCGTTCCCCTTGGAGCTGTGCGGCATTTTATGTCAATAAAGCCTCTGAGATTGAACGTGGTACGCCTAGGCTAGTCATAAATTACAAGCCTCTTAACGATGCCCTTCGTTGGATCTATTACCCAATACCCAATAAAAAAGATCTGATGCAAAAATTACACCATGCCTATATCTTCTCAAAATTCGATATGAAGTCAGGTTTCTGGCAAATACAGATCAAGCCACAACATCGTTATAAAACGACCTTTACTATGCCTTTTGGCCTTAAGAATGCTCCCTCTGAATACCAGAGGATTATGAACGATGTCTTCAACCCCTTTTCAGACTTCTGCATTGTTTACATTAATGACGTGCTAGTTTACTCAAGCACGATTGATCAGCACTTTAAAAACCTCGAGATTTTTTTCTATGGTCTTGTTATTTCAAAGAAAAAGATTTCCTTATTTCAAAGCGAAATTAGATTCCTAGGTCGGTTGTGTCATGTGGCACTATTACCCCTATTGATAGGTCTCTCCAATTCACTAGTAAGTTTCCCGATAAAATCTTGGACAAAACTCAACTACGAGGTTTCTTGGTAGTTTAAACTATGTCTTAGAAATCTCATGTCTGAGTTCAGCAGACCCTGACCTACCTAAAATATTGGAAACAGTTGCCAGTAATATGGGATACACGAGCATTTTAAAACAAGTCGACAGTAGTAAGTATTACATTACCAGTTTCGCCTCAGAGCATTTAAATGATACTCAGTTAGAATACTCTTTTATAAAACAAAAGGTTTTATCAATCTTTCTTTGTATTACCATTTTCCAGTCTGATTTATTTTATCACAAAGATGCTCAAAAGAATGAGCAAAACTTTACTAAAACTCTGGTGAACAGCAAAAACTTTTATCCCTCTTTGATTTTTAACAATAAGTTTACCCGGGGAAAAAACAACTCTCTTCCTGATTATCTAACTTTTGCAGGGACTTGTACAACAAACTCCAAGATGAGAAGCCCAAAGCCTTCTAAAAAATGGAGACAGCTCCCTAAATATCACCTTCAAAATTTTCCCAAATTAACCCACAATATACCTTCCACCTTGAGAAATAATTCCCACTTCATACCCTCACCTCAATTACATTGGTCTACTCGCAATATTCATCCAACAAAGCACTTATCCTTTCCCAGGAAACTTCACAAAAATATTAACCGACTACCAACCGAAATACAGCTAATAATTCTCAACAAAACCAAATTAGCAAAATTCAATCAAAATTTTACCGAATTCCTCACAAAGCACGCTATTTTTCGCTGCTATCTATGGCATCTTTGGGGTCTATCAGGTTTCTTCGATAAAGGATTTTTTCTCTATCCCAATGACCTTCAAAAGAGTGATCCTTACTTCCTCACATGGCGTTATGGGTTGGTAAGAAAATTCTATGATGTACCAATACCACAGGCCCCTATTTTCCAGGAATTCACAAAATACCAACAATATATCTTTTCTACTATACACTCCTTCAGATGGCATGAATGGACTTATATTGAAGCTATTTGTGCTAATATTGAAATGGATAAGGGAAAAATAAGACCAGCCCATTACTTAATTTTCTTAAATACCCAAGCCTGTATCCCTCGCCTTATTCCTTCACAAAAAAACCCAGCCCAAGCAAGAGCCCAAGGGCTTGCTTCCATTTCGGGAAATTTGACGCATATTATCAATCATCATCAAAACCACCATTCGTTTCCAATTACCATTATTCATTATGGCAATACAACTGTTGTTTTCCCCCACTCCTTTAACAAATACTTTCTTACGGGCATACAACACACAGAATCTTCCTCTCAGTATTTATCAGATATCCTCAAAGGAAAATATTTATCTGATGAAGGTAAGATTCATTTTGCTCAAATTTCTTCCCACCATATATCGCAAACGGATCCATGGGTCTGTGACGATGGAGGAAATACTGGTTTCCATGCTGGTTTCCAGATATAAAAAAAAAAAAAAGAGAGAAAAGAAAAAAAAGGTTTATATCACCATCTTCAAGCTTCAACAGGATGAGACACCACAACACCACGGACAAAGTCCTGCTTCAGCAAAAGGACAAAAACAGTCAAACAGTGTAAAGTATTACTATTCATCAACAGTAAAAGCATCAAAAGTCAAAAGCAGTCAAACAGTGTAAAGCATTACTATTCATCAACAGTAAAAGCATCAAAAGACAAAACAGTGAACAGTGTAAAGCAGAAGACAGATTGTTCATCAACAGCTCTTCGACATGACAGCACCACTCTTCACTGCCTATAAATAGAGGCTCCTCCTTCAGTTCTAGGGAGAGCATAACACAGCAATACAAGCTCCTCAAAAAAGCTCTCTCTCCCTCTCTTTCTCTCACAAAAAATTGTAACACTCTTTAAGTTTCGGTTTCATTCAAGACTCTTCGTAAGTCTTATGCGTAAACCGATTTGGTTCAATAGCCTTACTTTACTTTATGCTTTCTATTTTAAGTTTTAAAGTAACTTATTAAAATCCCCGGATCCTTGGCTTTATCCCTGGTAAGGCCAAGGATCTGGGGATTTTAATAAGTAACTTTAAAACTTAAAATAGAAAGCATAAAGTAAAGTAAGGCGGTTGAACCAGCCATTGGTTTTACAGATAAGACTTACAGAGAGTCTTGAATGAAACTGAAACTTAAAGAGTGTTACAATTTTTTGTGAGAGAAAGAGAGGGAGAGAGAGCTTTTTTGAGGAGCTTGTATTGCTGTGTTATGCTCTTGTTACCTTGGCTTTGCAAAGAGTTATGAAAAGCTTGGAGGAGCTGGGGGTGTTTTTGGATGGACGAAGGATGCTCAGAGATGGAGAGGAGCCATTCCTGAACTTCCTGAGTTCTATCAATAGAAGAGGTTTCACTCTCATTGTTCTGGACTGCATCGTACCAAGTTTTAATAGGTTTTTGAGTTGTGCATAAGGTTTTTTCAGGAGGAGGTTGAGACTTTCCTTTATCTTTTGTTTTGCGAGGCATTTCTGTAAGAAATTCACGGGTTAAGAAGTCAGGGATAGAATTCTCTTCTCCTTTTATATGCTCAATATCAAATTCAAAAATGCTTAAGATAGACTGCCATCTAGCAAAAACATGTTTTACGGCAATATTTTGGACATCCTTTTTTAAAACAGCTTTTGCAGCTTGACAATCAACACGTAATAAGAATTTTTTATTTAGTAAATCAGATTGGAATTTTGTAATACAGAGAACAATGGATAAAACTTCCTGCTTTATAGTAGAGTATTTCAGCTGGGTATCATTCCAATGTCCAGAGGTGAATCTGATAATGTGTTCCTTACCATTGTCGACCTGTTTTAGGATACCTCCATAACCCTTGTCACTGGCATCTGTCTCAACAATTTTAGGTAGGTCGGGGTTTGCTAAACTAAGGCAAGGGATTTCTAAGACACGAGTTTTTATAGTCTTAACAGCCTGGGTATGGAGATCAGACCAAGGCGGTGGGTTTTTCTTTAGTCTATCATGGAGAGGTTTCGCAATTCTGCAGAGATTTGGATAAAAGTCTAAGACATAGTTTAAACTACCAAGAAACCTCTGTAGTTGAGTTTTGTCCAAGATTTTATCAGGAAACTTACTAGTGAATTGGAGAGACCTATCAATAGGGGTAATAGTGCCACATGACACAATCTGGCCTAGGAATCTAATTTCAGTTTGAAATAAGGAAATCTTTTTTGCTGAGATAACAAGACCATTCCTTTTAATTAGATAGAAAAAGGTTTTGAGGTTTTTAAAGTGCTGATCAATCGTGCTTGAGTAAACTAGCACGTCATCAATGTAAACAATGCAAAAGTCTGAATAGGGGTTGAAGATATCGTTCATAATCCTTTGGTATTCAGAGGGAGCATTCTTAAGGCCGAAAGGCATAACATTCCATTCGTATTGACCAAAAGGAACAGTAAAGGCCGTTTTATAACGATGTTGTGGCTTGATCTGTATCTGCCAGAAACCTGACTTCATATCGAATTTTGAGAAGATATAGGCTTGGTGTAATTTTTGCATTAGATCTTTTTTATTGGGTATTGGGTAACGGATCCAACGAAGGGCATCGTTAAGAGGCTTGTAATTTATGACTAGCCTAGGCGTGCCACGTTCAATCTCAGAGGCTTTATTGACGTAAAATGCCGCACAGCTCCAAGGGGAACGGGATTTGGAAATTAAGCCTTTGCTTTCGAGAAATTTAATTTCTTCTCGACAATGGCGTTCTAAGTCAGCATTCATTTGGGTTGGTCGAGCTTTGGTAGGGATATTTTTTTCATCAAAATCAGGCTCATAAGGTAAGTCGACCATGTGTTGCTTTCTATTCCAGAAGGCATTGGGCAGCTCAGAACAAACTTCGCTTTCGAGGAGATTTTGGAAGTTAGTTATCTGAGTTTTGAGAACACTACCTTGTAATTGTTCCTCAATTTTTTGTAAATGGATTTTCTGTTTTAGATCATGCACGTCTCTCTGCTTTCGATTGATAAGAGAGTTTATCTCACTGTTATAAATGGAGCTTGCCTTTATAATGTTGAGATTTCTAGTCTTGGGTTTTTCTAAGAAAAAGAAGTCAAGCTTTTTATTTTTAGTCTTGAAGGATATTCCATCATAATTGACACTGTAAGGAGTTATGAGATTTATGAAGGGTGTTCCCAAGATTACTTGAATGGTGCATATTTGTAACGAGGACAAAATGGCTTTTTAGAGAGAGGCCTTGATTTAATATGTTGGCATCTCGTTTTTCCCTCTATATGCATTTTGGTGTTGTTGGCGAGAACTCGGTTTTCCAAGGTCTCGTTGGTGAAAGCGTTTTGGGACGAGACCGGATTTAATGCAATTTAAATCCGCTCCCAGTATCGAACAAAGCTATTGTATTGATTTTGAAGTCATTGGAGAACTCAAGTGTGATTTTTATGTAATACTTCCTAGAACCGATTTCTTTTAAAACAAAAAGGAAATCATGCGGGACTTTTGGGATATCTTCGGGATCACTTTCCTTTGGGGATATACGGGACTATATGAGAAGACAATAGCTGAATAATGGCTGAGTCATGTTGTTGCTTGGTCTTAAGGTCTTTTATATCAGTTTTAATGGATTTAACTTCAGCCTGAAGGTCCTGTATGGTTCTTTCTGGCTTCTTTCTAGAGCTTCTTTTTTCTAAAATAGATGTGAGGTTGTAAGGTGCAGTGCTTGAAGAAGAAGGATTAAGGTCCTTTTCTTTAGGATTTTCTTCAAGGGATTTACGAAGTCGTTCAAGGTATTGTTTTTGAAGAGCGGGATCATCAATGTCCTGTATAACATCTAATATGAGGTTTTGTTCAATGGTGAGGACATTTAGGGTAGAATCCTCATCATTATTTGAAGAGGAGGAATCTATATCATCATCCTGAGGGCCATAATTCTCAGCTGAATAATTTGTTTCCTCATCAGAAGATTCTATGAAAAGAGCTGAAATTTTTCCTAGAGTTTCATTATCTAGGTCGAGGTTTTGGATTTTATTAGAAACTCTACAAAATCTGGCTGTGTGACCCTTTTTTCCACATTTGAAACATGTGATGTTTTTAAGGTCAGGTTTTGTAGTGGACTGTTGGTGTTTCTTGTGAGGCTTCCATTTTCGTTGTTCAAAAGGTTTTCTATGGAAGACTTTCTCAACTTTCTTATAGAATTTTCGTGACTTAAAGGGCTTTTGGTAATGGGTTGTTTTGTTACAGTTCCCTTTACAAGTGCTAGTCTGAGGAGAAGAGATATCGAACTGTTGACAGAAGGAGCCTAATTCCTTTTTAGTCTCTTTCAACTCTCTTTTTAGGTGTTTTTGGAGCTTCAAATCTTGACATATTTGAAGGCCTTGTTTAGAGGTTACACTAACCAATTCACCGTAGGTTAGCCTATCGTAAGGGATAATATGTTCGCCAAAATCCTCACGGATTCGGTTCCTGACCTTTTCTCCTAATATGGTTGGAAGACCAATTTAGGAATTTTTCTTTCCAAAAGGGTTGATTAGAATCTTCTCTAAGCATAACCCTGGTTAGGAAAGTATTTTTGTACCACTGGAAATCACTAAGTTTTTTGCATCTTAGGTTGGACAAAAGATCTGCATTTTTGTCCCTGAGATGGGAGGAATCTCCAATGAAGTGAAGTGATAAGGTAAATATGAGGGTTGAGACAGAATCTTGAATTGGTTCTCCACTTAGGTTAAGTATGGGAACCCCATCTTCAGTTGTCTGAATTGCATTCAAGATGTCTAGCTGCTGTTCTTTGGTAAGATAGAAATCCCACCATCCTTTAATCTGGCCAGAGAACCCTGCAATAAGGAGCTCCGCAACCGTTTTATCTGATATACCAGATTGGGTTTTATAAGCATTTGAAGCCATCGTCATTTCTTTGTAAGAGGTTCAAAATCTCGGTGTTCACTCATGCCGTCTATATTCCATTCATAAATAGAGGAGGCATTATATTTTGGTTGAACGATTGTGTTAGGCTGACTACCCATTTGAGATTCATTAGTCCTAATTGGAATAATATCAATAGGATCAGAATTTTGCCAAACAAGTTTAGCTAATTCAGGTGTTTTAGGGCTAGTTTCTGGATCAGTGTTGTCACTTAAATCTAGAACACAAGCAGTGTTATTCTGGACCGTTTCTTCCTCAGTTATTCTTGAAGTAGAAGGTTCAACCCTGCTAATTTGGTCTTTAATAGCTTGAAGAAATTCAGTCTTTGAAGTTGTAACTTCATTTTGAGCTTTTTGCGAAATCTGATAAGGTTTAAAAATCGGATTTCGGAGGCTTTTCTCTAAGGGAGTGGAGACTAAACTTGTCTCTGTTTTAAGGCTTTGTTTCTCAATTCTAGAAAGTTGCTTTCCTAGAGTGTTAAGACTAATATTAGTGAAATTGTTTTGCAGAACAATATTCTTGAGGTTTGCTGAGGCTTCTTCCTGAGGTATCTTAAGAGGGAAGGCCTCTACTTTGTGCTCTCCTACGTTAAAGGAAATCTGTCGTAAAGGAGGATGGTCACTCTGAACTGTGCCATTTGGAGTTTCCCAGACAGGTGTCCTTCTATTGGTATTGATAGGTTCTATGGTTTTAAAGGGGTAATCAATGTTGTTATCAGAGGTATAGAGTTCGAACCAATCAAAGAAAAGAATATGGGTTTTATGTTTTTCAACAAAGCTGTAATAGTTTTCTTGGATCTTTTTACGTATTTCAAGAAAGTGTTTGAAGAACCATGTTCGCTTCGAGAGGTTATGTGGTGCATAAAAGTCTTTATGAACCAAGTCTTTATTGATCTCAAAATCCTTTTCAAGGACGTTAAGCTCATTGTTTATATTCTCAGTTATAACTGAGGCTGAGGGTGAGTCTGGAGGAGACTGTCTTTCAGCATAAACTGGGTGTGGAACTTGGGTTCTATATTCAACATTTTGAATGGAAGGCGAAGGTAAATCTGAGGTAGAATACCTTGGTCTTTCTGGGTAATTAGTTCTAGGACAGCTGATTTGTCGTTTATAGTGCATGTTATTTTCTGAAGGAAGACGAGAAATTCTTCCTAGGCTTTCAACAGAGGAGTGGTCGGAATACCTAGAGCTAGTGCTTCTGTTAAAGCTAAGCTTAACACTACCATCAGAGTATTGTATGACACGTTCAAGGTCGGTATTAGGTTCTGGAAGAGCTGGTGATTGCACTTCAGGTTCAGCAGCTCCCTCAAGGAACCAATCTTCAGGAAGACTAACATCGTTCCATTGTATTGGTCTAGGAATTCTTATGTTGGATCTAGAAAGGTCGGTTTGGAGGAGAAGGGTTTCTCCTTTTTTACTGTGTTGTATATTTCCAGTATTAAAAGCAGACATCATAGCTTTGTAATGGATTTTATAAATTAAGGCTACTGGAATAGATCCATCAAACATTTTATAGTTATGAGTTTTAATTTGTAAAAGTAAAGATGATAAGATATTCTTATCACTTAAAGAAACACTGAAATTTGGGTAACAATCAAATGAGACTGGACCCATACATAAACTTGACTCTATAGTTCCTAGTAAGGAATCATTAAAGTCTTTAAATCGTCCATCTCTAAGGGCAACAAGAACAGAAGAATTTAATCCTTCTTTAGTAAGAGGTTTTAAGCCAACTTGAACTAACCCTATATGGATGTAACGATAACCTTTATCGACATGTTTTTTCAAAGTACTAGATGAAAATAATTTTATAGTATCAATAGGTTTTGTTAAATGGATATCCCGTTCTTGGGTTTTAATCACATAATCAGTTTTAAAAATACTATACTTTTTCATTTTATAGATTTGGTCTTTATTAACTTTGGGTATCTCCCAATTGTCAATATTTTGCTCGAGGTTTTCTATAGTAAAGGTTTCATTTTTAACCAGTTTACTGGCTTTACCACTACTACCATGAGAAGAGGATGGAGTTCCTCTGTTCCAAAAAGAACTCATACTTATGAACCGGTAACTTAAACCGGAAATTAAACCGAGAAAATGCCTATAACCTACCCGCCGTTTAGGTAATCGTAGCCTTATGGTCTCGACCGCCTCACACGGGACTTACCTGCCTCTACAAACGTTAAAACAAGCGGGGGTAACAAATAGGACATAAACAAGTTTGAAGACTGGAAAGTACTGAAATCAGAAGAACAAGTTTTTATATAGAACAAATATAACTACACCCCATGGCTCTGAACAAATATAACAAATATAACTACACCCTACTGAAATTCTTTGCTTGCATCAGCTAAAACCCCGGAAGATTATGCTCGGATCCTACGAAAACTAGCCCTAAAACACCTGAATTAGCTAAACTTGTTTGGCAAAATTCTGATCCTCTTGATATTATTCCAATTAGGACTAATGAATCTCAAATAGGTAGTCAGCCTAACACAATCGTTCAACCAAAATATAACGCCTCCTCTATCTATGAATGGAATATAGACGGCATGAGTGAACACCAGATTTTGAACCTCTTGCAGCAAATGACGATGGCTTCAAATGCTTATAAAACCCAATCTGGTATATCAGATAAAACGGTTGCGGAGCTCCTTATTGCAGGGTTCTCTGGCCAGATTAATGGATGGTGGGATTTCTATCTTACCAAAGAACAACAGCTAGACATCTTGAATGCAATTCAGACAACTGAAGATGGGGTTCCCATACTTAACCTAAGTGGAGAACCAATTCAAGATTCTGTCTCAACCCTCATATTTACCTTATCACTTCACTTCATTGGAGATTCCTCCCATCTCAGGGACAAAAATGCGATCTTTTGTCCAACCTAAGATGCAAAAAACTTAGTGAATTTCCAGTGGTACAAAAATACTTTCCTAACCAGGGTTATGCTTAGAGAAGATTCTAATCAACCCTTTTGGAAAGAAAAATTCCTAGCTGGTCTTCCAACCATATTAGGAGAAAAGGTCAGGAACCGAATCCGTGAGGATTTTGGTGAACATATTATCCCTTACGATAGGCTAACCTACGGTGAATTGGTTAGTGTAACCTCTAAACAAGGCCTTCAAATATGTCAAGATTTGAAGCTCCAAAAACACCTAAAAAGAGAGTTGAAAGAGACTAAAAAGGAATTAGGCTCCTTCTGTCAACAGTTCGATATCTCTTCTCCTCAGACTAGCACTTGTAAAGGGAACTGTAACAAAACAACCCATTACCAAAAGCCCTTTAAGTCACGAAAATTCTATAAGAAAGTTGAGAAAGTCTTCCATAGAAAACCTTTTGAACAACGAAAATGGAAGCCTCACAAGAAACACCAACAGTCCACTACAAAACCTGACCTTAAAAACATCACATGTTTCAAATGTGGAAAAAAGGGTCACACAGCCAGATTTTGTAGAGTTTCTAATAAAGTCCAAAACCTCGACCTAGATAATGAAACTCTAAGAAAAATTTCAGCTCTTTTCATAGAATCTTCTGATGAGGAAACAAATTATTCAGCTGAGAATTATGGCCCTCAGGATGATGATATAGATTCCTCCTCTTCAAATAATGATGAGGATTCTACCCTAAATGTCCTCACCATTGAACAAAACCTCATATTAGATGTTATCCAGGACATTGATAATCCCGCTCTTCAAAAACAATACCTTGAACGACTTCGTAAATCCCTTGAAGAAAATCCTAAAGAAAAGGACCTTAATCCTTCTTCTTCAAGCACTGAACCTTACAACCTCACTTCTATTTTAGAAAAAAGAAGCTCTAGAAAGAAGCCAGAAAGAACCATACAGGACCTTCAGGCTGAAGTTAAATCCATTAAAACAGATATAAAAGACCTTAAGACCAAGCAACAACATGACTCAGCCATTATTCAGCTATTGTCTTCTCATATAGTCCCAGATATCCCCAGTGAAAGTGATCCTGACGATATCCCAAAAGTCCCAGATGATTTCCTTTTTGTTTTAAAAGAAATCAGTTCTAGGAAGTATTACATAAAAATCACACTTGAGTTCTCCAGTGACTTCAAAATCAATACTATAGCTTTGCTCGATCTCGGAGCGGATTTAAATTGCATTAAATCCAGTCTCGTCCCAAAACGCTTTCACCAAAAGACCTTGGAAAAGCTGAGTTCTGCCAACAACACCAAAATGCATATAGAGGGAAAAACAGATGCCAACATATTAAATCAAGGCCTCTCTCTAAAAAGCCATTTTGTCCTCGTTACAAATATGCACCATTCAGTAATCTTGGGAACACCCTTCATAAATCTCATAACTCCTTACAGTGTCAATTATGATGGAATATCCTTCAAGACTAAAAATAAAAAGCTTGACTTCTTTTTCTTAGAAAAACCCAAGACTAGAAATCTCAACATTATAAAGGCAAGCTCCATTTATAACAGTGAGATAAACTCTCTTATCAATCGAAAGCAGAGAGACGTGCATGATCTAAAACAGAAAATCCATTTACAAAAAATTGAGGAACAATTACAAGGTAGTGTTCTCAAAACTCAGATAACTAACTTCCAAAATCTCCTCGAAAGCGAAGTTTGTTCTGAGCTGCCCAATGCCTTCTGGAATAGAAAGCAACACATGGTCGACTTACCTTATGAGCCTGATTTTGATGAAAAAAATATCCCTACCAAAGCTCGACCAACCCAAATGAATGCCGACTTAGAACGCCATTGTCGAGAAGAAATTAAATTTCTCGTAAGCAAAGGCTTAATTTCCAAATCCCGTTCCCCTTGGAGCTGTGCGGCATTTTACGTCAATAAAGCCTCTGAGATTGAACGTGGCACGCCTAGGCTAGTCATAAATTACAAGCCTCTTAACGATGCCCTTCGTTGGATCCGTTACCCAATACCCAATAAAAAATATCTAATGGAAAAATTACACCAAGCTTATATCTTCTCAAAATTCGATATGAAGTCAGGTTTCTGGCAGATACAGATCAAGCCACAACATCGTTATAAAACGGCCTTTACTGTTCCTTTTGGTCAATACGAATGGAATGTTATGCCTTTCGGCCTTAAGAATGCTCCCTCTCGAATACCAAAGGATTATGAACGATATCTTCAACCCCTATTCGTACTTTTGCATTGTTTACATTGATGACGTGCTAGTTTACTCAAGCACGATTGATCAAGACTTTAAAAACCTCAAAACCTTTTTCTATCTAATTAAAAGGAATGGTCTTGTTATTTCAAAGAAAAAAGATTTCCTTATTTCAACCGAAATTAGATTCCTAGGCCGATTGTGTCATGTGGCACTATTACCCCTATTGATAGGTCTCTCCAATTCACTAGTAAGTTTCTCGATAAAATCTTGGACAAAACTCAACTACGAGAGGTTTCTTGGTAGTTTAAACTATGTCTTAGACTTTTATCCAAATCTCTGCAGAATTGCGAAACCTCTCCATGATAGACTAAAGAAAAACCCACCGCCTTGGTCCGATCTCCATACCCGAGCCGTTAAGACTATAAAAACTCGTGTCTTAGAAATCCCTTGCCTTAGTTTAGCAAACCCCGACCTACCTAAAATTGTTGAGACAGACGCCAATGACAAGGGTTATGGAGGTATCCTAAAACAGTCGACAATGGTAAGGAACACATTATCGATTCACCTCTCGGACATTGGAATGATACCCAATCAAATACTCTACTATAAAGCGGGAAGTTTTATCCATTGTTCTCGTATTACAAAATTCCAATCTGATTTACTAAATAAAAAATTCTTATTACGTGTTGATTGTCAAGCTGCAAAAGCTGTTTTAAAAAAGGATGTCCAAAATATTGCCGTAAAACATGTTTTTGCTAGATGGCAGTCTATCTTAAGCATTTTTGAATTTGATATTGAGCATATAAAAGGAGAAGAGAATTCTATCCCTGACTTCTTAACCCGTGAATTTCTTACGTAAATGCCTCGCAAAAACAAAAGATAAAGGAAAGTCTCAACCTCCTCCCGAAAAAACCTTATGCACAACTCAAAACCTATTAAAACTTGGTACGATGCAAGTCCGGAACAATGAGAGTGAAACCTCTTCTATTGATAGAACTCGGGAAGTTCGGGAATGGCTCCCTCTCCATCTCCGAGCATCCTTCGTCCATCCAAAAACACCCCCAGCTCCTCCAAGCTTTTCATAACTCTTTGCAAAGCCAAGGTAACATAAGCAAAGCAGCAACAGAAGGTAAAGCAGTTACAGGGAAAAATATCAGTGTTATTTTAAAACCAGAGGAAGGAGAATCTTCCTCAAAAACCCTTCCTCAAAAACAACTTTACAAAACTGGTAGTTCTCAGGTTGTGCTTACACAACCCAAGAAAACTGAGACTTCAGAATATTTTATTAAAACTACCTCACAAAACATTATAACAATAGAACAAGGGTATCATGATGAAAATCCCTATGTCTCCATACAAAATATCTTTGGAAAAAACTGGTTCTATAAACCTTGGGATCGTACTAAAACTCAGTTTATTACTGCACAATCCTTGAGGTCACAGCTCCGCCGAATTCAAACATTTCTTTTATAAAAATGAGCAAGCTGAGCCCTCTTATTCAACCATTAAAATTCTAAAGGTTCTTAGTCCTCAAGACTGGAATCAAGATCTGTCAAAAAACAAAGCCTTCCCCATTAGCTTTAACAACACCTTCCCACATTGTAAAACCTTTAATTACTGGGATTACCAACAGGCATGGTTCTCCACCTTTTTAATACAAAATAATAGATTGTCTCATTCATGGCTTATCTATTTTAACACCAAAACCATACAGCCAGAAAAATTGCCATCATGGTTTGCGCATTGGTGGAAGTTCTATGGCTCTTCCAGTGAAATCCTCCACCCTGACATTACAAAAAGTTATAATACCTTTCGAACCCAATACAAACCCTCAAATCTAGAAAGGCGTTTTTCCGCCTTATGTTTGTTTTCGATGAAGTTCTATCTTCCTTGGGTCTGTCAATGGTTTCTTGAAGCAAACCAGGATCAAGGGGGTTTGGTCCTCCAGAGAAAATTTAAAATCAGGTGGTGGTCGAACTTTAATACGCCACAGTCTATTCTTGAACCAGCCATCAAAGAATGGTTGAAAAAGAATTGTAACACAGGTACAATGACTACAGCACCAGAACAATCTCAGTTTCTTGCCCGAAAATCACAGGCAAATTCTTTGCTTGCATCAGCTAAAACCCCGGAAGATTATGCTCGGATCCTACGACAACTAGCTAATAGTATGTCTGAATCTTCTATTACTTCGGAACATGAATCAACAGCAGACTCCTCGATCCACCTCAGTGATGACGAAGAAGATGCTGGTTTCCAGGCTTAAAAATGATTGTATCACCATCTCCAAGGGACAAAGTCCTGCTTCAACAGTAAAAGCTTCAAAAGTCAAAAGTAGTCAAACAGTGTAAAGCATTACTATTCATCAACAGTAAAAGGCATCAAAAGACAAAAGCAATGAAACGGTGTAAAGCGTAAGACGACATTGTTCATCAACGGTTCTTCGATATGACAGCACCACTCTTCACTGCCTATAAATAGAGGCTCCTCCTTCAGTTCAAGGCAGAGCATAACACAGCAATACAAGCTCCTCAAAAAAGCTCTCTCTCCCTCTCTTTCTCTCACAAAAAATTGTAACACTCTTTAAGTTTCAGTTTCATTCAAGACTCTCTGTAAGTCTTATCTGTAAAACCAATGGCTGGTTCAACCGCCTTACTTTACTTTATGCTTTCTATTTTAAGTTTTAAAGTTACTTATTAAAATCCCCAGATCCTTGGCCTACTCCTGGTATCAGAGCCATGGGGTGTAGTTATATTTGTTCTATATAAAAACTTGTTCTTCTGATTTCAGTACTTTCCAGTCTTCAAACTTGTTTATGTCCTATTTGTTACCCTGCTTGTTTTAACGTTTGTAGAGGCAGTAAGTCCCGTGTGAGGCGATCGGACCATAAGGCTACGATTACCTAAACGGCGGGTAGGTTTTAGGCATTTTCTGGTTTAATTTCTGGTTTAAGTTCTGGTTCATAAGTATGAGTTCTTTTTGGAACAGAGGAACTCCATCCTCTTCTCATGGTAGTAGTGGTAAAGCCAGTAAACTGGTTAAAAATGAAACCTTTACTATAGAAAACCTCGAGCAAAATATTGACAATTGGGAGATACCCAAAGTTAATAAAGACCAGATCTATAAAATGAAAAAGTATAGTATTTTTAAAACTGATTATGTGATTAAAACCCAAGAACGGGATATCCATTTAACAAAACCTATTGATACTATAAAATTATTTTCATCTAGTACTTTGAAAAAACATGTCGATAAAGGTTATCGTTACATCCATATAGGGTTAGTTCAAGTTGGCTTAAAACCTCTTACTAAAGAAGGATTAAATTCTTCTGTTCTTGTTGCCCTTAGAGATGGACGATTTAAAGACTTTAATGATTCCTTACTAGGAACTATAGAGTCAAGTTTATGTATGGGTCCAGTCTCATTTGATTGTTACCCAAATTTCAGTGTTTCTTTAAGTGATAAGAATATCTTATCATCTTTACTTTTACAAATTAAAACTCATAACTATAAAATGTTTGATGGATCTATTCCAGTAGCCTTAATTTATAAAATCCATTACAAAGCTATGATGTCTGCTTTTAATACTGGAAATATACAACACAGTAAAAAAGGAGAAACCCTTCTCCTCCAAACCGACCTTTCTAGATCCAACATAAGAATTCCTAGACCAATACAATGGAACGATGTTAGTCTTCCTGAAGATTGGTTCCTTGAGGGAGCCGCCGAACCCGAAGTGCAATCACCGGCTCTTCCGGAACCTAATACCGACCTTGAACGTGTCATACAATACTCGATGGTAGTGTTAAGCTTAGCTTTAACGTAAGCACTAGCTCTAGGTATTCCGACCACTCCTCTCGTTGAAAGCCTAGGAAGAATTTCTCGTCTTCCTTCGTAAAATAACATGCACTATAAACGACAAATCGCCTGTCCTAGAACTAATTACCCGGAAAGACCAAGGTATTCTACCTCAGATTTACCTTCGCCTTCCATTCAAAATGTTGAATATAGAACCCAAGTTCCACACCCAGTTTATGCTGAAAGACAGTCTCCTCCAGACTCACCCTCAGCCTCAGTTATAACTGAGAATATAAACAATGAGCTTAACGTCCTTGAAAAGGATTTTGAGATCAATAAAGACTTGGTTCATAAAGACTTTTATGCACCACATAACCTCTCGAAGCGAACATGGTTCTTCAAACACTTTCTTGAAATACGTAAAAAGATCCAAGAAAACTATTACAGCTTTGTTGAAAAACATAAAACCCATATTCTTTTCTTTGATTGGTTCGAACTCTATACCTCTGATAACAACATTGATTACCCCTTTAAAACCATAGAACCTATCAATACCAATAGAAGGACACCTGTCTGGGAAACTCCAAATGGCACAGTTCAGAGTGACCATCCTCCTTTACGACAGATTTCCTTTAACGTAGGAGAGCACAAAGTAGAGGCCTTCCCTCTTAAGATACCTCAGGAAGAAGCCTCAGCAAACCTCAAGAATATTGTTCTGCAAAACAATTTCACTAATATTAGTCTTAACACTCTAGGAAAGCAACTTTCTAGAATTGAGAAACAAAGCCTTAAAACAGAGACAAGTTTAGTCTCCACTCCCTTAGAGAAAAGCCTCCGAAATCCGATTTTCAAACCTTATCAGATTTCGCAAAAAGCTCAAAATGAAGTTACAACTTCAAAGACTGAATTTCTTCAAGCTATTAAAGACCAAATTAGCAGGGTTGAACCTTCTACTTCAAGGATAATTGAGGAAGAAACGGTCCAGAATAACACTGCTTGTGCCCTGGATTTAAGTGACAACACTGATCCAGAAACTAGCCCTAAAACACCTGAATTAGCTAAACTTGTTTGGCAAAATTCTGATCCTCTTGATATTATTCCAATTAGGACTAATGAATCTCAAATAGGTAGTCAGCCTAACACAATCGTTCAACCAAAATATAACGCCTCCTCTATCTATGAATGGAATATAGACGGCATGAGTGAACACCAGATTTTGAACCTCTTGCAACAAATGACGATGGCTTCAAATGCTTATAAAACCCAATCCGGTATATCGAGATAAAACGGTTTGCGAGCTCCTTATTGCGGAGGTTCTCGGCCAAATTAAAGGATGGTGGGATTTCTATCTCACCAAAGAACAAACAACTAGACATCTTGAATGCAATTCAGACAACTGAAGATGGGGTTCCCATACTTAACCTAAGTGGAGAACCAATTCAAGATTCTGTCTCAACCCTCATATTTACCTTATCACTTCACTTCATTGGAGATTCCTCCCATCTCAGGGACAAAAATGCAGATCTTTTGTCTAACCTAAGATGCAAAAACTTAAGTGATTTCCAGTGGTACAAAAATACTTTCCTAACCAGGGTTATGCTTAGAGAAGATTCTAATCAACCCTTTTGGAAAGAAAAATTCCTAGCTGGTCTTCCAACCATATTAGGAGAAAAGGTCAGGAACCGAATCCGTGAGGATTTTGGTGAACATATTATCCCTTACGATAGGCTAACCTACGGCGAATTGGTTAGTGTAACCTCTAAACAAGGCCTTCAAATATGTCAAGATTTGAAGCTCCAAAAACACCTAAAAAGAGAGTTAAAAGAGACTAAAAAGGAATTAGGCTCCTTCCGCCAACATGATTTGATATCTCTTCTCCTCGGACTAGCACTTGCAAAGGGAACCTGTAACAAAACAACCCATTACCAAAAGCCCTTTAAGTCACGAAAATTCTATAAAAAAGTTGAGAAAGTCTTCCATAGAAAACCTCGTTGAACAACGAAAATGGAAGTCTCATAGGAAACACCAACAAGTTCACTACAAAACCCGACCTTAAAAACATCACATGTTTCAAATGTGGTAAAAAGGGTCACACACTGATTTTGTAGAGTGTCTAATAAAATCCAAAACCTCGACCTAGATGATGAAACTCTAGGAAAAATTTCAGCTCTTTTCATAGAGTCTTCGATGAGGAAACAGATAATTCAGTCGAGAATTATGGCCCTCGGGATGATGATATAAATTCCTCCTCTAATAATGATGAGGATTCTACCCTAAATGTCCTCACCATTGAACAAAACCTCATATTAGATGTTATCCAGGACATTGATAATCCCCGCTCTTCAAAAACAATACCTTGAACGTCTTCGTAAATCCCTTGAAGAAAATCCTAAAGAAAAGGACCTTATCCCTTCTTCTTCAAGCACCTGAACCTTACAACCTCACTTCTATTTTAGAGAAGAGAAGCTCTAGAAAGAAGCCGTAAAGAACCATACAGACCTTCAGTGAAGTTAAATCCATTAAAACCGATATAAAAGACCTTAAGACCAAGCAACAACATGACTCGACCATTATTCGGCTTTTGTCTTCTCATATAGTCCCGGATATCCCCGGTGAAAGTGATCCCGACGATATCCCAAAAGTCCCGGATGATTTCCTTTTTGTTTTAAAAGAAATCGGTTCTAGGAAGTATTACATAAAAAATCACACTTGAGTTCTCCAAGTGACATCAAAATCAATACTATAGCTTTGTTCGATCTGGGAGCGGATTTAAATTGCATTAAATCCAGTCTCGTCCCAAAGCGCTTTCACCAAAAAAACCTTGGAAAAACCGAGTTCGCCAACAACACCAAAATGCATATAGAGGGAAAAACGGATGCCAACATATTAAATCAAGGCCTCTCTCTAAAAAGCCATTTTGTCCTCGTTACAAATATGCACCATTCGGTAATCTTGGGAACACCCTTCATAAATCTCATAACTCCTTACAGTGTCAATTATGATGGGATATCCTTCAAAACTAAAAATAAAAAGCTTGACTTCTTTTTCTTAGAAAAACCCAAGACTAGAAATCTCAACATTATAAAGGCAAGCTCCATTTATAACAAAGTGAGATAAACTCTCTTATCAATCGAAAGCAGAGTGACGTGCATGATCTAAAACGAGAAAAATCCATTTACAAAAAATTGAGGAACAATTACAAGGTAGTGTCCTAAAAACTCAGATAACTAACTTCCAAAATCTCCTCGAAAGCGAAGTTTGTTGAGGAGCCCTAATGCCTTCAAGAATAGAAAGCAACACATGGTCGACTTACCTTATGAGCCCGATTTTGATGAAAAAAATATCCCTACCAAAGCTCGACCAACCCAAATGAATGCTGACTTAGAACGCCATTGTCGAGAAGAAATTAAATTTCTCGAAAGCAAAGGCTTAATTCCCAAATCCCGTTCCCCTTGGAGCTGTGCGGCATTTTATGTCAATAAAGCCTCTGAGATTGAACGTGGTACGCCTAGGCTAGTCATAAATTACAAGCCTCTTAACGATGCCCTTCGTTGGATCTATTACCCAATACCCAATAAAAAAGATCTGATGCAAAAATTACACCATGCCTATATCTTCTCAAAATTCGATATGAAGTCAGGTTTCTGGCAAATACAGATCAAGCCACAACATCGTTATAAAACGACCTTTACTATGCCTTTTGGCCTTAAGAATGCTCCCCTCGAATACCGAGAGGATTATGAACGATGTCTTCAACCCCTTTTCAGACTTCTGCATTGTTTACATTAATGACGTGCTAGTTTACTCAAGCACGATTGATCAGCACTTTAAAAACCTCGAGATTTTTTTCTATGGTCTTGTTATTTCAAAGAAAAAGATTTCCTTATTTCAAACCGAAATTAGATTCCTAGGTCGGTTTGTGTCATGTGGCACTATTACCCCTATTGATAGGTCTCTCCAATTCACTTGTAAGTTTCCCGATAAAATCTTGGACAAAACTCAACTACGAAGTTTCTTGGTAGTTTAAACTATGTCTTAGAAATCTCATGTCCGAGTTCAAACAGACCTCGACCTACCTAAAATATTGGAAACAGTTGCCAATAATATGGGATACACGAGCATTTTAAAACAAGTCGACAGTAGTAAGTATTACATTACCAGTTTCGCCTCAGAGCATTTAAATGATACTCAGTTAGAATACTCTTTTATAAAACAAAAGGTTTTATCAATCTTTCTTTGTATTACCATTTTCCGATCGATTTATTTTATCACAAAGATGCTCAAAAAGAATGAGCAAAACTTTACTAAAACTCGGTGAACAAAGAAAAACTTTTATCCCTCTTTGATTTTTAACAATAAGTTTACCGGGAAAAACAACTCTCTTCCCCGATTATCTAACTTTTGCAGAGACTTGTACAACAAACTCCAAGATGAGAAGCCCAAAGCCTTCTAAAAAATGGAGACAGCTCCCTAAATATCACCTTCAAAATTTTCCCAAATTAACCCACAATATACCTTCCACCTTGAGAAATAATTCCCACTTCATACCCTCACCTCAATTACATTGGTCTACTCGCAATATTCATCCAACAAAGCACTTATCCTTTCCCAGGAAACTTCACAAAAATATTAACCGACTACCAACCGAAATACAGCTAATAATTCTCAACAAAACCAAATTAGCAAAATTCAATCAAAATTTTACCGATTCCTCACAAAGCACGCTATTTTTGTTGCTATCTATGGCATCTTTGGGGTCTATCGGGTTTCTTCGATAAAGGATTTTTTCTCTATCCCAATGACCTTCAAAAGAGTGATCCTTACTTCCTCACATGGCGTTATGGGTTGGTAAGAAAATTCTATGATGTGCCAATACCACAGGCCCCTATTTTCCAGGAATTCACAAAATACCAACAATATATCTTTTCTACTATACACTCCTTCAGATGGCATGAATGGACTTATATTGAAGCTATTTGTGCTAATATTGAAATGGATAAGGGAAAAATAAGACCAAACCCATTACTTAATTTTCTTAAATACCCAAGCCCCGTATCCCTCGCCTTATTCCTTCACAAAAAAACCCAAGGCCAAGCAAGAGCCCAAGGGCTTGCTTCCATTTCGGGAAATTTGACGCATATTATCAATCATCATCAAAACCACCATTCGTTTCCAATTACCATTATTCATTATGGCAATACAACCGTTGTTTTCCCCACTCCTTTAACAAATACTTTCTTACGGGCATACAACACACGTAATCTTCCTCTCGGTATTTATCGCATATCCTCAAAGGAAAATATTTATCCGATGAAGGTAAGATTCATTTTGCTCAAATTTCTTCCCACCATATATCGCGAAACGGATCCATGGGGTCCGTGGACGATGGAGGAAATACTTGGTTTCCATCTTCGGTTTCCGGATATAAAAAAAAAAAAAAAAAAAAAGAGAGAGAAAAGAAAAAAAGGTTTATATCACCATCTTCAAGCTTCAACGGGATGAGACACCACAACAACACGGGACAAAGTCGCCCCGTCCACAAAAAGGACAAAAAACATTAAACAAAGGTAAAGCATTACTATTCATCACGGTAAAAGCATCAAAAAGCGATCAAAAGTGTAAAGCATTACTATTCATCAACAAGAAAAGCATCAAAAGACAAAACAAGTGAACAGTGTAAAGCGGAAGACGGATTGTTCATCAACGGCTCTTCGACATGACACCACTCTTCATGCCCATAAATAGAGGCTCCTCCTTCGGTTCTAGGCGAGGCATAACACGGCATACAAGCTCCTCAAAAAAAGCTCTCTCTCCCTCTCTTTCTCTCACAAAAAATTGTAACACTCTTTAAGTTTCAATTTCATTCAAGACTCTCTCGTAAGTCTTATCTCGTAAAACCAATGGCCGGTTCAACCGCCTTACTTTACTTTATGCTTTCTATTTTAAGTTTTAAAGTTACTTATTAAAATCCCCGGATCCTTGGCCTT
>CANSZD010004292.1:600000-945000 GCA_947648045.1 Beta corolliflora
CACACCCGGTTTATGCTGAAAGACAGTCTCCTCCAGACTCACCCTCAGCCTCAGTTATAATTGAAAATATTACCAATGAGCTTAACGTCCTTGAAAAGGATTTTGAGATCAATAAAGAATTGGTTCACAAAGACTTTTATGCACCACATAACCTCGAAGAGAACATGGTTCTTCGAGCACTTTCTTGAAGTACGAAAAAAGATCCAAGAAAGCTATTACAGCTTTGTTGTACAACATAAAACCCATATTCTTTTCTTTGATTGGTTCGAACTCTATAGTTCTGACAACAACATTGATTACCCATTTAAAACCATAGAACCTATCAACACCAATAGAAGGACACCCGTCTGGGAGACTCCAGATGGCACGGTTCAAAATGACCATCCTCCTTTACGTCAAATTTCCTTACCATAGGCGAGCACAAAGTAGAGGCCTTCCCTCTTAAGAAACCTCAGGAAGAAGCCTCAACAAACCTCATGAATATTGTCCTGCAAAACAATTTCACTAATATTAGCCTTAACACTCTAGGAAAGCAGCTTTCTAGAATTGAGAAACAAAACCTTAAAGCAGAGACAAACCTAGTCTCCACTCCTTTAGAAAAAAGCCTCCGGAATCCAATTTTTAAACCATTTCAGATTTCGCAAAAGGCTCAAAAAGAAGTCACGACTTCAAGGACTGAATTTCTCCAAGCTATTAAAGACCAAATTTGAACCTTCTACCTCAAAAATAGTTGAGGAGGAAACAGTCCAAAATAATACTTTCAGTGTCCTAGATTTAGGTGGCAATACGGATGCCGATACTACCCCCAAAACACCTGAATTAGCTAAACTTGTTTGGCAAAATACTGATCCTCTTGATATTATTCCAATAAGGTCTAATAAATCTCAAATCGGTAGCCAGCCTAACACAATTGTTCAACCAAAATATAATGCCTCCTCCATCTACGAATGGAATATAGACGGCATGAGTGAACATCAAATCTTAAACCTCCTACAGCAAATGACGATGGCTTCAAATGCTTACAAAACCCAATCTGGTACGTCAGATAAAACAGTTGCAGAGCTCTTAATTGCAGGCTTCTCTGGCCAGCTTAAAGGGTGGTGGGATTTCTATCTTACCAAAGAACAACAACTGGATATCTTAAACGCAATCCAGGCAACTGAAGATAGGGTTCCCATTCTCAACCAAAACAGAGAACCTATCCAAGACTCTGTCTCAACCATAATTTTTACCCTATCACTTCATTTCATTGGAGATTCCTCCCATCTAAGAGATAAAAACGCTGATGTTTTGTCTAATCTAAGATGCAAGAAACTTAGTGATTTCCAGTGGTATAAAAATACCTTCCTAATCAGGGTTATGCTTAGAGAAGATTATAACCAACCCTTTTGGAAAGAAAAATTCCTAGCAGGTCTTCCAACCATTTTAGGAGAAAAGGTTACAAATAGAATCCGTGAGGATTTTGGAGAACATATCATCCCTTATGATAGGCTAACCTACGGTGAGTTAGTAAGTCTAACCTCTAAACAAGGCCTTCAAATATGTCAAGACTTAAAACTTCAAAAACACCTAAAGAGGGAGTTAAAAGAGACTAAAAAGGAATTAGGTTCCTTCTGCCAGCAATTTGATATCTCTTCCCCTCAGCCAAGCACTTATAGAGGGAGCTGTAGTAAAACAACCCATTACCAAAAACCCTTTAAAACTTGCAAGTTCTATAAAAAGTTTGAGAAAGTCTTCCATAAAAAACCCTTTGAGCAACGAAAATGAAAGCCCAATAGGAAACACCAACAAACTGCCACAAAACCCGACCTTAAAAACATAACTTGTTTAAAGTGTGGTAGAAAGGGTCATACGGCTAGATTTTGTAGAGTGTCTAATAAAATCCAAAACCTTGACCTAGATGACGAAACTCTAGAGAGAATTTCAGCTCTTTTAATAGAGTTTTCTGATGAGGAAACTGAATCTTATAATTCTGCTGAGAATTATGACCCTCAGAATGATGATATAGATTCCTCATCTTCAGCTAATAATGAGGATTATACCCTAAATGTTCTCACCAAAGAACACAACCTCATATTAGATGTTATTCAGGACATTAATAATCCTGATCTACAAAAACAATACCTTGAGCGTCTTCGTAAATCCCTTGAAGAAGGTCCTAAGGAAAAGGACCTTAATCCCCCTTCTTCAAGCACTGAACCATACAACCTCACTTCTATTTTAGAAAAGAGAAGTTCTAGAAAGAAGCCAGAAAGAACCATACAGGACCTTCAGGCTGAAGTTAAGACCATTAAAGCCGACATAAAAGACCTTAAAACTAAGCAGCAACACGACTCTGCCATAATCCAGCTTCTAACCTCTCACATGGTTCCAGTTATCCCTAGTGAGAGTGATCCTGACGATGTCCCAGATGAAGGACAAAGCCCAAAAGTCCCAGATGATTTCCTTTTTGTTTTAAAAGAAATCAGTTCTAGAAAGTATTACATAAAGATCACTCTTGAGTTTTCTAGTGATTTTAAAATTAATACTATAGCTTTGTTCGATACCGGAGCAGATTTAAATTGCATTAAATCCAGTCTCGTCCCAAAACGCTTTCGTAAAAAAACTTCGGAAAAACTTAGCTCTGCTTATAACACCAAAATGCATATGGAGGGAAAAATAGATGCTAACATATTATATCAAGGCCTTTCTCTAAAAAGCCATTTTGTCCTTGTTACCAATATACACCATACAGTAATCCTGGGAACACCTTTCATAAATTTAATAACCCCTTACAGTGTCAGTTATGATGGAATATCCTTCAAGACCAAAAATAAGAAGCTTGATTTCCTTTTCTTAGAAAAGCCTAAGACCATAAATCTCAACATTATAAAGGCAAGCTCCATTTATAATAGTGAGATAAACTCTCTTATCAATCGAAAACAGAGTGACGTGCATGATCTAAAACAGAAAATCCATTTACAAAAAATTGAGGATTAATTACAAGGTAATGTTCTAAAAGCTCAGATAACTGGCTTCTAAAGCCTCCTCGAAAGTGAAGTTTGCTCTGAGCTCCCAAATGCCTTCTGGAATAGGAAACAACACATGGTCGACTTACCGTATGAGCCTGATTTTGATGAAAAGAATATCCCTACCAAAGCCCGGCCAACTCAAATGAATGCCGACTTAGAACGCCATTGTCGAGAAGAGATTAGATTTCTCGAAAGCAAAGGCTTAATTTCCAAATCCTGCTCCCCTTGGAGCTGTGCGGCGTTTTACGTCAACAAAGCTTCTGAGATTAAACGAGGCACGCCTAGGCTAGTTATAAATTATAAACCTCTTAATGATGCCCTTCGTTGGATCCGTTATCCAATACCCAATAAAAAAGATCTGATGCAAAAATTACACCATGCCTTTATCTTCTCAAAATTCGATATGAAATCCGAATTTTGGCAAATACAGATCAAGCCACAACACCGTTATAAAACCGCTTTTACTGTTCCTTTTGGCCAGTATGAATGGAATGTTATGCCTTTCGGTCTTAAAAATGCTCCTTCTGAGTATCAAAGGATTATGAATGATATCTTCAACCCCTATTCAGACTTTTGCATTGTTTACATTGATGACGTGGTGGTTTACTCCAGCACGATTGATCAGCACTTTAAAAACCTTAAGAATTTTTTCTATCTAATTAAGAAAAATGGTCTTGTTATTTCAGCAAAAAAGATTTCATTATTTAAAATTGAGATTAGATTTCTCGGTCAAATTGTGTCTTGTGGAACTATTACCCCTATTGATAGGTCTCTCCAATTCACTAGCAAATTTCCTGATAAAATCTTAGACAAAACTCAACTACATAGGTTTCTTGGTATTTTAAACTATGTCTTAGATTTTTATCCAAATCTTTGTAGAATTGCGAAAACTCTCCATGATATACTAAAGAAAAACCCACCGCCTTGGTCTGATCTCCATACCCAGGCTGTTAAAACAAAAAAAACTCGAGTCTTAGAGATCCCATGCCTTAGTTTAGCAAACCCTGACCTGCCTAAAATTGTTGAGACAGATGCCAGTGACAAGGGTTACGGAGGTATTTTAAAACAGGTAGACAATGGTAAAGAATACATTATCAGATTTACCTCAGGGCACTGGAATGATACCCAATTAAAATACTCTACTATAAAAAAGGAAGTTTTATCAATTGTTCTTTGTATTACCAAATTTCAGTCTGATTTGTTAAATAAAAAATTCTTATTACGTGTTGATTGTCAAGATGCTAAAGTTGTTTTAAAAAAGGATGTCCAAAACATTGCTGTAAAACATATTTTTGCTAGATGGCAGTCTATCTTAAGCATTTTCGAATTTGAAATTGAGCATATAAAAGGAGAAGAGAATTCTATCCCTGGCTTCTTAACCCGTGAATTTCTTACAGAAATGCCTAGAAAGACAAAAGATAAAGAGAAGTCCAGACCTCCTCCTGAAAAAACCATATGCACCACACAAAAACCCATTAAAACTTGGTACGAAGCAGTCCAGAATAATGAAAGTGAAACCTCTTCCATTGATAGAACACAGGAAGTTCAGGCATGGCTCCTTTCCATCTCTGAGCATCCTTCGTCCATCCTAAAACACCCCCAGCTCCTCCAAGCTTTCCAAAGCTCTATACAAAACCTGGGAAGCACAAGCAAAGCAGCAACGGAAGGTAAAACTCCTACAGGAAAAAATATTAGTGTCATTTCAAAACCAGAGGAAGGAGAATCTTCCCAAAAAACCCTTCCTCAAAAAATCCTTTACAAATCCGGGAGCTCTCAAGTTGTGGTTGCACAACCAAAGAAAAACGAGACTTCAGAATATTTTGTTAAAACTGCCTCACAAAATATTATAACCATTGAACAAGGATATAATGATGAAGATCCCTATGTCTCCATACAAAATATCTTTGGGAAAAACTGGTTCTATAAACCTTGGGATCGTACTAAAACTGCAAAATATTACCAGACAATCCTTGAGGTTACGGGCTCTGCTGAATTCAAGCATTTCTTTTACAAAAATGAGCAAGATGAGCCTTCTTATTCAACCATTAAAATTCTAAAGGTTCTCAGTCCTCAAGACTGGAATCCAGACCTGTCAAAACACAAAGCCTTCCCCATTAGTTTCAATAACACTTTCCCACATTGTAAAACCTTTAATTATTGGGATTACCAACAGGCGTGGTTCTCCACCTTTTTAATACAAAATAATAGGTTATCCCACTCATGGCTTATCTACTTCAATACTAAAACCATACAGCCAGAAAAATTGCCATCTTAGTTTGCCCAATGGTGGAAGTACTATGGCTCTTCTAGTGAAATCCTTCACCCTGACATTACAAAAAGCTATAATACCTTTCGAACCCAATACAAACTTTTAAATATAGAACGGCGTTTTCCCGCTTTATGTTTGTTTTCAATGAAGTTTTATCTTCCTTGGGTTTGTCAATGGTTCCTAGAAATAAACCAGGATCAAGGGGGCATGGTTCTCCAAAGAAAATTTAAAATCAGATGGTGGTCAAACTTTAATACACCACAGTCTATTCTCGAACCAGCCATCAAAGAATGGTTGAAGAAAAACTATAACACAGGTACCATGACTTCAGGGCCAGAACAATCTCAGTTTCTTGCCCGAAAATCACAGGCAAATTCATTGCTTGCTTCAGCAAAAACCCCGGAAGATTACGCACGGATCCTCAGACAACTAGCTAATAGTATGTCTAAATCATCCATTACTTCTGAGCATGAATCGACAGCAGACTCCTCCATCCATCTCAGTGACGAGGAAGAAAATGTTGGTTTCCAGACATATATATATATATATATATATATATATATATATATATATATATATATATATATATATATATATATATATATATATATATATATATATATATATATATATATATATATGATACGTTCACTATCTTTAATCAGCAACAGGTACATCAGTCACCACCACAACAACGGGCAAATTTCTGCATCAAAACAAACAACAGTCAAAAGTGCAACAGTGTAAAGCAGCAAACTATTATTCAACAGTATAAAGCTTCAAAAAGATAAAACTTTGAACAGTGTAAAGTAGAAGACAGATTGTTCATCAACAGCTCTTCAACATGACATCATTACTCTTCCCTGCCTATAGATTGAGGCTTCTCCATCAGTTCAAGGCAGAGCATAATACAGCAACACAGGCTCCTCAAAAAATCTCTCTCTCTCTCTCTCTCTCTTTCTCTCACAAAAAATTGTAACACTCTTTAAGTATCAGTTTCATTCAAGACTCTTTGTAAGTCTAACTGTAAAATCATGGCCGGTTCAACCACCTTACTTTACTTTGCTTATGCTTACATGTTTACATGTTTTAAGTTTTATTAATTTTTAAAAATCCCCAGATCCTTGGCTATATATATATATATATATATATATATATATATATATATATATATATATATATATATATATATATATATATATATATATATATATATATATATATATATATATATATATATATATATTGTAGAATATATTTAAGGTAATGTAGAAGGCTCCAACAACTTCAAAAACATCTTGAGACCCTCGATAGGAACCAAGGAGTTGTGACATTGTCAGATCCAAAAAAGTTCAGAAATAGCTCCAAAATAGCTAAACTTGAAAATCATTCATGATTTAGACATTCTCAAAGCCTGGGCAATGGACCCCATGCGATGTATAATAAGGTCATAAAAGATCATTTAAAATCATATCCATGCTTAAGAACGAACATATGTTAGCCATTGGAGCTATTTTGGAGTTGAATTAGGAATTTTCAAAACAAGTTGATGTAAAAGCTAAGGCCTTTGTTGGCAATGTAGAGGGTCTAAACCACCCGACAATCATCCCAACTCATCTCAAATATCTCGAGAAGGTACCGCTCTCTCTACTTTTACTTGGTTCATGTGCCATTTATATATATTGCAAGTATATATAAAGAAACAGAGGTAGTATTTGATACGGTACTTGTTTTGTGCTTATTACCAGTTGACCACAACTATTCTAAAACAATACCGAGAAAAGAAAGAATGAAATTAATAAGTTCTAAGATGGGTTAAATTGTCAATCTAACAAAAACAAATTTCAAAAATCTCAATTCTAATGAAATAAAACCCCAAAATTTTCAAATTTGATTGGAACCCTCGATAATAATGTAAATTTAGCTCCGCCCTTATCGGTATTTCGACATGTCCAAAAAGCAAATGGTGCAACTAAAAAATACGGAGGTAATATGAGTTAAGGGTATTTATGCTAATCCTAAAATTAAAGGAAAAAAATACAAAAAGGAAAAAGATAATAAAAAGGAAAAGAAAAAGCTAGGAAAAGAAATGAGAAAGAAAGTCTCCAAAAACAACGAAAAGGAAGCAGTTAAAAGGGAGACGGACAAATGAGTTAAAAAGGGTGAGAAAGAGAAAAGGAAAAGAAAATGAAAAAAAAAACAAAACCCCCCAAAAATCTTAAATTGACCCGGTGCGTACTAATTTAGTATGTACCGGGTTGGTAATTGATATTACCTTCATATAGTGAGTTTTATAGAGATATAGTAAACAGAGATATAGTGGATTTTATTAACGGAAAACATATAGTGAAATTATATGCAATATAGTGTAGGATTTAATTTTAATGTTTTAACATGCAAAAAGATGTATGGTGTGTACTATATATCATGACTAGGGGTGATAATAAGCTCGCCCTGTATGCGAACAGTTCGGGCTTGGCTCAGTCAAAGCTCGGCTCGTGGCAGCTCTGCTCGGATTCGGGCTCGGCTCGAGACCTTCACGAGACAAGCCGAGCTAGGCCAAGCTCGGCTCGAAAAGCTCGTGAGTAGGCTCGAAAAAATTATTATATGCAAAAACACTTTGAAAGGCTATTATACGTATCCTTTTACACAATTATTTACATTGAACAATTCATGTTTTTTACTTTTTGTATATTTTTAGATCGAGTTCATCGATTTTTTTATGTATATTTGTATGTAATTCATTTGGTTAGCATATAAAAATGAAATAAAATATGTTCATTCATAGTACTTTTTGAATTTAGTCTATAATTCTACAAGATCTGTCAACAATTTTTTTGAATGTCAAATATGAATAATCTGTTTTGTTTAAAGTTGTTTGGTTTATTCTTAATTTATCTCAAATTGAGATCGAGCTCGAGCCTTGAGAGAAACTCATTAGTTCGAGCCGAGCTTTACTTATCGAGCTCGTCGAGCTCACCAGTCGAGCCGAACTAAACGATAAACGAGCCGAGCCGAGCCCTGTACAGTTCGGCTCGGCTCGTGCGATAAGCACTCCTAATCATGACACGTGCTTTAACATATACATTGATGTAGTGTCTGCATGATATAGTGAGTGTCTGAATGATATAGTGGATTGTTCATAAATGATGTAGTTTCTACATGATATAGTATGTTTTTTAATGATATATTAAGTTTATTCATAATATAGTTGGTTTTTGAATGATATAGTGGATTGTTCAGAAAAGTGCAGTTTTTGAATAATATAGTGAGCATCTGCATGGAATAGTGGGTTTCTGAATGATATAATGGATTGTTCAGAAATGATACGTGCTTTTGGCCTGGTGCACACTAATATTAACGTGAACTTGGTCCACGCAAGTCACATTGAACCCCCGATACATCAAACCCCTTCCCCCTAATTCGTCTTTTTCGCTAGGCGTGGGAATTCATTCCCTGATTCACACTTTGCCGTACCACATGAGCGCCATCATCATCATCATCATCAATGTCCATCATCATCTTAGCCATCATCATCATCCATCTTAGCCATCTGATTTTTTCAGTTATTGTGTTCTTTGCGAATCCAATTTCTTTTGTTGTTGAATTTTTTGCCATGGATTTTGCTACAACAAATCACATCACTTGATGTATATAATGACTGTGTTGCACGGCTTTTTTCTGGTGCCCCCTCCGAGGTCACTCATGACCTGCTCAAAACATTCAGGAACTACCCTGTATTGAGCGTATTGGAACGAAGCGCCCACTCCATTTGTGGTTGGATAGATATGCACGTTACGGTGATGGTCGTGTTGCGGTGGAGTGATGGTCGTGTTGTGGTGGAGTGAGGGTCAGCATTAGAGTGCTGGTGTTGTGGTTAAGGGGTGTGGTTGCTTGTGTGGTGTTGAATAAAAGAAGTGTGTGGTGTAGGATAAGCCTTGTATGATAATTATAAATCTCACACGATAGCTCCATCATGCTCACCTACAAGTAACACCAAAACATTAGGGGAGACACGAGAGATATAAAAAAAATAAAATAAAAACTAAAAACTAGTAGAAATAACAAATTACTCTTATTAAGCCATAAAGTAGTTAAAGAAGGATAGTAAAGAATAAAAATACAAAAAATAAACTAAAATAATTCCAATTAAGCACGAATTACTACCCTATGAGTGACAAAAATGTCACTCATCGTGACACAATGGACAATTGTCGAAAGGAATAATGCTTCGTCTATAAAGGATTTGACATACTGTAATGCTTTTATGACATAGCTGTCGTAGAGAAATGGAAAGTTTGGGGGGACATCTAGACGTATTAACGTATATACTATATAGATATAATGGTCCTTTGGTTGGACATAGAAGTTCTTTTTTAAATTAAAATTAATTCATTGATTTAGAGTCATAGAACGTCTACAATAGAATTCAAAACTAAAAAATACATATCAAAATGAAATATGTACAATTCTAATATGAAAAAACCACGATTGTTGAGGATATATAACACTTTTGAAAATGCTCGACTTTCACATTGTTGTATGATGTTCCCTTCTACAAGGGGGTTTGTCGATCTTTTGTAGTTTTGAAGTAGAACTAGATTTAATTCAAGTAATTGTAAACTGACATCTGTTGCAACCCTGCACAAATTTCGATAAACAAATCGACCACTTGAATTACACAAAAAATGAAAAATAAAGTCCCCCAACTCTCACATAGAGAGGGATAAAACCTAATATATGGGTACGTAGATATAACCCAATATATGGATAGAAAAACTCTCCATAGAGAGATAGTGAAGTTTATTAGAAACAATAACATAAAAAGTAGAAACAAAAGGAAAAATAGACTTACCACCGCCAAAAGGGTGGGGGTACCCCCTAGGTTGAAAATTAGGGTGTTGTGAAAGATGAGAGAGAAGAGAGAAAAAGGGGAGACTTGGAAGTCACATTTGCTAGATATTAATTTGTGATTTTGACTCTAACAAATGCAATTTTATGATGAGTACGCAGGAATGTGATGTTTATTCAATGGCTACAACAAAATTACAGCCGATATTATGGTTGTGCAAAGATCAGGGTGAGACCGGACCGCACCGGGCGGGAATGAAGATTTTGGTCTGGTACTCGTTCCACAGAAAACACGATTCCGGATTTACGGTCCGCACTGGTGGATCGAAATTTCTGTTTCTTTTAGTAAAAAAAAAAAGAAGTTTAAAGGTTGGAAAATTAGAATGTTAAAAACCTACTCTTTATTGCCTTTAAGATTATTGTTAGAATTATTAATTTTAATGTATCTAATTTATAAATATATTTAAATTTAAACGAAAAAGTATTTTTTTTTAAAATGTAAGTTCCGTTTCAACAGGTTCAAAATCGGACCAGACCAAAACCCGGTCCATCCACAGAAATTCATATTTCGGTCGACCGGTCCAATCTTGGACCCATGCACACCCCTAGCCATTATAATTATTGAAATCTTGGCCATATATATTTATAGACAATCTTGCCCCTTGATATAATTGAACCTCAACAACATAGATAAATGAAGAAAATGCTAGTTTGAATTAAAACAAATTAAAGTTTCATTTTCTTCTTCTTAGAATGTATTCGTTTCTTTCTCTAGATTATTTGTTATCATTATTAACAAAGATTTGTGGAATATAAAAAGTTACTAATTTATAAATTTAAATCGTAGTTTAATTATTATGTTAACTGAATAAATAGCGTGGATCTTAGATTTTCAAAGAAATGGTTTAAAGTATACAAGTTATGATAGCTGCAATTTTATTCTAGCCATTGTAGTTATGTGGGCGGATTTTTTACATATTACGTTTTATGGTTGGTGATTATTTACCTGACCGATATTTGGAAGCTTGATTTCACACATATGCTGCTGCAATTATCAATATTAACCTTTATATGTAAGCTATGCGTGCAAAGTCGAAGGATGAGTGGTAGGTGATTGTAGTTTTCATTTATAGTTAGAGGTATATTTGTCAAAAAAAATACGTAGAGCCCAAATTCTTCAAGAGTTCTCATATATAATAGAAATATGGAAAGGGTTAACTTTGGTATTACCTCTTGCATTTGTCTATCTTGCGGACGCTTTTGCTAGGCAACTTTTGCCTCTTACACAGTTGTGAGTTACTATCTCCTTGAAAATTATAATTTAACGCTTAGAGAATAAAAAGTTTTAAAATTAGTCATTGTTGGAACATTCAATTATATATTTAATGTTAATGATAGAATAGGACATTATGTGGATTTATATCGTAAATAGATATCTTATCTTGTTGGTTTGCTAATATAACAAGGACTATCTTTACTTTGTAACTGTAAATATTGATGAATGGTGTTCACTCTAATCCAATGAATTCAACCAAATCTAGTAGTTAACATGAGATGGTACATAAATTATTACGTTCATAAAAGATAATTAATATAAGTCATAATTAGCTGAAATTAGTAAGTTTGTATAAGATATAGTTGATTTAATATAATCAAGCTTGAACATGCGTAAAGTTTGGACAGAAGGCAAAGTTTGGGATAATATTATAATTAGATATTATGATAGTATAATAATAAACCTAATCTAGTTAAAATTATTAGGAAAAGCATATCCGAAACCAATTAGATCTTGTATCTTCAGGCAACTTCTTTCTTTTCAGGTATATATATGATCATTTACACCCTCCCTCAAACAAAATATACATATCATTTACATACAGACATCTATTTCTTGTGTGTGATTCGTCAAATTTGTTAAAGAAAGAGCACTTCGCCAACGACTCGATCAGTTTTGTTTTTCCTGACTCAACCATGGAGAAGTACAAGCCAATTAAGAAAGTTGGTGAGGGAACCTTCGGAAGTGTTTGCAGTGCTATAAATACACAGACGGGAGAAGTTGTTGCTATAAAGCAGATGAAGAAAAAATATCATTCTTGGGAAGAATGCATAAATTTGAGAGAAGTGAAGTCACTAATAAAGATGAGTAGGCATCCTAATATTGTGAAGCTAAGAGAAGTTATTAGAGAACATGATATCCTGTATTTCGTGTTCGAATATATGGAGTGTAATTTGTATCAACTTATCCAAAAAAGAGGAAGAAGGCTGTTTTCAGAGGATGCAGTCAGAAATTGGTGCTTTCAAGTATTTCAAGCTCTTGCCTACATGCACCAGCGTGGGTATTTTCATCGCGATCTTAAACCCGCAAATCTTCTAGTCTCAAACAATGTTATCAAACTAGCCGATTTCGGATCTGCAAGAGAAATTAATTCAGGGCCACCTTATACAGAATATGTCACCACACGCTGGTATAGGGCTCCTGAAGTTATACTAAAGTCCCCTACTTATACTTCTGCTGTCGATATGTGGGCAATGGGTGCGATAATGGCTGAACTGTTCACTCTTCGGCCTCTCTTTCCTGGACTAAATGGAGCAGACGAGATGTATAAGATATGCAGCGTGATCGGAACGCCGACAGAGAACTCTTGGCCCCATGGTCTAAGGCTTGCTAGGGCCATGAACTACCAGTTTCCATACCTTCCTGGCGTGCATCTGTCAACTTTCATGCCCTCAGTAAGTGAAGATGCAATTAGCCTTATTAGGTCACTTTGTTCTTGGGACCCTTTCAAGAGGCCAACAGCAGCACAGGTCCTTCAGCATCCATTCTTTCATAAATGTTACTATGTCATCCCACCATCTCCACGAACTACAGCTGCTGCCTACTGTCAACAGAACACGAACACGAACACGAACACGAACACCCCTGTCATTGGGATCCAGGCCGGGATATGCTGATCAGAAATCTTTCGAGGAAGAGTTATTGGGAGAAAGAAATTATTTCGGGGATGGAGAAAGAGAAAAAAGCTTGGATTAGGAGCAAGACGAAGCTAGAATGTTTTTAAAGACAATTTTTGTTTCTTTTTCTTTAAAAGTTGCTCAAAAGCTGCTCATATTTGCTCATATTAATTAGAGATTGCATTATTGTAACACTTAAATTCATCAATAGATCAAGGATTACTTGAAATTTTATGAATTTGTTTGTCAAATAAGGATTACCTATAAACTTGAAAGAAAAAATCGGACAACATAGGAAAGGGAGTACATGAGAAAAAAAATTACTAGCATTGTTTGGAGTTATAATTTATTTAGACACTCAAAAGATTATCTAATCTGTCTTTAGTTTTTTAATTTACAAAACAATTAAGTAAATATGTTAAATACATGATATAATCAGTTAAATCAAATTATGACATCATATTTGGGCCAAAAACAACCCGAATTTGGCATAAGGTGACACAAAAATAATAAAAGCGTCATATTGAAAAAAAAAATTCTTGAAATGGCTATAATTTACAAAGTGGCATAAATACAAGGTAGTAATTAACAAAAAAATTCTAACCAAGCTTACTTGGTGAAGGTAGTGGGGAACTCACCTTGTGACTTTAAAGTCACAAACCCCACTACATACTTGTGCTTGGGAGTAGGGATTCCCTCATATCCCCGTACTTGTGTTGTTCCAGTATGATCCTTCTTATCATGAGGTTCCCTGGTGGGGGCCCAAAAAAAATTAACAAAAAATTTTCTTAGAAATATTAGTATAGTTCCTAGCAAAGTTATTAAAATCGCGACTCAAATCTTACGATTTTACGATTCAAATATGGTAGATTATTCAATTTGCGATTCTTGACGATTCTATTCATTTCTTTGACTAGCGAAAACCTCGCAAATTAAAATTATGCTAACAAAGCAAATAATAGATATATATTGTTAGTTATTGCCAATATAGTGGGTAAACAACTATTTTTTCCAATGTTTAGGTTTTTTAACTTATAATTTTAGCACATTCAATAAAGATTGAGCACAATATCTTGATTATACGTGTTTGTAGAATCTTACGATTCTACGATTCGATTTTAGGATTCGATTCTAAAGTCGTTTCCAATTCAAACTAGAATCTCGATTTTAACAAGGTTCCTAGTATATAAATTTAAACATTAAAAATAATATTATGGGTTCTCATTGTATCTTTATTGTTTCATTTTATTTTTTCAGATGTTGAATGAATAAGAAGCATTAAAAAGTCCTTGAGTTTTGTATTGATTTTCTCTGAAATAAAAAAATTTATTGCATTGCATCAAAAGATTTAAAACGGTACAATTTTAATAAATAAAAATAAAAAATTAGAATTATAAATTTTCAAGAATGGTAAAATGGTCAGAAAATATGATAAAAAATGAACATCATTTTGACACTCAAAAGGGACAAAGGGAGCAACAAACACTAATGAAAATAGTATAATATCAACAGTCAAAATTCAGTTTCAGTTACCTTTTGTTCATCTCAAAATAGAGGTTCTTCCATTTTTGAATAATTAATTTTTATATTCAATTTTTAAAAATATATATTTATGTAATACTGCTAAAAAAAATTCATAAGACATTAATTAAAATAAACAATAAAAAATAGATAACCAGAGAGGGAAAATTGTGCCTAAAAAATATTTTTTAAGTATATTAATTATTGAGAGTTCATTAATTTAAGTTACTTTACAGATATATGCTCTGTAATAGAAGAAAAAAAGGGGTAAAAAAAGTGAAATGTACCCAACAAAAACCAATAATTAAACTTGATCTTGTTAACTTTTTGTCCAGATTGAATCCATGCAATATTAAAAAGATTAACTCATGTTAAAATATTTTTTGCGTAATAAAAATATTTCTTAGGACTTAAAGATTGTAATGTTGAAGGTATGTTACCTAAATATTGTAATCAAAATGTGTTAACTAAACAATAAGCTAGGCCGAAAAAAGAGTCGGAAGGTGTCAACTACCAACTAAAGTCTATTAAACTAAACTAACTACCGAATATCACATAAGATTGGGGAAAGGGATCCAACACCAATCAATCATGATTTAGGCAACTATAAACTAATTGAGGTTATTGGCTCTTAACTACCTCTAAGCCCTCTCTCAAGGGTGCATAAAACTACCTAGATCACATAATTAAGTCACTCTCATGGTCACTACTACAAAATAAGGCTATAGCAACGGCCTAAATGTGTTGGCAAAGATCCATTAAATGTTGCCATAAACCTATAGTAGCAGTTTTTATGGCGTTGCCAGTAGGTGGCGCTGCTATAACTCTATAGCAACAGTTATGATGCCTTAGGCAACAATATTATAAAATTGTTGCCCTAGTTATCATTAGCAACGCTTTTCTTAGGCAACGATTTTTAACTTTTGCCAACAGTTTTATTATATTTAAGGCGACATTTATTAAGTTTTAGTAACAATTATTTAGGATTTTAAGCAACATTTTTAGGGTTTAAGCTAACACTTTTATTATCTATAGCAGCACTATCAACAGTCTATGACAACGTTTATTGCTCTAATATTGCAGCATTTTTGTAGTCTATAGCCACATTTCTTGATACTGCTATTGCGATACTTTTACATGAGTCTATAGCAACATTTCTTGACACAACTATTGCGACACTTTTATGTGAGTCTATAGCAGCTTTTCTTAATATAAGTATTGCGGTACTTTAATGTGAGCTTATAACAACAGTTTCATACGTGTTCATTTAGTATCTCATTAGAATGAAAATATTATACCAAAATATCCAACTACTACAAAAGGAAAATATTTATTTCGAATTAAATATAAATATAAATAAATAAATTCAGAAAATTAATGAATCTCCAAAAAGAACTAATAGTTCAAGCAATCTAGACCCTATCTAGTATTTAATTTATTTGTCCAAAATCAGTCCAAAAGAACTTTAATCTATGCCCTTCCTGCCATCCTTTTATCTACCAATCTCCTTCTATCTACCATTCTGTAAACAGAAAAATAATAGTCATTATAATAGGAAAATTAACGCATGCAATTAAAATGAAAAAATATGTTCAATCCTGCATGACATTTTGTTAAATCCAACTGAGTAACAACCAAAAGACTTCAGAGAGAGGAAAAGTAGAACTAAAGAATATTACAAGGGTCATGTAGCTATAAACGAGAAGGCAATGAACTCATGACAGTTTCCAAGGGAGTATGAAATCTTCTCCTCGAAAAATTATTGGGATGACGAAAGACCTCCTGTAGTTCTCATGAAACATATCCGCTATCTCCTGCCTAGATCTAGATGAGCCATATAAGCCAAAGTATTGGGAAGAAAGAGGTATGAGACCGAGATATTGTGGAGGATCGACTCAAGAAATTGTCAGAAATGAAGCTGTAAACTTCAGTTAGAAGAATGAAATAGCAGGAACAGTTGTTAGTAAAGAACAAACTAAGTCCATGAAAAAAGTTGCAACATAAATCACAGAAGAATCAAACATAAGTCAAAGCAGCAAGTGAAGTTGCGAAGGCGACTCCTACTAGAAGGAAACAGAACAGTTACTAGCAGCATATCATAATATGCTAACTGGAAACAGAAAAACTACAAACAACTCAAGCACAATCCACAAATAAGACCTGCCGAATTATATCACAACTTCAAAATCATCAAACACCATTATTCCACAATTATCAAACACCAAAAGCTCACAATCATCAAACACCATAATTTCACAAGCATCAAACATCATATTCTAAATCTACATATAACAAAATAAGTAAAGAAGTTTTATAAAACATACCTATATGTAACCATGACCAATAAAGAGAGTGGTGTCTAGAAATTATTTATGCATCACTTGAAAGTGTAGATACCAAAATTGTTGCAGAGAACTCCATAAACTTTTGTAAAAGAAAGTACTAATAGATTGTATATGTAATTATGAATACTCACATAGATTGTATAAATAGAGATGATTCAAGTCCTTCTATAAATTCAATATTAATTCCTAAGGATTATATGGTCTGATTTCATTCCTGCAGAAACTCCACAACGAACTAATGCTCGTTTGGCTGGATCCTAAATGTTTTTTGTGACACGGTAAATGAAATCTTACGACAAAAACCTATGTTGTCATATAAGACAGACCAGTAAACATTTCTAAGAACAAAAGCTGCAGTAAAATAAGAACAAACTAGAATTTTTCAGCTATGGGGAGAAACAAAAACAGAGGGCAACAAATCAATCAATCCAGCAGAGAATGGAACCTGCCTTGATGCCTAAAGACAGAGGCCGACCAAAAGCATCACAACAAACCTGACAACTAGAACAGACCAGAAAACAAAAGAAACAAGGTGAGCATGTTCTTTTTTCATAATCTGTGTAAGTTTGCAACTTGTCACTTGCAAGATAAAGCCATAGCAGATGTAGCTCAGAGAACGACAAATTGTGTACTAAACAAATATCTTTATTTTTTCTTCTAAATAAATGTTTTGTCATGCTCATACCTACTAGATATTGCTTTCAACTCTCCGGCTTGTTTCTCCACAATCTAGTCAATGGGGACAAAGAAGAAATTTATCAAGAGACAATGTTTCATATGATCATGGGGTCTAAATCTAACAATTTAGAAGAATAAATATTGATCTGAATGATCATAATAATATGGTATAAGCTGTAATTAACCACCCAAAACTATTAGTAGAAATCTCATACATGAAAGATCTCTTTGAATACATATAAAAGGCAACAATCTAAACTAAGAAGAACCATATAATTACAAATATTTCAAAGTTGCAATCATAATTGTTTTAAGCAAGTTAAAATTAAGACTTCAGAAAATAGGAAATGCTACAGCACTTGTTCATATGCAATAAGGCATCAAATTGTATAATTATAAACTTTTTAGGTGCAACCTACCTTATCTGTTGTCAAGCTCCTTTTCCTGTTGCTCAATTGCTGATGTCAAAGACATCCTAATCTGTTGTCAAGCTCTCTGATTCCTCTCCTTTTGTTACTAAGTGGTAAGTGAATCAGGGTCCAAAGTTTAGTACAAAAGCTAAGATTGGAATTAAGAAAATAGTTCAATATAGCATCAACAAATCATTTCGAACTGAAATTAATTATTTGCTAAGCTATCTAGCCACATCAAGAACATTAAGAACATATTAAAATAATACATCCACAATAACTTATATATTAAGAATATTAAGAATATATTAGAAATCACAATGCATTTAATATAAACAATTCAAGTAAAAAAAAATCACCTTAATGCTGTTCTAAGTTCCCGAACTGTCATATTCAGATATTCTCCAGTTTCCAAGGGTCATCTTTCATACTTAGGAATTGAGCTAATTTACTGCTTACAATATTCTCCTCTTGCAAAGTCCAACCAAGTATAACAGTGAATCATGGCAATATTGGAAAAAGTTGAGACTTTAAGCACTTTGCAAAGAAAGTGACAGGTCGTCAGAATTCAAGCTATCATTTAAAAACATATTCTGGCCAGTCATGAAAGAATGATACAATATTACAATGTAATGTGCAAGATTAAGCCATTGTGAAAGTTGAAAATTGAAAAAAATAGCACATGAGTAATCGAATTAATACATATTATCACAATATCATTGTGAAAATTGAAAATCGAAAAAAAAAATTGAAAGTTGATGAAAGAAGAAACTGAATTTGGGGGGAAAGCAAGGGATCCGATCGCGGCATTCAGGGGTGGAGGGCCGAACAGTGGTGGTGCGGTGCAGTCGTGCTGCGGCAGCGTTGCGAGGGGATTCCACCTACGGCAGATCGGAAGTCTCGAAGCACATCTAGCGATCAACATAAAAAACGAATACAAACAATCAAGATATTCGAGCAAAAAGGGGAAAAATCAAAAAGCCCTAATTCGATTTTTGGGATTTGATTCAGATCAATCAAATTGAAAAAAGCACAAATTCGAGCGATTGACTTGTTTCAGTGAAGAAAGGGGTAAAATCTGAGTGCAAGAAACCTTGATTCGAAGCTTTTGATTATGGAGGTTTTGAGAAAGAATAGGAGGTGAGGGAGTGAAGTGAAATGAAGAGCGAAGAAAGAAGAACTGCGGGAACCCTAAAACCCCTTCTCCCTTGCACGAGAAATGAAGAGTAGGTAGTTAACTGATCCGGTCCAAGAGACCACCGGACTAGTTAAATCCTCTTATCTCTTGCACGCAAAAATCAATTGTCAATGGATCCGGTTTTTGTGAGAACCGGTTTTGTTGTGTCATTTGTGGTTTAATACAATAGTGGTGGGGAGGGGAAACAACAAAAAAAATGATGTAAAGAACAAATTTTAATAAACTTATTTTTCATTTCTAACTTGTTTTAGATGCTTGACAAAAAAAAACTCTTGTAATATCTCATCAAAATATTCAAAAACTAAAAATTGTTGCAATAGTTTTTCTATAGCAACGTTTTTCCAAAGTCAAAGTCTACTCAAATTAATAATTGTTTAACTGTTGCAATAACTATGATATAGCAACACTAGTAAAACTGTTGCATAAAAGGGCGTTGTTATAGCCCTATTTTGTAGTGGTGGGTCTCAAACATGCAACCAAGGAATAATCGCAATGTCAATCCGCAAAACCCTCACTTAAATCTCACTCTCATGAGTAATTAAGCAAGATAATAGCATAAATGTCAACTTAATCTCCTCTCTCAACTTGATTATTAAGGTATCAATAAAACAAACATCAAAGAGGTCAACTAGAATGCAAGCAAATAGTAATCATGCCATTAACCAATTAAGAAGCCTAATCAAACCCCTAGTTATTTCATATTCAAACTCCCATATCAATCATGGTTGGGTTTTCACCCAAACCCTAAACCAATAAACTACTCCATAAACACAAAAATGAGAATTTTAGAAAAATTAACAACTAATAACATGATACTAAACATTAATCTAACATTAAATTAAATAAAATAAACCACAGATAATTAAACTAATCATGAATAACTAATCTAATGAAAACATTTAAAATAAAGCAATAAAAGAGGAGATAGAGTAAGAAATGCTCATTGATTAATGTTATTAATTTTTAAAAGTTTCAATACAAGTTGTTACCTTGAATCTTACAATCTTCACCTTCTATTTAAGTTTAATCCCTTTTTCTCTCTTAACTAACCTATGGATGTTAATCCGCCTCAAAACTCTAAGAACTATTCTAAAAAATAAAATTGGTGAGTGAGAATAAATCTTAAAAAATCTTGACCCCCTAAAAAGTAAAAAGTATTACTTCTATATTTTTTTAGTTGCACCATTTGCTTTTTCACATATATCGAGACGCTTCTTTAAATATTAATATCTCTTATTGGGTGTAAGTAAAAATTATAAAAAGTTGATATTTGAAATCCTTGCATTGAGATGAATCTAACCAGACCCCACTTGACTATATTTTTCATTTTATAATGATGCGAGATATCTTAATAAAATTTGTTCATAAATAAAGCTAAAAAGCAAATGGTGTAACTAAAAAATACGGAGGTAGTATGAGTTAAGGGTATTTATGCTAATCCTAAAATTAAAAGAGAAAAATACAAAAATGAAAAAGATAATAAAAAGAAAAGAAAAAGCTAGGAAAGGGAGAAAAAAAAAAAGTCTCCAAAAACAATGAAAAGGAAGCAGTTAAAAGGGAGAAGGAAAAATGAGTTAAAAAGGGTGAGAAAGAGAAAAGGGAAAGAAAATGAAAAAAAAAAAATCTTAAATGGACCCGGTGCATACTAATTTAGTATGCACCGGGTTGGTAATTGATATTAACTTCATATAGTGAGTTTTTTAGAGATATAGTAAACAGAGATATAGTGGATTTTATTAACGGAAAACATATAGTGAAATTATATGCAATATAGTGTAGGATTTAATTTTAATGTTTTAACATACAAAAAGATGTAGGTTGTGTACTATATATCATGACTAGGGTGATAATAAGCTCGGCCTGTACGCGAACAGTTCGGGCTTGGCTCAGTCAAAGCTCGGCTCGTGGCAGCTCGGCTCGAGACCTTAACAAGACAAGCCGAACTAAGCCAAGCTCCGCTCGAAAAGCTCGTGAATAGGCTCGAAAAAGTTATTATGTGCTAAAACACTTTGAAAGGCTATTATACCTATCCTTTTACACAATTATTTACATTGAACATTTCATGTTTTTTACTTTTTGTATATTTTTACATCGAGTTTGTCTATTTTTTATGTATATTTGTACGTAATTCATTTGGTTAGCATATAAAAATGAAATAAGATATGTTCATTCGTTGTACTTTTTGAATTTAGTCTATAATTCTACAAGATCTGTGAATAATTTTTTTGATTGTCAAACATGAATTTTCTATTTTGTTTAATGTTGTTTGGTTTATTCTTGATTTATCTCAAATCGAGATCGAGCTCAAGCCGAGTCGAGCTCGAGCTTTGAGAGAAACTCATTTGTTCGAGCCAAGCTTTATTTATCAAGCTCGTCGAGCTCACCAGCTGAGCTGAACTAAACGATAAACGAGTCGAGCCGAGCCTTGTACAGTTCGGCTCGGCTCGTGCAATAATCACCCCTAATCATGACATGTGCTTTGACATATACAAAGATGTAGTGTCTGCATGATATAGTGAGTGTCTGAATGATACAGTGGATTGTTCATAAATGATGTAGTTTCTACATGATATAGTATGTTTTTTTAATGATGTAGTAAGTTTATTCATAATATAGTGTGTTTTTGAATGATATAGTGGATTGTTCTGAAAAATACAGTTTTTGAATAATATAGTAAGCATCTGCATGGTATAGTGGGTTTCTAAATGATATAGTGGATTTTTCATAAATGATACGTGATTTTGGCCTGGTGCACACTAATATTAACGTGAACCTGGTCCACGCAAGTCTGATTGAACCCCCGATACATCAATCCCCTTCCCCCTAATTCGTCTTTTTCACTAGCTGTGGGAATTCATTTCCTGATTCACACTTTCCCGCACCACATGAGCGCCATCATCATCATCATCAACGTCCATCATCATCGATGCCATCATCATCATCCATCTTAACCATCTGATTTTTTCAGTTATTGTGTTCTTTGTGAATCCAATTTCTTTTGTTGTTCAATTTTAGCCATGGATTTTGCTACAACAAATCACAGCACTTGATGTATTTAACGACTTTGTAGCACGGCTTTTTTCTGGTGCCCCTTCCGAGGTCACCCATGACCCGCTCAAAACAATCTAGAACTACCTGTTGTGAGCGAATTGGAACGAAGCGCCCACTCCGTTTGTGGTTGGATAGATATGCACGTCGAGTAAAGGTGGAGTTGGCGGTGATGCAGGTTACGGTGATGGTCGTGTTGCGGTGGGGTGATGGTCGTGTTGTGGTGGAGTGAGGGTCAGCATTAGAGCGATGGTGTTGTGGTTAACGGGTGTGGTTGCTTGTGTGGTGTAGAATAAAAGAAGTGTGTGGTGTAGGATAAGCCTTGTATGATAATTCTAAATCTCACACGATAGCATCATCATGCTTACCTATAAGTAACACCAAACATTAGGGGAGACACGAGAGATATAAAAATAATAAAATAAAAACCAAAAACTAGTTGAAATAACACATTACTCTAATTAAGCCATAAAGTAGTAAAATAAGGATAATAAAGAATAAAAATACAAAAAATAAACTAAAATAATTCCAATTAAGCACGAAGTACTACCCATGAGTAGAGGTGTTCATGGGTGGTTAACCGTCCCGAAACAACATATCGGTTCAGTAACCGAAAGTTTCGGTTCGCTCTTTTTGCGAACGGTAACCGTAACCGTTTATACCGGTTACCGCCTAAGCGGTTAACCAGTTTTTCGGCACGATTTTTCGGTTAACCATTAACCGGTATTCAATTTATACTACTTCCTCCGTTCTGTTTTAAATGAAACGTAGGGCCTTGGCACGGGGATTTAGAATAGGAGAGAGATAGAGAGAAAAAAAAGAAGGGACCCATGTGATGAGGAGAGAGATAGAGAGAAGTGAATACCAAATAAGGTAACGTTTCACTTATTTTGAAAGGCCTAAAATAGTAAGTGTTTCATTTATTTTAGAACGGAGGAAGTATTATATTTTACTTAATGTAAATATATATTTTCTATTTTTGTGTGCATATACTATAATATTATACATATACTCTAATATAAAATATATTATAAAGTGGATAATAAATCTATAGAAAATATAATAACACTAAGAAATTACTCCATTTCATAATTATAGTGTTTAAATTAGTACTAAATTTTTTCAATAATCTCATACTTCCTCTAATTATTGTTACTTAGTAACAAATATTAGACTAATGTAGTTGTTGGAAAATGTCTCACAATAAATGAAATAGAGAAAAAAAATATTTCACTTTTTCGGTTAACCGTTCACTCAAAAATCATAACCGTAACCATACCGTTTAACCGTGAATTTTACCGGTTCGGTAACCGTACCGTTTAATCCCAAATTTTCCGGTTCGGTAACCGCCCATTTTGACCGGTTTTCCGGTTTTTCGGTACGGTTTTCCGGCTTCGGTTTTATGTGAACACCCCTACCTATGAGTGACAAAAATGTCACCCATCGTGACACAATGGAAAATTGTCGAAAGGAATAATGCTTCGTCTATTAAGGATTTGACGTATTGCAATGCTTTTATGACATAGTTGTCGTAGAGAGATGGAAAGTTTGGGGGGACATCCAGACGTATTAACGTATATATTATATAGATATAATGGTCCTGTGGTTGGACATAGAAGTTCTTTTTTAAAATAAAATTAATTCATTGATTTAGAGTCATATGACGTCTACAATAGAATTCAAAACTAAAAAATACATATCAAAATGGAATATATACACTTCTAATATGAAAAAACCACGATTGTTGAGGATATATAACACTTTTGAAAAAGCTCGACTTTCACATTGTTGTATGATGTTCCCTTCTAAAAGGGGGTTTGTCGATCTTTTGTAGTTTTGAAGTAGAACTGGATTTAATTCAAGTGATTGTAAACTAACATCTGTTGCAACCCTGCACAAATTTCGATAAACAAATCCACCACTTGAATTACACAAAAAATGAAAAATAAAGTCCCCCAACTCTCACATAGAGAGAGATAAAACCTAATATATGGGTACGTAGATATAACACAATATATGGATAGAAAAATTCTCCATAGAGAGATAGTAAAGTTTACTAGAAACAATAACATAAAAACTAGAAACAAAAGGAAAAATAGACTTACCACCGCCAAAAGGGTGGGGTTAGCCCCTAGGTTGAAAATTAGGGTGTTGTGAAAGAGGAGAGAGAAGAGAGAAAAACGGGAGACTTGGAAGTCACATTTGCTAGATATTAATTTGTGATTTTGACTCTAACGAATGCAATTTTATGATGAGTACGCAGGAATCTGATGTTTGTTCAATGGCTACAACAAAATTACAACCGCTATTATGGCTGTACAAAGATCAGGGTGAAACTGGACCGCACCGGACAGGAATGAAGATATTGGTCTGGTACTCGTTCCACAGAAAACACGATTCCGGATTTCCGGTCCGCACTGGTGGATCGAAATTTCTGTTTCTTTTAGTAAAAAAAAAGGAAGTTTAATGGTTAGAAAATTAGAATGTTAAAAACCTACTCTTTATTGCCTTTAAGATTATTGTTAGAATTATTAATTTTAATGTATCTAATTTATAAATATATTTAAATTTACACGAAAAAGTATTTTTTTTTTTAAATGTAAAATTCCAGTTCAACAGGTCCAAAATCGGACAAGACCAGAACCCGATCCATCCAAAGAAATTTATATTCCGGTCCATCGGTCCAGTCTTGAACCCGTGCACACCCCTATCCATTATAACTATTGAAATCTTGGCCATATATATTTATATACAATCTTACCCATTGATATAATTGAACCTCAACAACATAGATAAATGAAAAAAATGCTAGTTTGAATCAAAACAAATTAAAGTTTCATTTTCTTCTTCTTAGAATGTATTCGTTTCTTTCTCTAGATTATTTGTTATCATTATTTACAAAGATTTGTGGAATATAAAAAGTTACTAATTTATAAATTTAAATCGTAGTTTAATTATTATGTTAACTGAATAAATAGCGTGGATCTTAGATTTTCAAAGAAATGGTTTAAAGTATACAAGTTATGATAGCTGCAATTTTATTCTAGCCATTGTAGTTATGTGGGCGGATTTTTTACATATTACGTTTTATGGTTGGTGATTATTTACCTGACCGATATTTGGAAGCTTGATTTCACACATATGCTGCTGCAATTATCAATATTAACCTTTATATGTAAGCTATGCGTGCAAAGTCGAAGGATGAGTGGTAGGTGATTGTAGTTTTCATTTATAGTTAGAGGTATATTTGTCAAAAAAAGTACGTAGACCCCAAATTCTTCAAGAGTTCTCATATATAATAGAAATATGGAAAGGGTTAACTTTGGTATTACCTCTTGCATTTGTCTATCTTGCGGACGCTTTTGCTAGGCAACTTTTGCCTCTTACACAGTTGTGAGTTACTATCTCCTCGAAAATTATAATTTAACGCTTAGAGAATAAATTTTTTTAAAATTAGTCATTGTTGGAACATTCAATTATATATTTAATGTTAATGATAGAATAGGACATTATGTCGATTTATATCGTAAATAGATATCTTATCTTGTTGGTTTCCTAATATAACAAGGACTATCTTTACTTTGTAACTGTAAATATTGATGAATGGTGTTCACTCTAATCCAATGAATTCAACCAAATCTAGTAGTTAACATGAGATGGTACATAAATTATTACGTTCATAAAAGATAATTAATATAAGTCATAATTAGCTGAAATTAGTAAGTTTGTATAAGATATAGTTGATTTAATATAATCAAGCTTGAACATGCGTAAAGTTTGGACAGAAGGCAAAGTTTGGGATAATATTATAATTAGATATTATGATAGTATAATAATAAACCTAATCTAGTTAAAATTATTAGGAAAAGCATATCCGAAACCAATTAGATCTTGTATCTTCAGGCAACTTCTTTCTTTTCAGGTATATATATGATCATTTACACCCTCCCTCAAACAAAATATACATATCATTTACATACAGACATCTATTTCTTGTGTGTGATTCGTCAAATTTGTTAAAGAAAGAGCACTTCGCCAACGACTCGATCAGTTTTGTTTTTCCTGACTCAACCATGGAGAAGTACAAGCCAATTAAGAAAGTTGGTGAGGGAACCTTCGGAAGTGTTTGCAGTGCTATAAATACACAGACGGGAGAAGTTGTTGCTATAAAGCAGATGAAGAAAAAATATCATTCTTGGGAAGAATGCATAAATTTGAGAGAAGTGAAGTCACTAATAAAGATGAGTAGGCATCCTAATATTGTGAAGCTAAGAGAAGTTATTAGAGAACATGATATCCTGTATTTCGTGTTCGAATATATGGAGTGTAATTTGTATCAACTTATCCAAAAAAGAGGAAGAAGGCTGTTTTCAGAGGATGCAGTCAGAAATTGGTGCTTTCAAGTATTTCAAGCTCTTGCCTACATGCACCAGCGTGGGTATTTTCATCGCGATCTTAAACCCGCAAATCTTCTAGTCTCAAACAATGTTATCAAACTAGCCGATTTCGGATCTGCAAGAGAAATTAATTCAGGGCCACCTTATACAGAATATGTCACCACACGCTGGTATAGGGCTCCTGAAGTTATACTAAAGTCCCCTACTTATACTTCTGCTGTCGATATGTGGGCAATGGGTGCGATAATGGCTGAACTGTTCACTCTTCGGCCTCTCTTTCCTGGACTAAATGGAGCAGACGAGATGTATAAGATATGCAGCGTGATCGGAACGCCGACAGAGAACTCTTGGCCCCATGGTCTAAGGCTTGCTAGGGCCATGAACTACCAGTTTCCATACCTTCCTGGCGTGCATCTGTCAACTTTCATGCCCTCAGTAAGTGAAGATGCAATTAGCCTTATTAGGTCACTTTGTTCTTGGGACCCTTTCAAGAGGCCAACAGCAGCACAGGTCCTTCAGCATCCATTCTTTCATAAATGTTACTATGTCATCCCACCATCTCCACGAACTACAGCTGCTGCCTACTGTCAACAGAACACGAACACGAACACGAACACGAACACGAACACCCCTGTCATTGGGATCCAGGCCGGGATATGCTGATCAGAAATCTGCGAGGAAGAAAAGAAAAAGCTTCAAATATGAGCAAGACGAACTTAAGATGTTTTTAAAGACTGTTTTTTTTCCTTTTTCTTTAGAAGTTACTCAGATGTTTTTAGAGACTGTTTTATTTCCTTTTCTTTAGAAGTTACTCAAAAGCTGCTCACATTTGCTCATATTAGAGATTGTATTATTCCAACACTTAAAAATCATCAATTGATCAAGAATTACTTGAAATTCTTTGATAATGTTTGTTTATTAATAAGGATTATCAATAAAACTTGAAAGGAAAGAGGAGAAATTAATAATGTGATAGAGGGGGGAGAAAATAATTATGTATATATTACATGTTAGTAAAAATTACAACAATTGAATTTTATTAATTTTTTATATCAATTTTTACGAATATGCAATATATAGATATCATAAATATAAGAAAAAGTTAGTCATGTAATAATTCACAACCGACATCAGTGAGTCCACTATCTCCTTTTGGACTCCATTTTTTCTTAAGCTTCGGATGAGGACAGCATAAGCTAAGGTTGACGAAGCCGCCTTTTTTTTAATTTCGTCTTTTGAACACATGATGGTATAGGACATAATTCTCTTTCTGAGTCACAATCAATAGTGTGATCATCTTTATCGGAAATTTTCTTGTTTTCATTTTCGTCTACATTATTACAAGTTAAGTCGACTACAAAATCCATTTAACACTCGAGGGATGGGACCTCTTGCAAAGGAGGCCGATGATTATTAGATCAGCAAACAGAAGTTTAATTAGCCAACTTTGTTAATTTATAGACCAAGCGACGAGCAATTTGCTTCTTGTCCTTTCACGCCGCTTTAACACGTATTCGAGAGCTGGCATATAGACCAACCAATTTGATTCTCATCTGATTGAATCTTAGTCCAAATTACTGATTTATAATCTTGGTCCAAAAAATTTTTTTTATCAGTGATACAAATTTTATTTTTAAACCATAGTTAAGCACCTAATTTAATATTTAATTAATTGAAAGATAGTATTTGCACTTTTTTAAAGGTTAGCCAAGATGAAGAGTCCTACCAGGCCGGAACCTCTTACGAAACAACCCAAATCCCACGATAGCGGTTTGGACTTTTGGGAAAGGATATGGGGATTCCCCTCACCCAATTGTTGTTAGCTAGTGAGGCCATTGAACCCGGAAGCCAAAACCTTAAGGTTGGAAGGTGATCACCTTTCCACTACACCAAACTGAGCAATGGTAGGTACTAGGTAGTACTTGCACTTAAGACATTGCATATTAGTGTCTAGTGACTCTAGATATATTGCATGCTTGTGAGTACATGAACAATTCCTATTTACTGGCTAATACTTGAGCAATGTTCGGATTTAAAACGAATTGGTGGAAAGAAACACGATATAACATTTAAATGTTTTTTTCAAAGGCTACTATTTAGACAAAATTGAAAAATCCAATGCAAGCATTAATTTGTTAACCAATTTCTAATTGTAAGAAGATCCTTACTAAAATCAATTGCTAAAGTTTGATGCATCAATAAATCTCTATCAGTGTATCTACAATTTCTGTTATACACCCGAGTGTACTATTTATATGGTACTATGGCACACACAATACTATTTTTTTTCTACAATTAGCCTTGATCTATGGATGAAAAACAATTTCTTTTCTCAAATGCCACTTTAATAATTTCTTCTTAGCTATTTCTTGCCTTTGTCTTTCTCTCCTCCATTCATCATCTCCCCTCCATATTCATTTTTCCTTTCTCTTTAACTTTCCTTGTAAGAATTTAAATAAGGAAAAACTTATACTTCCTCTGTTCTGTTTTAAATGAAACATTGGGTGAAATGACACCATTCATTGATCAATTTTGACTCCAATTTATCGCCCTTATATAAAGAAAAATATAGTTAAGTGGGATCTTTTTAGATTCGTCTCGATGCATACTATCAAATGATAACTTTTTTATATTTTTTACATGTGCACAACTAAAGATATTAATGATTAAAGAAGCGTGTTGGGTTGCGTAAAAAAACAAACGTTTCATTTAAAACATAATGGAGGAAGTATATATATTATTGTGTTTTTCATTGAAAAATGTATTTTCATGGTAAATGATCATGTTCCTTCCAAAATATTTTGGGTCAAATCAAACAGAACCCCATTAGTGCTTATTACTGCTTAATGCTTTAGTATTATTAATTGGGAAGTCTACAATTTTTTCAAGTAAGAAAGGTTGACTTAAGAATTCAGATGATGACTGGCAACTTGCAAGTCAAAGTCAACTGCTGACAATCTATGCACTGCACATGGAAGTGGAATATGTAAATTATAGTAATAATAATATAAATATAAACTAAAATAATACTCCTGAAATTCTATTGTGCATCATCATTTAGTACTCATTTAGTAAGAGTAGAAATTCTATATATAACCCCTCCTCAGCTCATCTGCCCTCATCATCTTGCATTTTTCCCTGGGACGGAGACCTTATTTGTGCATCATCATTGATCAACCATATCTAATATAGCTGATAACTCTTAAAATTTCATATATATTCTCCATAATTTAGTGGGTATGATTCTATCTTTCTGTATTATTTTCATATATGTAGCTGACTAGCTTTTGAAATTTCATGTATATTCTTCTTCATTGAGTAAATATGATTCTATCTTGCTTTATTATCACTAATCAAAGTGTTGCATAATTTTCTGCAGAAACCAAGAGTTAAAACATCAAAATCATGCGGACATTTTTCCGTATAACAGGTAATCCCACCCTCTTAACTTTGTATAAATATATACTGTATTATAGATATAATGGTCATTTGGTTGGACGTGGAAGTTACATTTGCTACATATTAATTTGCAAATTCGACTCTGAACGAATGCAATTTTATGATGAGTCCAGGAATAATGTGGGCGGATTTTTTCGCATATTATGTTTTATGGATGATGATTATTTACCTGACCGATATTTGGAAGCTTGATTTCACACATGCTGCTGCAATTATCAATATATGGAAAGGTTCAGCTTTGGTATTGCCTCTTGCATTTGTCTATCTTGCAGATGCTTTTCTCGGCAACTTTTGCATCCTGCTCCTCACCAGTCTTTCCTACACAGTTGTGAGTTACTATCTCCTCGAAAATTATAATTTAAGGCTTAGAGGATAAAAAGTTTTAAACTGAGTCATTGTTTTTTTTTTACAGGAAACTTGGGAAATTAAGTAAACTATAAAAAAAAAAAAGTATTCTTTTCGTCCCTAAAAGAATTCACATTAACTTATAAATTTTATGTCAATAGAATTTTATGACTATGGTATATAATACCTCCTCCGTTTCTAAATAATTAAGGAAAGCTTAGAAAAAGTGAGGAAAAACCAATGTTTAATTCTAGAGAGAAAGTTGGAATCACATCTAAGTATAGAAATTAAAGGAGTTAACTCATTGGCGGTGATCCCCATTATATATATATATATATTGGTGACAAAAATCTATAGTCAAAGTTTATGAGGTGTGACCATGGAAACAACAAATGAATATTCATATTGGTCGGGGAGTCATAGAGCCAGGGGCGGATCTAGTAAGTAACAAGGTGTAGCATATGCTACCCTTAAAAAAAACTGAAAAAAAAATTGGCTGGGAGAAAAAACAAAGAAAAAAGAAACAAGATATAAGCTGAATCCCGCAATATTTTACTGATGCAATGCGCTTGTTGCAATGGTAGGATGACTTTTCTAAAGACATGTGTTTTGAAGTCTCAGGTTCGATTCCAAGTTATGTACTTTTGCTTGTTTTCTTTTCTCTTTATTCCTTTTTCTTTTTTCCCTTATACTCTAATCTTTTCCATCTTCCACAATTATACTTAGCTTGTTCGAGTCAAAAAAAAAAATCTTAGCTTGTAAATTTAAACAATACTTCATATTACGATTCCAAGTTATGTACTTTTGCTTGTTTTCTTTTCTCTTTATTCCTTTTTCTTTTTTCCCCTATACTCTAATCTTTTCCATCTTCCACAATTAAACTTAGCTTGTAAATTTAAACAATACTTCATATTGCAACAAATTTTATTCTAATTATAGTTGCTTTTTATTATATTATAAACATATCACACTCCCTTAATTCCGAATAAAAAGTTTCAACCTTTGAAAAATCATATATTTTAAAGAGATTTTTTTTGGAATTTTTGATAAAGTACCCATATATTTTTTCCATTTTCTATGCTATATTCTGAAAAAAAAATTCTTTTCAAATTGTAGCTTTGATTTTTTATTTGTTCAATACCATACCCTTTGTTAAATCAACGTTAAGTTTTATTAGTTTTCTTATTTGTAGTTCTTTAGACTTACATTATAAGGGAGAGAAAATTCGTCGACTTTAAAAGGGTTGGATACAATATAGTAGTATGGTAGAGTTTTTATGTGAAAAACTTTCTAAAAGGGTTATGAATATATAGTATTATGAACCATATAATAATATAGTGTCATATTTTTAAAAGGATGATAAGTGTTGTTTAACGTGAATTATGTTATAGTATTATGAACCGTTATTTGAATAGTTATTTTATGCTACCCCTGATTGAAAATCCTGGCTCCGCCACTGCATAGAGCTGGCAACTCTTTACTCTACCCGATAAGGGGACCTGAATTTATCAAGGGATTCCCAAAACCTGACCTGAAATTATTGAGGGAAAATCCTAAGTGGAACCCTGGATATCCAAAGTTGATCCAATTTGACCTGCCGTATTTGTCACCTTTTGTAAATATATTAAGTGTTAACTGTTCTTCTATATATACTTGCCAAAACTCGAAATGGACGAACACATTACCAATCAATAATATATTTGACAAGATAAAATCTTCTGATGAAACCCTTTAAAAAAACTATTGCTTTCTGGGGTTGTGAGACCTGAGACCGTTGTATTAACAGTTTGACAAGCTGTTGTGCAACAGTTATATATGAAATTTTCCTTTGGTGCAAAGTTTTGATTTATACATTGTGTGCAGGGACTTGGTTTGTTATGGATGTCAACCCCACCAGTTCTAGGAAAGTCACAAGGAAATTGCACGGCATACAAGCCTGAATGCATAGGAGAGCAGCAAAAGCAATTGTTTTACGCTGCATTGGTTCTAATAGCTGTAGGAATCGCAGGTCATTTAACCTCTCTTGGACCCTTCGCAGGTGATCAATCAGAAAAATTTAATAATGAATTCATGGCGACTGTAAATAGGGCCGATCAAGGTGGCTCTGTATGCTCTACAATGTGTCGATTCATGCTCGGTCCATCTATGGGCGTCTTGATCCCGATCATCGGATTCGTAATTGTCACCTTCGTCAAGTCATGGGGAGTTCAATTTGGCGTTAGTGCCATATTTGCATTGGCTTCACTTCTTGTTCTTCTTAGTGGGGTTCGTTCGTACAAGTATGTTGGACCAAGAGGGAGCGCACTTACTATTGTGTTTCGGGTGTTTTTCGCTGCCTTCTCTAAGGTTTTCTCTAGGCATCCACAAGATACGAATGAGCTTTACGAGAAACATGATGTCGATGGAAATGACAATGCATTGTTGCCTCATACCAATGGTCTCAGGTATAGTACTTATCTTTAGCCTGTTGAACCTCATCTTTGTTGTACACATGTGAGTTGTCTCACATTGGAGAAAGAAGGAAGAAATCACCACATTATAAGCTAGAGGAGTTAATTAATTTTAGTATGGAACCTCCTTTGGGCTTGTATGTAAACATTTATCATAGCCTTTTCATTTCTTTGGAGATAGTATGAAAAATTAATATCTTAAGAATATACTTTGCAAATTTTCTAAAGCATATTCAAGATCGTATCTTTCATGCTGTGTGATCCAGACAATTGTTGTAGGAAGAATAAGATGGGACCTATGGAGTAGTGCAGGTTAGCCTCATGGTTTACCCTTCTTTTTTATCTAAATTGGTTAGGTGTCTGGACAAGGCGGCAATAGTACTTCCACAACCAACTTTAGAGCAACAAGAACAACATAAATGGAAACTTTGCAGGGTGACAGAAGTTGAAGCAACCAAGATCACCATACGCATGATTCCTCTGTGGATGACCTTCATAATTTGCGGAGTTGTATCTGCCATAGGTGACACATACTTTCTTGAGCAAGCAACAACGTTGAACCCGAAATTAGGACGCATCAAAGTCCCTCTGATATTTTTATTATGGTTCTATGACCAATCAAAGAATCTCTTCTCTAAGTTGTTTGTTATGATGGGTGCCACAGTTACATCATGTAGACGCTATGTTCCTCCTATAGGAGTCGCGGTAGCAATGGTATTCTCGATTCTATGCTGCATTGCTGCCTCAAAAATCGAGACAAGAAGGCTAAGAATTGTAAAGAGTCATGGCTTAATTGATAAGCCAGATGAAAGAGTGCCTATGAGCATATTTTGGCTTTTACCACAATTCGCATTGCTTGGTGCCTTAGATGGAATTCGCGAATGGAGTGTTACATATCTAGTAAGTGATCAAGCTCCTCCGTCTATGATTACGTACTTCAATTATCTCCAATTAGGTGTGTTTGGAGTTGGGTTTATGGGAAGTGCGCTTTCGGTTTATGTAGTAGGAAAGGTTAGCCAAAAGATTGGTGGAATAAATTGGTTCCAAAGTACATTAAACAAGAGTCGATTAGACAACTATTACTGGGTATTAGCTGCATTAAGTGCTGTAAATCTTGTTATTTATATTATTGTGGCATACTTTTATCGCTATAACGATTCAGTGTTAGAAGAGTTGGAAGAGCCAGAGTATGATGAAACTGAAGACAACATGTTCAACCACATCTAATTTTAATCAAGATGAAAGATAATCTCATTATGTACTTACCTTATTGATAACACAGTTTTGTAATGCTTCTTTCAGAAGGAAAAGTGTTGATCTTGGTACTTCAATATGTTAAGATGACGTTGATGTTAAAAAGATTTATCTAATGCATTGTTTTCATTCAATTCGCCTCTTGAAAAGGATTCCATAGCTGTTTTTGAAATTCAATTGATGTTGTATCGGTTTGAAGATAAATGTTCTGACTGCAAATTTATCAACTATTGAACTTGAATTCATATTTGTGGTTGGTAAATAGAGGATTTATTATAAAAGCTAGTGGAAGAAGCTTTTGGTAACACAGGATTAGGAATATCGAATTGAAATGACAATTCGGCTAAAAAACAATAGTGGAATAAGCTTTATTTGGGAGAAACGGTTGGCGTCTTATCGTGAAATACTAAAATGGCCTCTTATAGAGGTATTATTGACATTTCGCGTAAAAAGACAAATGACCAACCCATAAAGTTGATACCAAAGTTCATTAAAATTGGTGTCAATACCAAAGTAACTCTTACTTTGGTATCAACTTTGAACTTTGGTACCAGTTATACTTACTGGGTACCAAAGTGTAAGTTAACTTTGGTATCAAATTTGGGCTTTGGTATCAGTTATATTTACTTGGTACCAAAGTATAAGTAAACTTTGAGTTTAGGTACCAAGTAAACTTTAATTTGGTACTAATAAGAGACCATTTTGCCCTCTTACGAGTAACGATGAGACGCTTATAAGGCCTCTTTATTTGATATTAAAGGATTAGGAATATTGAATTGAAATGACAATTCAACTAAAAAACAATCAGCTATAACCTATTTATAGCAACTGGGTGCTCTTTTAACCAATTGGAAAAAAAGGGAAAATCCTAATTCCTCTCCCAAGAAATACTACCTCCATTTCTTAATAAGTGCAACACTTTCCTTATTTGGAATAGTCGAGTTAAGGGCACAATTGGGACCTGAACTTTCACAGTTTTCACCGTACAGGACCCATTAGTTTTTTTTGCACCGTTTAGGACCTAGAGTCATATTTCGGTGATAATTTCTAACCATGGTGAAGCATGGGGCCCACTCTCTCTCCTCTCTTCTCTCTCCATATACTCTCAACCTCAAATTTTATTTTCTCTCTCCTTTCTCACTCTTTCTCTCATCTCTCTCCTAACATATTCTACTGAAGAACTCAAGAACCCTAACCCAATTTTTTTTCTCTCTCCTCCATTACTTTTTCTTCCAAGATCTACCTCATTTCTTCACCAATTTCTACCAAAATTTACCTAACAATTCGTTTTATCATATTCGGTTTTTTTGGTAGTTTTAACATGTTCGGTTTTTATCACAAATTAATGGGATCGATTAATTTGTGGGTTACTATTTCGATTTTTTTGAGCAAAGACATCCGAAGTTGGAAGAAGAAGATGTTCAAATTCGTTTTTTGAATTTGTTGTATTGTTCGAATTTTTCTGGGCATGTTCGATTTTTGTGGTATGATTTATGTTGTGATTTTTTGTTGGGGTTGTTCTGATTTTTTTGTTGGAATTGTTTAGATTTTTTGGGTTTTCTTTCGAATTGTTCTGATTTTTTTGTTGGAATTGTTTAGGTTTTTTGGGTTTTCTTTCAAATTTTTCTGCTTTTTTTGTTTGAATTGTTATGATTTTTTGGGTTTTATTTCGAATTGTTCTGATTTTTTTTGTTGGAATTGTTTAGATTTTTTGGGTTTTCTTTCGAATTGTTCTGATTTTTTTTGTTTGAATTGTTATGATTTTTTGGGTTTTATTTCGAATTGTTTTGATTTTTTCTTGGAATTGTTTAGATTTTTTGGGTTTTCTTTCGAATTGTTCTGTTTTTTTTTGTTCGAATTGCTATGATTTTTTGGGTTTTATTTCGAATTGTTCTGATTTTTTTTGTTTGAATTGTTCTGATTTTTTTTGTTTGAATTGTTCTGATTTTTTTGGGTCGTATTGTTTTGTTTTGTTGTTCGAATTCTTTAGATCTTCAAGAATGAAGTAGTAAATTCAAATTTTTCTAATGGGCTTGCGATAAATGTGAATTTGGCAAATGGGGTTTATCATTTATTTTTTTTAGTGCAGCAAAGGTGGTGTGATACTATTTGCAGGGGACTAATTTTTGAAGCTTTGGAGAAGATGAGAATGGAGATTGAAATCGTAATGGAGTTTATTTTTGGGGGTGTTCTTGTACTTTTTGGATATTAAAGTATTATTTATTTTATTTTAATAGTTTTTTTTGGTGTAGTTAACCTCAGTTGAGTTAACAATGAGTTAACTTGCCGGAATGTTGTCCACAGGTGCTGAATGGTGCATAAAATAGTTATAGGTCCTGAATGGTGAAAAAAGCAATAGTTTGAGTCCTTTTTGTACCCTTAACTCAGAATAGTCACAATAAGTGCAACCAAGCTCAAAATAGTATGAAAAGTTCAATATTATTATAAATATGCCACCAAAAAGCAATAGGAGACCACAACATTTTTGCTTCATCACTTAAATTGCTATACTTTATTGTGGTCCCAACTTTCTCTCTCTACATTCCTTGGTATTCTCCCACTTTCTCTATGTTGCACTTATTAAGAGACAGATGAAGTAACATATAACCTTCTTCCCCTGAAATTTTATGAATAAATGAAGTAATTTTTTTTTCAAAAATTAAGTTAAAAATATCAAAATTAAATGTTAATATTTAAATATAGCAATATTGTATGATAAATGTTAAATGTTGTATATGAAATTACTAATGTTGTATAACAAATGACAATTGTTCTATAAAAAATTCGATATGGTATAAAAAAATAACTTTTATATTCCTCCGAGGGACAAATTAGACAAAAAGCTCTTGGGAAAAATCAGCCCAACAGCCAACAGCCGATTGCCAAACAACCCCAAAAACAAAATAAAAAAATTACAACTACAAGTCTACAACTAAAATAATTCTAACAAATTCCATTCCACCAATTACAAAACCTCTAAACCCAAACAATGTGCCGCCATTAAAGATCTAAAACACGTTTAACAAACGCGCCAGCAACCGCGTACTCCCCAAGTCCTCTACTATCCAACCCAGCTTTCAGCAATGGCGGCAAGAACAACCAAAACCCAGTAACTATCACAAACGACGCCGTTGCAAAACCCGATAACCACCTTGGTGGGACCCACCATTTTCTCTCTCTTCCATACTTCTTAACTGAGATCTCGACACATAGGCAAAATCCATGGAGGAGAAAGAACCACGTCACCTCAAAAGTAGGATATTCTCGCCCAATATAGTAGAATATTAGCTCGTGCATTATTGCTGAAACTATAAATGTCGCCATTACTGCAGGCAACGGCGCCGTTTTACGGCCGACGATTTTGTTGAAAAGATCTAGTGTGGGTAGGTACACAGTAGGTCTGAGTATGCTTGTTACCATGAGGTTCCATCTTTTACCCCAGAAATCTTGTAGAGAAGTTGATAAAAGTGGTTCATTAAATTGAGGTTCTAATTCTAATCCTAGAAAAAAGTTTGCTGATTTTGCAAGAATTGCTAAGACTATTTCTAATGCAAAGTAGATGTGGAAGAAATAGATTAGCCATAAGATTTTGGGGTGTATTTGATCACTATAATCATAGATTTTGATGATTAGTGATAGAAGTAGGAATTTGATGAGGTAATTCAAAGGTGATTTTTGTGGAATTTGGTGTTTTTGAGGAGATGGGAATGATTTATTTTGTGGTTTTTGATCTGGGTTTTGGTTATTTTGTTGAATTTGTGAAGTTTTGGGAGGTGGGTGATGTTGAATTTTGATGGGTAAGCAAGCAACAAGTAGGAAAAGAGGGAATGAAATGGGAGGATTAAAACAAAGTGGAGGTTTACCAAATGCAAAAAGTAAGAGCTTGAAATTTGCTAACCAAGATATGAAAAAAGCAGTTAAGCCACAAAAATGAATAGAAGTAAGATTTAGTGGCAAAATCAGAAATAATGAGATTACTGGAAGTATTGCTACTAATCTTGTAAAACCCTTTTGAGTAATCTTGCCAATAACATAACAGTAACTCAATGACACAAAAATTGATAACCATACTTTGCCTAAGTTTTTCAGCTCATCTTGTACTAGTTCTACCATTATCTCCCTCCTTTCTGATTGATTATGTATCAATCGAGATTTATATTGGGTTGTTGTTGTTGTCGTTGTTGTTGTTTGCAAAAAAAATGGCTCTCTATGATTGATTTTGTACCTCTTTATGGATTGATTTCAATGGAGTTGACAAATTATTGAAGTTGATATATTGAGCATCTAGAACTTAGACCAAAGACTTTTGCCAAATTGGTTAGAACTTAGAAGGTGCGAGGAAGTGAATAATAACCACATTTTCTGTCTGCGTTTGACAGTTGTATTCGGTTTTTTTTGTGTTAAAAATTTGTACAAAGACAGATGAATTAGAAATGACAATAAATATAGTGGTTGCTTTGTTTTGCGGTCAATAAAGAATGGAAATTTGTCTGGTCGACAGCCCGACACGAGATGTACGTTATAAATTCCTTCCATCCAGAAAACAAATAAAATACTCAAGTTGAGAATTTGTGAAGTAGTTCCTGACTTCTTATTGGTTATTTTCCATTATGACGTGGGAGTTGGGACCAAATGATATTAGTACTACAAATTTATGTAATCACGTTATTAGTACTACAAAATGATGGCAGTGGGTCAGGCTAGCATTTCACGAGCCCACTTAAGGCACAATATGAGACGAGCCCCCGTGATCATTCGTGTGCAACATAGCAGATCTTCTATAAAAAAGGTCGCAACAGTTTTGCTATCTCGGAGAATGAGGATGTTTTGACTGATCCTTCTTTGCATAAATGTGATCTTCTTGATTTTTAGGATTCTCCTTTGGAAGAAGGGTATCTTGACTTTCCTTACTAAAAAAAATCGAAAAATTTAATTCATATATTATTTGATAATAAATGTTACTATAAAAGTGTCATCTTTTTCTTAATATATAAACAACAAGATAAGGTAAGGTTAGAGTTGTTTGCTGGAAAGTATGAAAGTCAACGATACAATTTAAAAAACGGAAGAAGTACTGGATGAATTAGAACTCCTATTAGGTATATTTGAGTGCATTCCTTGTACACTCGGATGTAGCATGTGCATGGTACACCCAAGACTATTTTTGCTCATTTGCAGCTCTCCCTATTGTGCGAATTTCGCACATCTAAAGGTTATCAATGAGCTATGAGCAAAAATATAGTCTTGAATGTACCTTACTCATTATACACCTGGGTATGTATGTATTTGGTAATAACACTTGCCAAGTTGAATGACTACATCACATTACCTAAAGTCCTAAATCAAAGCCTATTAGTTGCAGCATTATGGGAAACACAGATACATGATCTTCAAACATAACTTATGAATTCTCTAGAGCTTATAGTTTCTTCCAATTATATAGAAATAGAGTGTTTGGTTGAATTGAAAATATTTATCTAGAAAATTGATTTTCTCATCATCCTGACTTTGGTTTGTAAAGTGGAAAATAGTTTTCAAGCCTTCATTTTTCTCTCCTTTGAAGAGTGAATACTACTTTTCTTATTAGGAAACAAACTGAATATGCATCTTTTATATCATCATCCTCTCTTCTCTGATTTCATTATTTCCTCTTAACTATTTTTATCAGGAACCAAACAATTTACAATTACTTTTTCCATCCCTTGAAAAAGAAATTGTTGTCAATCCAACCAAGAAGTGCTTAAATAGAGATTTTGTAAAAAAAAATTCCAGAGTTGTTTCGATCTTAGGTAAAGAAGATCGACAAACTCAGTCACAAAATAGTATGCTGGCATATCATCTTGAAGAAAAGAATTTGTCCATCAAATAAATAACCTACCCAAGAAAAATAAACATTAACACACAGTGGCGGATCCAGGAATCTGACAATGCTGGTTGGTCACACTAATCAGTGGCGGATCCAGAATATGTCCCACGTGGGTTCGGAGTACTTCGAAAAAACATGAGATAAATGAAATTAAAATTGTTTATGCATTAGCCATCATATACCACTTATTTTAAGCATTCAAAAATATAGATGTACAAAAAGGACAATTAATTCCTCAAATTTTTTTTGGAAGAAATATATTTCTTAGTAGCTAGGTATTAACTATTTGCAAACCAAAAATTGGAAAGCAAAAAAGTCATAAGTAATATGTAGAATCAGAGTCATGGGATGGTTCTCATAATAATCCAAACTTTTATATTTTTGGCCATCACAGCGTCACTAATATATTTTGGGTATATTGTATAAAGTATACAAGAAATTGAAGAGTTCATATTATTTCGCTAGGATAGTCCTCGAGCTTGGGTGTTTTCCAAAAATTGGGATTAATATAAGAAGATGGGCAAAAGTTGGGGTTATTTGGGGTTAATTTTTTTCAAAAAAGAAAGGAAGAAAATGCTCTACAAAACTTTAAGCTTAAAACAAAATTGATAAATCGAGCTCTATCTAAAATTCTAAATCAAAAAGAGAAAAAGAAAAAGGTTGTATAGAAAGAAAATAAAAATAGTAAATCAAAACAAAACAAAAAAAAAACAAAAGAAGGAAAGAGGAGCGAGAAAACATAAAAAACAAAAGGAAGGTAAATGGAGTGAGAAAACATGGAAAAGAAACCAAAAACCTCCTCAGCAAGGATCGAACCCGCGTATACCACTGATACAATGGCTGAAGATTCGGCCCAACAACCACTGAACCAAACATCAAAACAATGACATAATACGGTGCAGAATAACTATAAAGGGTTTCTTCCGAAAGTAATGGTTGGTCACGTGACCAACTGGGACTAAGCATAGTTCCGCCACTGTTAACACATACTTTATTCGGTCTTTATTAGTATACCCGTATTCCTTTTTGGGATGTCCCTTATTAGTTTACCCATTTCTTTTGTTTCTATTTTTGGAATGGGACCACTAACTTTCCATCACATACATTCAACTTTAATATAAAATAATAGTTTCTCTTTCTTTCTATGTCCCACAACATTGTTTCTCCTAAAACTCTGTGCAAAAGAAACGGGTAAACTAATAAAGACCGGAGGGAGTAGTTAATAAGGGAAATGAGAATCCACATTTCGACAAACTCACATTTACTAGTAAGCCAAATACAATAGTCAATTACTAATACCAAGTAGCACTTAATCACTCGACAAGACTTCACCTTAGACTCTAGAGATATTTGAGTCTTTGGTTCGAATGCCAAGTGTGGTATTTGCCTATTTGGAGTTAGAATGTCCCCGTATTCTCCACAAATGCCAAGCTAAAAAACTATGAGAATAAACTATAGTGAAGATTTACATAAGGTCCTTCGTTTATTTGGATCAAGATTTTGAGAGGCCCATTCAAGACTTACTCGAACTACTAAGAGCTTTGGTTTCGGCCATTGGGATAGAGTAAAGATTTACACAAGGTCCTTCTTGCCATTAAGAAAACAAAATTAATTATTAATATGATATGGTTCCTAGATGGATATGAATCACCCTGACCTCTAGAAGAAGAGGCGGAGGAGGATTCTAAGCTTAACCCAAAAACTCCACGAGAGAAGAAGGAGTTTGAAGGGGAAACTCTGTTAAATAATAAATGAGGAATTGAGAGAAAGAGAGAGAGAATTTTAGAGAGAGCAAAGGTGTATTTTCATTCATACTTCATTCTTAAACCAAATGACTATTTATAGCCAATTCATTCAGCTTAACAGAAAGGAAATTACATAAAAAGAAAATTGTAATAATAGCTAGGTGGTTATGACAGGTGGTCATACATTCCCCCTGAAAGAATTTTGCTGATGTCATATGAGTTCATGATTGTTGAGCTAAATTCTGTTATGCTTCCTCCAGCTCAGCCTCTTCTGATTTACTTCCTCCAGCTTTCCCAATTGAGATCATATCAATACCTCCCTCATAAGAGGATCCTTGACCCCAAGGATCAAAATTAGGATACATCTCTTTAATGGTAGCTGCATCTTCCTATGTAGCATCCTCTGGTGCTGACCCTGACCAGTGTATCAGCCACTGGACAACTGCATGATTATGTTTCTTCACAGTCATTTTGTCAATGAGTTTCCAAGGACTCTTGGGTTGTGAAGCATCAGGAGAAGGGATGGATGTATCATGGAGGTTAGGAGGGGAACCATAGTGCTTTTTAAGCTGGGAAACATGAAATGTGGGGTGAATTTTAGAGGAGGTTGATAATTATAAAGTATAGGCTACCTTCCCTATTTTCTTTATGATCATGTAAGGGCCAAAATACTTAGCAGCCAGCTTGTTGTTGCTGCGATGTACCACATACTGTTGTCTGTATGGTTGAAGCTTTAGGTAAACCCAATTCCCAATATCAAACTGTCTTTCAGACCTCTTCTTATCTGCTATTTGCTTCATGCGATTCTGTGCTTTGGTCAAATGTTGCTTGAGCAGAGAGATGGCTTGCTCTCTTTGTTGCAGACTTCTATCCACCACATCCACATTACTGCTGCCAGCCAAGTAAGGATGATGTGTGGGAGGAGGCTGGCCATACAATACCTCATAAGGAGTGGTATGAATGGAAGAGTGAAATGTAGTGTTATACCAAAATTCAGCAAGAGGCAACCACTTAGCCCAATCTTGTGGAGTATCACTACACATACACCTAAGATAGGTTTCTAGGCACCTATTGAGAACCTCAAATTGCCCATCTGTTTGAGGATGGTAGGCAGTGGAAAGATGTTGTTGTACTCCATATAAGGCGATCATTTCAGTCCAGAAGGTACTGATAAATATTTTGTCTCTATCAGAGACTATAACCTGTGGGAAGTCATGCAGTTTATAGATGTGATCAATATAAGCTTGAGCCACCTTAAGAGCTGTGAAAGGGTGAGATAGAGCAATGAAGTGGGCATATTTGCTAAGTCTATCAATAACCACCAAAATGACTTCCTTCCCCATAGATTTTGGAAGACCTTCAATGAAGTCCATTGCTACTTCTTCCCAAACCCTCTCGGGTATGGGAAGAGGCTGTAGGAGACCAGGATAAGCACTAGTCTCATATTTACATTTTTGACACACAGTGCATTCCTTGATGTAAGCAGTGATAAATTTCTTCATACCAGACCAGTAGAAGAGAGTCTTCACTCTCTTGAGTGTAGCTTGTACCCCTGAGTGACCTCCCACTGGAGAGTCATTCATCCAGAGCATAATCTTCTGTTTCAACTGCAAAGAGTGCCCAATCACCAACTTGCCCTTTCTTCTTAGCTGGTTATCCCTCCAAACAAAATGCTTATGAGAACTAGGATCTCTCACTAGATCTGTAATCAGTATTTTCAGGTTTGGATCTGCCTCCCATTTGTTGGGTATATGATGTCATATGGAGCTCAATGTGTGTATGGTGTGGAGATGAGGTTGCGTGAAGTTCATTTTGGCGTAAATCGGCTGGTTTGCAGTCCCGCCCGATCGTGTAGGGCAGTGTCGCCCGATCGGGCGGGGTCGATCTTCTTGGCTGGCACATTGAAGCTAGGCGCCCGATGGAATCGGGCGAAGTACCGAACTTCATCGGGCGAACGACCAGGCGAAGGTCGCCCGATCGGGCCCGAGAGCAGAATTGGTCTGGCGCTAAATCGTCCGATCGGGCGGATGTCGCCCGACCCGATCGGGCGGAGGTTTATTTCACGCGGAGGGGGTGATTTCCCGATTTAAGTTATATTTAGGTTTAACCTATTGATATAACTACATGATTATTCATCATTATTCACATTAGAGAGAGAGAAAAAGCTATAGAGAGATTTCTTGAGTGCTTTTGTAATCTTTCTTGATCATTCATCGATTCCTAGTGCATATTCGTGGTTTTTCTCCCAGTTCTTGGGTTTCCACGTTAAAATCCTCTTGTGTCTTTTATTGCTTTTGTTCTTTCGTTGTTCTAGTATTGTTTGCTATTACTTGCTAGATTGATATTCAATAGGACCTACAAGTGGTATCAAGAGCCAGGTCGGATTATTGTCTAGATCTAGAAGTGATTAACAATGGAGGATGCGAAGATCAGAATTGAGAAGTTTGATGGCACAGATTTTGGATATTGGAAGATGCAAATTGAAGACTTCCTATATCAGAAGAATTTGTATCAACCCTTGTCTGAGACGAAGCCTGCAGACATTGATGAGGCAAAGTGGAAGGTACTCGATAGGCAAGCACTAGCGGTGGTGCGTTTGACATTGGCTCGGTCTGTGGCCTTCAATGTCAAGGATATCAAAACAACGGCGGGATTAATCAAATCTCTGTCTGATATGTATGAAAAGCCCTCGGCTATGAATAAGGTATATCTGATGCGTCGTTTATTTGATTTAGAGATGAATAATGGTAGTTCTGCTGCTGAACATATTAATGAATTTAATTTGATAATAAGTCAGTTATCTTCGGTAAATATTGTCTTTGATGATGAAGTGAAAGCCTTAATTTTGTTGTCCTCCTTACCTGTTGCTTGGGAAACTGTAGTAACTGTTGTTAGTAATTCTTCTGGTAAAGAAAAATTGGTGTATGATGTTGTCCGTGATCTGATCTTGAGTGAGAGTATTCGAAGGAAGGAGAGTGGAGAATCATCTGGAGCATACAGTACTGAGGGTAGAGGGAGAGGAAAACAAAAGGGAAAAGGAAAGAACTTCCAGGGTAGATCAAAGTCTAGGGGCCGGAGTAAGTCAAAAGGCAGGGCTAGTATTACCTGTTGGAATTGTGGTGAGAAGGGTCATCCAAAGAGGGAGTGTCCACATCCCAAGAAGAAGGGTGGAAAGTCTGACCATAATGATAAACAGGAGGATAGTGATAACTCATCAATTTATTCTGCATCGAATGAGATTGAGGATGCTTTGGTCCTAAGTGTTGATAGTCCCATAGAGTCGTGGATCCTAGATTCGGGGGCATCGTTTCACTCTTCACCTATGAGGGAGCTGTTTCATGACTTCAAAGCAAAGAAGTTGGGTAAGGTCTATCTTGCTGATGACAAGACCTTGGATATCATGGGGAAGGGAGATGTGATTGTCAGGACTACGAATGGGGGAACTTTAAAACTGCATGATGTTAGGTACATTCCAGGCCTAGCAAAGAATCTGATTTATGTGAGTCAACTGGACTCATGTGGCTACAAGACTGTGTTCTGTGAGGGGAAGTGGAAAATTTCCAAAGGTTCCATGATCTTGGCTATAGGTACTAAGATGGGAACACTATACACTATTGCGGGGTGTACGAGGCATGGTTGCTGCGGCTACAAGTGGATGAGACTAAGTTATGGCATACTAGACTTGGTCACATGAGTGAGAAAGGGATGAAGATTTTAGCTTCAAGTGGCAAATTGTCAGGGTTGAAATCAGTTGACATGGAATTTTGTGAGAGTTGTGTCTATGGCAAGCAGAAAAAGGTGACTTTCACAAAAGCCAAGAAAGAGTTGAAAACTGAGAAGCTAGAGTTGGTGCACACTGATTTGTGGGGGCCTTCCCCAGTCAGATCCCTTGGAGGCTCACGTTACTTTGTTACTTTCATTGATGACTACAGCAGGAAGGTATGGGTCTACTTCATGAAGAGGAAATCTGAGCTTCATGAGACCTTCAAGAAGTGGAAGGCTGAGGTAGAGAATCAGACTGGAAAGAAAATTAAGTGCATTAAGTCTGATAATGGAGGTGAGTATGAATTGGCAGAGTACACAAAGCTCTGTGAGGAGAATGACATCATTCTGAAGAGGACTGTTCCAGGGAAACCTCGACAGAATGGAGTCGCAGAGAGGATGAACAGGACACTGACTGAGATGGCTAGGAGTATGAGGTTGCATGCAGGGCTACCTAAAACATTCAGGGCAGATTCAGTTAGTACAGCAGCTTACTTGATCAACAGGGGACCATCAGTTCCATTGGAGTTCAAGCTACCAGAGGAGGTTTGGAGTGGGAAGGAGGTTAACCTTTCTTTTCTGAAATTATTTGGTTGTGTTGCTTATTTTCAATCTGAGAAACGCGACAAGTTAGACCCAAAGGCCGTTAAATGTTATTTTATTGGGTATGGTTCTGAGAAGTATGGGTATCGGTGTTGGGAACCTAAAAGTAGGAAGATTTTGAGGCACTGTGATGTCACTTTTGATGAGACTAAGGTGTACAAGGACGTTTATGGTGATAAATCTGAGATTACTGAGCCAGTGGGAGTACAGGAGAAGGAGTTTGTGGAGACTGAAGACATTGATGGAAGAAATGTCATTGTTCCAGAACGGGTTGAGCAACATGGAGAAGAGGCTCATACTCCTGCAGGGTCTAATTTAGATTAGTCAGATAACTCACAGCAAGGTAATTCAGATGGTGCTGCTGTCACACCACCAAGAGGCTCCAGTTCTAATACAGGGAGAACAGTCTCTCAAGTTGACTTGAGAAAATCCGCAAGGGTGTCCAAAGCACCAAATCGATATTCCCCTTCTATGTTTTATTTGTTACGAACTGATGCAGGTGAACCAGAATCATATAAAGAAGCAATAAATTCGACTGACTCATCTAAGTGGGAGTTAGCCATGAAAGATGAGATGCAGTCCCTGGAAAAGAATCAGACATGGGGGAGTTATCGCATTGCTGCAAGGAATGAGAGCACTTAGCAACAAGTGGATCTTCAGATTGAAGAAAGAGCCTGATGGAAGTGTCAGGTATAAGGCGAGATTAGTAGTAAAGGGGTTCCTACAACAGGAGGGCATTAACTACAACGAGATATTTGCTCCTGTTGTAAAGTTGACTACTATACGTATCTTGTTGGCTATTGTTGTTGCTGAGAATCTGTTCTTAGAACAGATGGATGTTAAGACCGCGTTTCTACATGGTGATCTGGATGAGGAGATCTACATGAAGCAACCGGATGGCTTCAAAGTTCGTGGAAAAGAGAGCTTAGTGTGCAAGCTCAAGATGAGCTTATATGGATTGAAGCAAGCTCCGAGACAGTGGTACATAAAATTTGACACGTTCATGTGTAATAGTGGGTTCAAGAGAGCTGATAGCGATCATTGTTGCTATTTTCAGAGGTATGTAAATGACTATGTTTATTTACTTCTGTATGTTGATGATATGCTGATTGCTGGTACGAGCATGGAGGTGATAAATAGTGTGAAGGGAAAACTGTCACAGAAATTTGAGATGAAGGATTTGGGTGAATCCACACAAATCTTAGGTATGAGAATTTTCAGGGACAAGTCTACTGGCATGTTGAAGTTGTCTCAGGAAGATTACATTCTAAAGGTACTTAAGAGGTTTAATGTGGGAGATGCAAAACCTAGAAATTCGCCGCTTCCTAGCGATCTCAAATTGACAAGGGAGCACTCACCAACTACAGAAGAAGAAAAGGAGCGGATGGCCACTGTTCCCTATGCTTCAGCGGTTGGTGGCTTGATGTATGCCATGGTTTGCACACGGCCAGACATTGCTTTTGCAGTGGGAGTTGTGAGTAGATTTGTTTTTAATCCAGGTGAGAAACATTGGGATGCTGTGAAGTGGTTACTAAGGTACTTGAAGGGCACTTCAAATATGGGACTTTGTTTCTGGAAGAAAGGAGTGAAGCTTGAGGGTTATGTTGATGCTGATCTCAGTGGAGATATCGATACTAGCAAAAGCACGTCTGGATATGTCTCTACTGTTGGTTGTACTGCAGTGAGCTGGATGTCCAAGTTACAGAAGTGTATCTCTCTGTCTACTACAGAGTCTGAGTATGTGGCTATGTCTGAGGCAGGTACGGAGATGGAATGGCTTATTGGTTTTCTTAAACAGATGGGCATTAAACAGGAGAAAGTGATACTTTACAGTGATAGTCAAAGTGCAGTGCATTTGGCAAAGAATCCTATGTATCATTGTAGGACCAAACATATTCGTCGGCGCTTTCACTACATCAGGAGTTTAGTGGAGGAGAATGTGTTGTGCCTGGAGAAAGTGTTGGGTGCTAAGAACCCAGCAGATATGCTCACTAAGAGTGTGAGTTGTGACAAACTAAGGTTGTGCCGAACCTTAGTTGGCCTTCGATAATTGCTGATGAAGGTGGTGCTTCACGAATTGAGATGAATGAAAAGATGATGATGGTATAAGTTATTCTTCACTTACACCTATCTCCAAGTGGGAGATTGTTGGGTATATGATGTCATATGGAGCTCAATGTGTGTATGGTGTGGAGATGAGGTTGCGTGAAGTTCATTTTGGCGTAAAACTTACACCTATCTCCAAGTGGGAGATTGTTGGGTATATGATGTCATATGGAGCTCAATGTGTGTATGGTGTGAAGATGAGGTTGCGTGAAGTTCATTTTGGCGTAAATCGGCTGGTTTGCAGTCCCGCCCGATCGTGTCGGGCAGTGTCGCCCTATCGGGCGGGGTCGATCTTCTTGGCTGGCGCATTGAAGCTAGGCGCCCGATGGAATCGGGCGGTCTCGCCCGATCGGGCGAAGTACCGAACTTCATCGGGCGAACGACCGGGCGAAGGTCGCCCGATCGGGCCCGAGAGCAGAATTGGTCTGGCGCTTAACCGCCCGATCGGGCGGATGTCGCCCGACCCGATCGGGCGGAGGTTTATTTCACGCGGAGGGGGCGAATTCCCGATCTAAGTTATATTTAGGTTTAACCTATTGATATAACTACATGATTATTCATCATTATTCACATTAGAGAGAGAGAAAAAGCTATAGAGAGATTTCTTGAGTGCTTTTGTAATCTTTCTTGATCATTCATCGATTCCTAGTGCATATTCGTGGTTTTTCTCCCAATTCTTGGGTTTCCACGTTAAAATCCTCTTGTGTCTTTTATTGCTTTTGTTCTTTCGTTGTTCTAGTATTGTTTGCTATTACTTGCTAGATTGATATTCAATAGGACCTACACCATTGTGCCTGAATGTCTTCCCACATAGTGGAATGAATACTACTGACAGCTGCTTGCATGAGAGTGGCACTAGGGACCCTTGATAGGGCATCAGCCACCCTATTCTCCGCTCCCTTTTTATACTCAATGATATAATCATATCCAGCTAGTTTAGAAAGCCATTTCTGTTGGAAAGTTGTGGCTAGTTTGTGTTCCAGTAAAAATTTGAGACTTTGATGATTTGTCCTGATTGTGAAAGGGTGTATCATAAGGTAATGATGCCATTTTTGTACTGCAAAGACAACTGCAATCAGCTCCCTTTCATAAGCAGATAAGTGCAGATTTCTATCAGCCAAAGCTTTACTCAAATAAGCAATGGGATGTCCGTCTTGCATTAAGACTGCTCCAATGCCAACACCTGAGGCATCAGTCTCAATAACAAATGGATTATTAAAATTAGGCAGAGCTAATACAGGGGGTGTAGTCATGACTTTTTTCAGAGCTTCAAATGCTTCAGTTGCTGCAGGTGTCCAATGAAAAGCTTCCTTCTTCAATAAGGAAGTAAGAGGCTTGCAAATCTTGCCATAGTCTCTTATGAACCTTCTGTAATAGTCTGTCAAACCTAGAAAACCTCTGAGTTGCTTAAGGTTTTTAGGTTGAGGCCAAGTAATAATTGCCTGAATCTTTTCAGGTTCAGTGTGCACCCCATCTTGAGTTATGACATTACCTAAGTAGTGTACCTTAGTAGACCCAAATGAGCACTTTTTCAGATTTGCATGTAAGGAATGTTGCTGCATGGTCTTAAAAATAATGGTTAAGTGGTTCAGATGTTGCTCCCAACTAGAGTTGTAAGCAAGAATGTCATCAAAGAATACAAGGACAAATTTCCTTAAGAAATTCTTGAAGACATGGTTCATCAATGCTTGAAAAGTGGAGGGTGCGTTAGTTAGCCCAAAAGGCATAACTAGGTATTCAAAGTGTCCAAAATGAGTCTTGAATGCAGTTTTGTGAATGTCACTAGAATGCAATATAATCTGGTGATAATCAGATTTAAGATCAATTTTTGAAAAAAATTGAGTGCCATGCAATTCATCTAATAACTCTTCAATAATTGGGATAGGGAACTTATCTTTGATTGTGGCCTTATTGAGAGCTCTGTAATCTACACACATTCTCCACCCCGCATCTTTCTTCTTCACAAGGACAACAGATGCTGCAAAGGGACTGTTACTATCCCTAATAGTGCCTTGATCTTTCAACTCCTACACTAGTTCTTCAATGATGGTTTTCTGAGTGGAAGGGTATCTGTAGGGCCTGATGTTAATGGCATCAGTTCCTTCTTTTCAGAGGTATTTGATGGTCAAAAGCTGGTCTGGTGGGAGGTAGGTCAGTTGGTGTTTCAAAGATAGGTTTGAACTGCTCTAGAACAGTGACAAGGTCAGGGGAAATTTCAGTAGTTGAGGAGGGGTTTAGGGTCATTAGTTGTGGGCTGTGAGGGATTGAGGTGCGTAAGATCTGTAACATTGAAAATTCACCAGATGTTTGAAGTAGTTTATTCAGTTGGTTTGCTTATATACCCTGTAACTTCTGACTATTTGCTCCCCTGAGCTTACACTTCTTCCCCAAATGCTGGAATTCCATAGTCAGATTACTGAAATCCATATAATTGGTCCCAAGGTAGTAAACCATTGGATGCCCAATACTATATCACTTTCACTCAAAGGAAGCAACAACAAATCAGCTGAGAATGGTTTCCCCTGCATCTGCCACTGGAAACCCCTGATGATGGCATCACATCTTATCTGCCCCCCATCAGCTACCCTTACCAGCATGGGAGGAATAGCTTCTACTTTGTAATTCAGCTTATCTGCCACCCTTTTATCAATAAAGTTATGGGTGCTGCCACTGTCTAAGAGTAAGTGTAAGGTTCTCTTCCCATGGTGGCCAGTGACCCTCATGGTTTATAAGGTGTTTACCCCTTCCATTGCTTCTATGGATATTTGGGCACACACCAACTCATCCTTATCTCCTGCTTCCTCCTCTCCAGATTCTTCCATGCCCTCTTCTGCTTCCTCCAGTTCCAGATGGTATAGGAGGGGTTTGTTTTTCCCCTTACAATTGTGGCCATATTCATATTTTTCACACCAGAAGCACAGCCCCTTAATTCTTTTCTCATTCAACTCAGCAGGTGTTAGGGTTTTTCTATTAGGATTGAAGGGAGGTCTCTTTTGTGGTGGTGTTGTGCTTGGTTTCCAGGGAGGTTGAAAATGATTCGGGGTTTTGGTTGTAGGTGGGTTTGGGAGTAAGCACTAGTGGGAAAAAGTTCAACCGCTGCGGTCAAAACCCGGCTTACCGCTGCGGTTTTGGGCCGTAGCGGTTGGACACGCAGCGGTACCCAAATATTAACTGATCCGGTCCTAAACCGGATCAGTTAATCATTTACCGCTGCGGTTTTGGGTCAAAACCGCAGCGATTAATATGATTAACTGTTGCGGTTTTAACCAAAACCGTAGCGGTTGACCACCCCAAAAACCAAAAAAAAAAAAAAAAAAATTTGCCATTTTTTTATTATTAATCAATACAAAATCAATAATATATGTTCGAAGTAGTTTATTCTCTTTTTTCTTCAACCATGTGTAGCTGTAGAACAAGAGGACGCCTAGTCACAATACCTGCATAAAATAGTAGGCATTAGTTACAAGTTACAACTCTATATTAAAACATAGATAATGTGGTAGGTAAACCATAGCAAGAACAATAAATTTACCAGATCCACGAGGCAAGAAGTCCTTGCCAACAATGCTCTCCAGAACTGCCCCCCACCCCCTGCGCTGCCCCCCATGCACTGCCACCCACCCCCACTCTTGTTCCCGTGCTAACCATGCTTCATAGACAGTAAACACTCACCCTCAAAGCATTTTTAACCTCTGATGCCTCCGGAAGTAATCTGAAGGCAACTCCATTCACCTTGAGCTGGAAAACCTGTCAATGCATATCCTAGTTTACTCGCCATATGTTATAAGACATCCTGGGGATTTTTCTATCTTGCTCAGCACCAGCTACTCTGGAACTTAGTATCATCATCAAATGATTAATCTCCTCCCTGCATATTAATGCAAAACAATTAAAAATTTAGAAATTAATTCATAATAATTAGGCAAAGTCTAGTATGAGACCGTTTCACAAACTTAATGCGAAACAGGAGCAAGTTTTCTTCTAATAAAGGTTAACAAGTGGACAGATAGGAGATAGTCTGATACTAGCAAGCAACCAATGACAAACAAATTTCAACCAGGTGTTGATGATGCAGATATGAAATAATACAGCACTTTATAAAAAGGAAAAAAAAGGCATAAAAAAATTAAGTACTGTTAAATCTAACTCATCAACCTCATAGGTATAGAGAGCACCAACCAAAACGTGCAGTGATGAACATATACAAAAACAGGATTGATGAATAACTTTACGCACTTCCTTTCTGAGGAACAAATAAGAAGTCTCCATCAGCATTGCAAAAGGCGCAGTTTGAAATGAACATAATATATCTGTTTCAGAGCTTGAACAAGTTTGAAATGCATAGACAGATGATAGCTATAGACATTCTTGACAAATTACAGGTGGCAACCTTTTGACAACAGAATATCCTTTTCAGTTCGAATTGGTATGCTATGTTAACAATTATCCTCAACCAAAATGTTTTGCTTTATACACTGTGAGACTTCCAGGTTTTAAATTAATTTAAATTTGGAATGTCAAGCCATAATGTACCATAATCAGAAGTACTAATGGTGAAATCATACACAAGACAGACTTGATCAATTTCCAGTTCTGGGGGTAATCTTAATTTTAGTGGATGATAACAACCTGTACTTTTAAATCATTAGCTGAGCACACAGCCAAAAGAAAATGGCTAGACAAGAAGATATAGTTTATACAATTTATTAGGTTCAGGGAGCCTCACATTTTAGCATATATCTTATGCCCCCACTTATGCATCATGTTTTACTATCATATTACTCAAAAAATGCAACGGTACTTGCAAACATAATCATGGTACACATTAGAGTTTTATAGACAGCTGGACAGAAATGAAACAAATATACAAGGATAAACTTAAAGCGAAAGATGTAGAGAGAACTAGTAATTTAAAGATACCAATTACATGTGAACAGCATATCCATGGCGAAGATAGGAACTGCCTGCCCCACAAACAGTTTGCAAACCGTCAATAAAATCAGTTGGATCTTGAGGAATATCTAATTCATATGACACAAAAGAGTTTAACCAAGAGAAATTATAACAGTTTGATCAAAATCTTACCCTGATACTTTAGGCCTCGAATTCGCAAATTTCCAAATTCGAAATCAAAAACCTTCCATTCTACTTACTTACTCAAAACATAACTAAATACTACGAATAGAGAAGATCTTTGCTCAACTTAGTTGTATAAGAATACAATTTATAGTTCCCCTAAAAAAAAAAGAACACAATTTATAGCTTCAAAATACAGACCTTCTTTTATCTAAAAACGCAATTCAACATCAACTAGCATTCCAACAACAACAACAACAGAGTTCCAAAATTATACAATTTCGTTAGCATTCAAAAAATAATATATACATACAGTATATGATTTGCACCATAATTTATATAACATACAGCGAAATTACATCTATAGTAGAGTTCATAATACCGGCAAAATATCACATTGCTTATCATAGAAAAAAAAAAAAAAAAAGCGTCAAACGAAGAAATGAAAAATGAAAGAAAAATATACCTATATGATGCAAAATACGCCGCAATAAAGAGTACGCCAATATTCACAGAGAAGTTTCAGAGAGAGAAAATAACGTAAGTACGTTAATTTAGGTACTTAGCAGAGCTTCCACCGTCGTTGTGTTGGATTAGCAGAGCTTTTCGACTGGTTAATTCAATCAATAACTTTTCCATTCTACAACCATTAAACCTGCCAATTAACCAACCGACAAAAATTAACCCCAAATTATACAACATAAGAACATAAATTTCAGCAAAAAGATTAGGGTTTAAGCATAAAATCGCACCTTTAAATAAAAAATGAGATCTGATAATTTCTCACAAACTATCTGATAATCACTGTTAGCAATAAATGCAATTTCTGGGACCTAGAGTTTGCTAGTTAACTTCAAGTTCAACAATAAATACAAAGTTGTAAACTTTAAGTGAGAAAAGTAAGCAATAAAGAGGGACAAAGATTTAACGTGGTTCGATCAATCTTGACCTACATCCACAAGCAAGAACCTTGGAGTTTTCTTTAGCCTCTCTAATGGAGGAATTACAATGGAGAAGAAGAGAGAGAGGAGGATAGAGAGAGAGTTATCTTTTGTGGCTAATTTGAATCTTAGGGTTCTAAAAGACTTTAGGATGCCTTATATATGACATCCTAAAAGTTACAAAATAACCCAAAACCCAAAACATTAAATCCGGAAAAATCCGGATTAAAATCACGAAAAACGCGAAACAGGGCAAGCTGCCCGGCCGGGCGCCCGCCCGGGCCAGACAGCCCGCCCGGGCCCAACACCAGCCCTCCCGGTGCAGGTTTGGTATCATGAATCTGCCTTGAAGGCAGATTGTGGGGAAAATGACTGGCCCGCCCGAGCTTGAGTCTCGCCCGCCCGGGCTGTGCTGCCCGCCCGGGCCCACTGCACGCCCGCCCGGGCTGGCTCCTCGTGGTCGGGCTCGGCTTCGCTCGTCCGGGCTGATATCTCCTTCTCTTCTTCACCAAGAAATCAAGGCACATTTAACAATTCTCCACCTTGACTTGAATTTCTCCAAACACCTCCAATAACACCAAAAAAGCTAATCACACTCCAAAGCTCTACCCCATAGGGGCCTACAACAAACAAGAGGAGAGACCCACCAAGTTCACACATAAAGTGAATTTAGTGGTTGGCAAAGGCTTTGTCAACATGTCGGAGGGGTTCTCCTCGGTACGAATCTTCATCAATGTCAACTCTTTCTTATCAATGACATTCCGGATGAAGTTGTACTTCACATCAATATGCTTCGTTCTTCTATGGAACGTGTTTTGGCTCTTAGCCAAGTGAATGGCACTTTGGCTATCACAAAATACGGACACCTCCTTAGAACACGAGCTAATTTCCCCAACCAAACCTTTGAGCCACTTTGCCTCCTTGAATGCCTCGGTAATTGCCATAAACTCCGCTTCCGTAGTTGAAAGAGCTACAACATCTTGTAGCGAAGATTGTCAACTCACGGTCGTACCTCCCAAGGTAAACACATAGGGATAGCAATGGATCGGAGGTGGATCGGGTGGAGCATCATCCGCCCCATCACCCGCGACCCAAAACTCCATCCACACCATCCATCACCCGCGAAAAATTTCATCCATATCCGCTCCACCCATCATCCGCGGGTGGGTCGGGTGGAGCGTGTAGGAAACGGGTGATACTAAAAAAAAATTAATTTGTAGATTTAACAATTTTTTTGAAAACTTAATCAAAGACTCATATATTAACGATAAAGTGACTAAATATCAATCTCATTACACACCGGAAAGTAAAACTAATAATGGCTTAATAAAAATAAAAATAATAAAATACAACAAATCCATTGCTATATGCTAGTTTTTTTTAATATTTTTATATTATATATATATATATATATATATATATATATATATATATATATATATATATATATATATATATATAAACGGGTGGATGGAGGAAGCGGGTGATGGGTCGGGTGATGGGTCGGGTGATGGATCAAAAAAAAGTCATCCACATCCGACCCGATCCATCACCCGATCCATCCATCACCCGTCAGTCATCCGCTCCACCGCGGGTTTTCACCCATTTATTCGGGGCGGGTGGATGGATAATCCACTCACCCATGGGTAATTGTCATCCCTATAAACACATAACCCGAAGTTGATTTCCGATCATCCAAGTCTCCACCATAATCCGAATCACAATACCCAATCACACCATTTGCATCTTGGCCAAACTCCAAGCAAATGTGTGAGGTACCCTTCAAGTACCTTAGAAGCCATTTCAAAGCTTCCCAATGCCCTTTCCCGGGCCTTGACATATAACGGCTCACCATGCTCACCGCTTGAGCAATGTCCGGCCTAGAACATACCATGGCATACATCACACTCCTAATGGCACTAGTATAGGGGATGTGAGCCATGGCCCTTTCTTCTTCTTCGGATTGAGGACAAAGCTCCTTTGAGAGCTTGAAGTGAGAACCGAGAGGAGTAGAAACGGGCTTTGCATTGCTCATTGAGAATCTCTCAAGAACCTTCTCAATGTACCTCCTTTGGCTAAGGTACAACGCCCCCTTAGATCGATCTCTCCAAATCTCCATCCCAAGTATCTTCTTGGCTTTACCAAGATTCTTCATATCAAACTCACTACACAACAACTTCTTCAAATTGTTGACCTCAATCAAATGCTTGCAAGCAACCAACATATCATCAACATAAAGCAAAAGGTAAATGAAAGAACCACTTACTAGCTCTTTGTAGTAGACACAACTATCATAGGAGCTTCTTGTGAACTCATGAGCCAACATAAACGAATCAAATCGCCTATACCATTGCCTAAGAGATTGTTTCAACCCATACAATGACTTCACCAAACGGCACACATGTTCTTCTTTCCCTTCAACCTCAAAACCTTCCGGTTGCTTCATGTAGATTTCCTCTTTCAAGTCCCCATGGAGGAAAGCGGTCTTAACATCAAGTTGGTGTAGCTCCAAGTCTTCCATAGCTACCAAGGCAAGCAAAACTCTAATGGACGAGTGCTTCACAACCTGTGAAAATACTTCATGAAAATCAACACCCTCAACTTGAGTGAAACCTCTTGCCACAACTCTTGCCTTGTAGACGGGACCTCCCGAATCCGGTGTACCCTCCTTTCTCTTGTACACCCATTTGCACCCAACGATCTTCTTCTTCTTAGGTGCAACAACTAACTCCCAAGTATTGTTCTTGTGCAAAGATTCAATCTCTTGCTTCATTGCCATCAACCACTTGCTTGAATCGGGTAGAGACATTGCTTCCTTGTAGGAGCATGGATCATCAAAGGTCTCTACCTCATTTGCCACGGTGAGAGCATATTGCACATAGTCACACTCCTCAACATATCTTTGAGGAGGCTTGATTTGCCTTCTTTGTCTCTCACTAGCAAGTGTCTTGCGTTGGGTTTGTGGTGAACCCTCAACATGCCTCTCTTGAGTGAGAGCATCATCATGTGAAGCACTTTCAAGCTCCACCATCTCCTCGGTGTCATGAGATGAACCTACATCATTACAAATAGCAAGCTCCTTCTCCGGAGTGATCATACATGATTCATCAAATACAACATCTCTAGAAGTTATTACCCTCCTAGATTTTTCACACCAAACTCTATATCCCTTAACCCCCAAACCATAGCCAACAAATACACATTTTCTAGCTCTAGGTTCAAGTTTATCCTCATTTACATGAATGTAGGCCGGACAACCAAAAACTTTCAAATTAGAATAATCACATGGAGTTCCGAACCATACCTCTTGAGGAGATTTAAAGTTAAGGGCTGAGTGAGGAGACCGGTTCACCAAATAGCATGCCGTTGCAACCGCTTCGGCCCAAAAGATCTTCCCCAACTTGGCTTGGGAGAGCATACATCTTGCTCTCTCTAGGAGAGTCCTATTCATTCTCTCCGCAACACCATTTTGTTGAGGCCTCCCAACACAAGTTCTATGACGAACAATGCCTTCATCAAGACAATACTTAGTGAACTTCTTTTCAACAAACTCTAGGCCATTGTCGGTTCTCAAAACCTTGATCTTCTTGTCGGTCTTCTTCTCAATCATAGTCTTCCATTGAAGAAACACATCAAACACACCATCCTTGTGCTTGAGAAAGAACGACCACACCTTCCTAGAGAAATCATCAATTATTGTGAGCAAGTAACTACAACCACCCGAAGAAGTCTTCCTAGAGGGACCCCACAAATCCGAATGGATGTAATCAAGAGGTCCTTTGGTGTTGTGTATTGCGGGCTTGAAGCTAACCCGCTTGTGTTTACCAAACACACAATGCTCACAAAAGCCAAGGTTGCCAAGCTTCACATTATCTAGCAATCCTTGCTTGCAAAGTTCGGACATTCCTTGCTCTCCCATATGACCAAGCCTCAAATGCCAAAGCTTGGTATCATCATCACTCATAGTGCCGGTGGAGACATTTACCGAACCATTAACCATGGAACCTTGTAACACATACAAGCTTCCCCTTTTAATGCCCTTCATCAACACAAGTGCACCCCTAATAACCTTTAATACTCCACCTTCCGCTATGTACTTACACCCATTGTTGTCAAGAGTACCAAGAGAGATCAAGTTCTTCTTCATTTCCGAAACATGGCGGACTTTGGACAATGTTCTAACCGTGCCATCAAACATCTTGATATCCACGGACCCTATGCCAATCACCTTGCAAGTTGCATTGTTACCCATGGTGACCGTGCCTCCATTATACTCCTCATATGAGGTGAACATGTCTTTGTAGGGTGTCACATGAAAAGAACATCCCGAGTCCATTATCCATTCACTCTTGCTCTTGAGCCTATCATGAGTAACAACCAAAGCTCCACTTTCGCCATCGGAATCAACATAGCTTACATCGGCGGAGTTCATGGGTTCCTTGCCTTTCCCGGGCTTACTATCCCCCGATTGCTTGTTTTTCAACTTATAGCATTCGGACTTAATGTGCCCCTTTAGATGACAATAATTACAAGTCTTGTGCTTATTAGAATTGGGCTTCTTAGACTTAGAACGCCACCTATTCTTACCACCATTACCACCTTGACTAGTAGATGCAACATCATTTGATTTACCCCTAACAAACAAACCATCACTAGAGTTTGATGATTTAGATGTCAATTGATTAACAATCAACTCCCTTTGTTTCAAAGCATCCCTAACATCATCAATACTCAAATCATCTCTACCATACAAGATAGTTTCCTTAAAATGCTTGTATGAAGATGGTAATGAACACAACAACCAAATAGCCAAATCTTCATCATCCAAAGTCACATCAATATTTTGAAGATCCATCACAATAGAATAAAACTCATCAATATGAGACTTAAGAGAATTACCTTCCTCAAGTCGAAGGTCATACAATCTACTCTTGAGTAGAAGTCGGTTGGTGACACTCTTTGCCATGTAAAGAGACTCCAACTTCAACCATAGACCCGCCGCGGAATCCTCCTTAGCAACTTCCCTCAATACTTCATTCGAGAGGCAAAGTTGTATAGCCGATAAGGCCTTCAAATCCACTTCTTCCCATTTCTCTTCGGTCATAGTAGTAGGCTTCTTCACTTTGCCCTCTAGAGCCTTGTGAACACCATTTTGAAAGATTGCCTTCATCTTCACTTGCCATAGTCCAAAATTAATGGACCTATCAAACTTCTCAATATCAAGCTTCATTGTTGACATATCCTTCAAAGAAATCAACTACAAACCTCCCAAACCTAAAGCTCTTGATACCAATTGTTAGCAATAAATGCAATTTCTAGGACCTAGGGTTTGCTGGTTAACTTCAAGTTCAACAATAAATGCAAAGTTGTAAACTTTAAGTGAGAAAAGTAAGCAATAAAGAGAGACAAAGATTTAACGTGGTTCGGTCAATCTTGACCTACATCCACAAGCAAGAACCTTGGAGTTTTCTTTAGCCTCTCTAATGGAGGAATTACAATGGAGAAGAAGAGAGAGAGGAGGAGAGAGAGAGAGTTATCTTTTGTGGCTAATTTGAATCTTAGGGTTCTAAAAGACTTTAGGATGCCTTATATATGACATCCTAAAAGTTACAAAATAACCCAAAACCCAAAACATTAAATCCGGAAAAATCCGGATTAAAATCACGAAAAACGCGAAACAGGGCAAGCTGCCCGGCGGCGCCCGCCCGGCGCAGACCGCCGCCCGGCCCAACACCACCCTCCCGGTGCAGGGTTTGGTATCATGAATTCGCCTTGAAGGGCGATTGTGGGGAAAATGATCGGCCCGCCCGAGCTTGAGTCTCGCCCGCCCGGGCTGTGCTGCCCGCCCGGGCCCACTGCACGCCCGCCCGGGCTGGCTCCTCGTGGTCGGGCTCGGCTTCGCTCGTCCGGGCTGATATATCCTTCTCTTCTTCACCAAGAAATCAAGGCACATTTAACAATCACGAACCCTAGATCTGGGTTACAAGCAACGGCGACGATGTTGGTTGGTGTTCAACGAAAACGGCGGCGATGTTGGCGTCATTGGGGCTGCGGGAAATAAAACCTTCGCATATTCGAGAAATCAACGGCCTTTGCTTCATTCGCTTCAGTTCAGATCCCAAACAACGGCGAGTAAATTCATGCCGGAGTTTCGAAATCAACGGCGAGAACACTCGCGAAAACAACGGCAAGAGAAAATCAGAGAGGGGGGAAGTTTGAGGAGAGAGGAGAGAGGAGAGGAAATGGTGAGGAGGAGATGGGGCCTTTCTCGTATTAACTGGGCAAACGCGGGTGTTAGACAAAAAAAAAAAAAAGATTAACCGCAGCGGTTAAGAGAACCGAAACGGTTAATAGAAAACCGGATCGGTTTTCTGTTAACCGATTCGATTCTCTAAGAACCGCAACGGTTTTTGTTCCCAAGTTTCCCACCCAAAATTTCGATGATTTACCGATTCGGTTATCTTAAGGACCGCAGCGGTTGTGTTGTGACATATAGCATTTTTTCCACTAGTGAAGGGAGGTAGTTTAGGAGGGGGTGTCATTTTAGCTTTCTTAGCCTTGTTGGTAGCCTCTTGAAGTTTGGCTAAGCAATGGGCCTGCTGGATTGTCTTAGGACTGAACATTCTCACAGCCATCTGAATATCATCATCCAAGCCCCCTAAATAGCAACTCAACATATATTCTTCACTCAAGGATAACCTGCTAGCCAACTTGTCAAAAGAATCATGGTAATCCTGTATGGATCCATGTTGTTGTTTAAGGGCTTTTAAATCTGCCATAGGGTCATCAAAAAGGTCTCCAAATCTAGCTAGGCAATTCATTTTTCCTATTTTTCATATAAGTTTGATACCATAGTAATGCCTTGCCTTCCAAATGTATAGATGCAAGCTTTACTCGATCCAGCTCAAAAAATTGCCAGCATCTATATAACCAAGGTTTAAGTTCATCGCCATTAAACTTTGGAAAATTAACCTTAGTTAATCTACTGGAAAATTGGTTTTGTCTGAATGATTCAACGTTTGGTGTCCCACCATTTGATTTTCATCAGCATTTCATTTATATCAGCAATTGATTTAGTGTTTTTCTCAATATTTTCATAATTCAAGTTGCAAGCAGTGTCGACTCTCTTACCTTGCTCATCCAAGAGAAGTCTCAAGGTGTTTTCCAGTTTTTGAAGCTCTGCAGCCATAGCTTCCTGGTCATCAGTTCTATTGCTGCTGCTCTTCGTTTGAACCATGCTGGGCCAAGAACCGGGCTGGCTCTAATACCAATGATATGGTTCCTAGATGGATATGAATCACCCTGACCTCTAGAAGAAGAGGTGGAGGAGGATTCTAAGCTTAACTCAGAAACTCCACGAGAGAAGGAGTTTGAAGGGGAAACTCTATTAAATAATAAATGAGGAATTGAGAGAAAGAGAGAGAGAATTTTAGAGAGAGAAAAGGTGTATTTTCATTCATACTTCATTCTTACACCAAATGACTATTTATAGCCAATTCATTCAGCTTAACAGAAAGGAAATTACATATAAAAAGGAAATTGTAATAATAGCTAGGTGGTTATGACAGGTGGCCATACATTCCCCCTGAAAGATTCTTGTTGATGTCATATGAGCTCATGATTGTTGAGCTAAATTCCGTTATGCTTCCTCCAGCTCAGCCTCTTCTGATTTACTTCCTCCAACTTTCCCAATTGAGATCATATCATAATACTACAAGAGTGTACTCCGTATAACATAAGACGAAAGGAAGAAGAGAAGTTCGTCCCCATTAAAGCCAAAAAAGTTGCCCACCAAACATCAATTCTTGGTTAGCTTCCACCTCCGGACCTGAACCACTTCATAATCTCTGAAACTTTAGATGTATAGGCTAAAATGTATACGCTATACCCTTACAAGTTACAACATTAATAAGTAACCAATAAATTCTGGGTGGCTTTCAATGTGGCTGCTGCAGCTCATAAACCTGCATGTACGCCTCCGAAAGCGCAACCATTTGTGGAAGTGTTTCTGAAACATGCAAATCCTGTACTTCATACCTGGAGTTATCACAGATCCCAAAAAAAAGGGCACAAAAACAGATCAGAAAGCAGATAATCTAGGAATGTTCAAATGAAAATCAAGCAAAAAAACACACTCGTGAAGGCTGATCTAAAGAAAGAGCAGAAGCTGTTGTCTGACAAACAAAATGCAAGACCGGTTATTTGGCAGAAGTGTTCTCCACCGAACATGTGAGGAGTGGGCATTTGGTAAATCCACACACCAATCCTCATGTTTGTTTGGTAGAGAATAATTATTTATCCAGCCTTGGTCAAAAGAGAAACACATAAAGTTAAGTGACACCAAGTTAGAAATTACCATTGTTCCTCAGACTTCCTTTGAACAAAGACTCTGTACGACCCTTCACTGGGCTTGCCATCATGGACAATATTAGCAATTAGATCATATTTCGACCGCAATTTTTCATGGTCCTTTGACTGCAATTTCTTGTTGCCTTTTGACTGTGATTTGTCCTTGTCATTTGGTGTAGGCAGAGGAATATAATCCTTCAGCTCAAGGTTTTTCACAGGAAAGTTAACTAGCAATAAACATGTTAGACAGAGTCAGAGAAATGAATAATAATCAATATAACTAAAATGAGAACCTAAAGTGCAGAAATGTGTTGCAGCTTCCAAGTGTACACATGATTACACACATTGAACTGATCACGAGCATGTTAAAGAGTAATGATCAATAACAACCCTTCCAAAGTATGCCAATGTAATAGACAAACAGTAGCTGAAAGAAGGCTCAGTACCCACTATAATCCTATTCTCTTCACCTCATAGTATTTTGCTGAACTGAAGTTATTGTTACTCATCAAAACTCATTTTGTGATTTTTACTGCATAGCTGATTTTACGGATTAGAACCGACTTTTATTGAATACTATTTTTTAGAAGAGAACAAGGCCTTAGTGCACTCAGCACGCAGAGACATGGATACATAACCAAGGCTTAGTTTCAATAGCCAAACCATCTCAAACATAGGGCTGTAAAATTGCAAGCACAAAATGGAACATAACGGAAGAAAATTTGCAGATCACTTTGTGATGACACAAACTAATTCTATCACACAAATATCAGTAACACAAACTTACCAAGGGTGGGATTCTTTTCAACAAAGAAGTTGTTTTTCGTAAATCGCCGCATGTGCAGAATAATGTAAGGTGGCAGTTTAGTAACACGATATTTCATCCTAGCTATTTGTGGACGCACAACTTCTGTTATGGTCTCCCCATCAAACTTCTTCAATATGTTGAAAAGTGGAACCTATGAAAGAATATAGATGAGGCTATGAGCCAAGCCCACCAAAATTCCAAGCAAACTAAAAGGCAAAGATCCATATACTGAGTGGAAACAACAACAAAAGACCGATAAAAAGAAAATATTACTCCCTGCGCTCCTTTTTTAAGTTCCTAATTTGGATCCTTTTTAGACACAAAAAAATCAAACTTGGAACATCATAAGGGAACGGAGGGAGTAACAAAAAAAAAGGAGAAGGTGAAGAAGACATATTATGGATACTCAGAATTTAAGGCTTTCAGCAACCTTAAATCATGAACAATCAAGCATAAAATACCTGAGGGATAATATTTTTTTCCATCACATCTTGGAAAAGTGGTGGAGGTGGCAAATCAAGGCCAAGCATTAGAAAAGGCATTTTCGAAGTTTCTGTGATAACATTAGGGTTTTCAGAGCCACCATTATCGATACCCTTCAGTCTTCTCTCCACAGTACCTTTACTCTGCATCTCTTTCTTAACCTCTAGTTCTCCCTGTTGAGCAAATTAAGTTGAATGTGACGGATATACTAGCATGCAATGGTCCCAAATTTTTATACAGATGGAGAGGTTACCTGGAAGCACTGATAGATGATACTTGTATTTTTCTTTGAACTTCTGAGATCTGCATGAAGGGTATTTAGCAGCCAGGACACAAACTCAACTGGGTCGGATTGACAACCTATTCGAAACCGTTTTTTACTGGCTTTCATGACAGCCTGCAAAAATTCGTGGGGGCTCACCTGCAATGACAACATCAATCTTATACAGACTGCATTGATAAGTGAACTATTTAGTTATGAAACTGAAGAACATCAAACATAATTATGTTATTACCTGTCCCTTAAAATTTCTTGTATGCCAGATTTTACGAGTGAGCTCCCCAAAACGATGAACCAGGGGAGATTTACAGTGTTGGTAGTTCTCGGGGATCAGGAAGAAATTCCTCAAGGGTGTAACACGCATAAGTGATTGAATTGTAACATTCACAAAATCAGTCTCCTTAATGTTATTGAGTCCTACCTGGAAACAGAAAAAGAAAAAATCAATTAAAAATTGTTCTATCATATAGATCTAAGAACAAGGAGGACAACTTATCAGTCAGGGACAAAGGATATACCAATCCAGGGAGGTAATCAGAACCATCAAGAGCTCTTGACCACAGCTTGCTTCTATCTAGCTGTTCAACTTGTTCCTTGGAAAACCTGCATAGAGACAACAGAAAGATTGACAAAAAAGTACTTTCTTCTGTCCATCACGTCTTAGAAATTCATAAAAGTTGATATAACAGCCACAAATATAACATGAAAACAGAGTATAAGTTCCGGTACACACCATATATGGAATGCGAATACATGCAACATTATTTCAATATAAATATAGCCTAGTCAATCGATAAATCAACAAAGGAAAAGGCAGAATATGAAACAGACCTTGGATTTAGAACATGACGAATGTCATCTAAAGATGGGTCATTGATCTCATATCCATCCGGAAGGCAATAAACCTTCTCAGTCTTTAAATTGATATAGACATGATGTCCCGCTTCCAGGCTATGAGTATATGCATGAGACTTGGGACCCCTTCCTTGGTAATACTTACCACACACTAGACATGCATATACATTCAAATTTGTTAAGGAGATTGAACAGAACTTTTCGAAATCAAAATCTAAAGCCTGCAAGAAAAGCAAGAAATCTTTTCAGAGAAGCACAAAATACAAATGATAAAACCAGAAAGTTTCAGGCAGCCCAAAAGAAAAGAAGTCTAATCATTTTTCCCATTTCCCATGATGCAGAAAGAAAACAAGGTACATAGATATATCAATGATCATATATCCTGAAAGTAACAATTTGAAAAATGAACAAACATATTAAGAATTCCAAGAGAAAACCCCCATAAACATATCTACTTATAAATACAAATTTTCACATTGTTCACAACAATAGACAACCTCCCTGTTCCAGCAACAGTATCTCAGCACAGATTACAGAATCTCGTTGCAGACAACACGAGAAGCATTGTCATGAAAACCATTATATTCTATCTTAAATTGGCTGCCACATTGTTCTAGCTCCTTGAAAGTAAGAATCTGACATAATTTCACTCAAGAAAACCCCATGTAGTAATGGATCATTCACACTCTCCACATCTCTCAATGTCGGTGGGAGCATGTTAAGAAGTCCGACTGTAAGACATCCAAAAAAGTACATGTGCTGTCATTTATAAATGACGGGGAGATGGGGATACACATTTAAACATCCTAGCATTCAATACCAATCACATAAAGAACCATATTCTGTTGCACACTCCTTACCAAAGTAAACAGCATTTTAGGATATCAAAAGCAAAACCTTTTGCCCCTCCCAAGATCAGCCCAACATCAACTGAAATACACAGGGCAGACCTCCTTATCAAACCCTCTGAATCCAAATCTAACACACGTTAGTCAATGTCCAACAGAAGTACCTCTAATTTAGAAGGCTGCATTCCAACTACCAATATTTCACACAAGAATCTTGGTAGCACATATTCTTATTCCTTGATAAAGATTTCAATAGTCATACTTTCAGACACTAGAATATTCCACATTATTCTAGCTTCTCTTTTGTTTTAGCTCATTTGGAGCAAAAGCAGTTTTAACCACCCTAGTCGTTTATTTTTCCTGACATAATAATCATCCAAGTGTTAAATTGTTAAATTTCATTATTTCACATATTAGAGAGATCAAATGGATGCACATTTGATGAGTAGGAGCATGTTATGAGGTCCAATTTGTAAACAAGTGTTACCTAATCAATCAACCCCCTGTGAACCTGCTAAAAAATGAACTGATGCAATTTAGGAGTCGAAACACAAATAAGAGGTGGAGCTAAGGGGAGGATATGATTGCACTAGATTGGATCAAGATGATCATGTAACCTAACACAACCTTGTCACTTTAAAGAGGTGAGTGCTCTCCTGATTTCTACTTCTCTCTCTAAGTTGAATGCATACACTGTGATTCCCCTACTATACATATTACTCTCTCAGCTTACTCGCTCTCCACTACTCCATATAACTATCACAAAAAGAGTATTTACCTCTTAAAAAATTAGTCACATCTGACAGAAGAAAAATCTGCTCACTATGCTGCCTATTAATTTCTTCTACATGCGTAAGTAAAGAGAATGGGATCCTTTCCCGAAAAAAAAAGAAAAATTAAGAATGGGAAGTCTAGGATAATTCTCTGCAGAACACGAACTGAATGTTTAAATGGGTACATGGTTCATGGCGCAACAGTACAATATTGGACAACTTTAGCAAATGCAGGTAGTTAATTACACAATGGTACAATTTTAAACAACGTTAACAAACGTAGGTAGTGAATTGCATTCCCACACCCGTTCCGCAAAACAAAGAATAGGGTAACACCATCATAAACCATTGCTTATTTACTATTGTAGAGAAATCTATACTAATATATTAAAGGGAAATTTGTCAGAAACAACCTTTTAAATACAAGTTTTTGCGAGAAACAACCTTTTGAAAAAAAATCTGGCAAAACAAGACCTTAAGAAGAAAATATTTTGCAAGGATTAACCTCGACCCATTCCGGCATTGACCAAGCATTTTTCAGCGTTAACTCGTTAAAACCAAATATGTGGAGGGCACGTGAACTGCATCTTTTATGTTTCAACCCTGTTTTTTTCCATTTTTCGACATTGACCAAGTATTTTCCGATGTTGACTTTATCAGTATATGAAGGGAAATGGGGTTGAAACGTAAGAAATGTGGGTTACATGTCTCGCCATGTTTGGTTTTAGTGAGTCGAAGCCGCAAAATACTTGGTCAATGCCCGAAAAATGAGTCAAGATTGTTCCTCGCAAAAAAAAATACTTTTAAGGTCTTATTTTGCCAAAAAAAAATTGAAAAGGTTGTTTCTCACAAAAACTTGTATTTAAAAAGTTGTTTCTGACAAATTTTCCTATATTAAAAGGCGTTCCTAAACAAGGAACCGTGCCACGTAGCTCTATCTCTTAGAATGTTTACTTCATGTAAACCACATACAATAAAAGAAAATGCATGGAATAAGATTTGATCTCATGACTTCAAGTTACTATATTAATGTCTTAACCATTAAACCAAATCATGTTTGGTGTTACAATTTCTAAGTAAGATATTAATAAATACAAATTATGATTACCCGGGGAATAGCCCGGGTCTAAAAACTAGTTAGCCATTATTTCCCAACATCCCGAAAAAGTACCTGTGACTATTATTTATAGACGAGATGAGTACATGTTTATATATCACTAAGCCGTCCTAGCATCCGGATTCAAACACAACATTAGCCATATTCTACTAGTCCTTAATGAAGTACAAACAGCATTTTAGGGTTCAAAGCAAAAACCCCAACCCATTCCAAGACCAGTCCAACTTCAATCAAAATACAAAAGGCAGGTCTCCTTACAAACCCTCGGCACCTGACATCTAACACCAATTAGTTGATGTCCTACAGAAGAACCTCTAATCTAAAAGGCTACTTCAACTAGCAATCTCACTCAAGAATCTTGGTAGCAAATATTCTAACCCCTTGATACAGATTTCAGTAAACCTACTTCCACACACTAAAAGCTTCAAATAACATATCAACAAATACACCAAATGTAAAATACATAAATCAGTAAAACATAAATTGAAGAGGAAACAAAATCAAGTACCTGTCTGTTAACAGTATCAAGATATGGGCAATCCCTCCTGACAACCACCAATCGATTGTGCTTCCCTTGACCAAACTTGAAATCTTCCTCGTCTTCATCATCCTCATCATCATCAACTATCTCATTTTTATGGCCATTAACCTCTGCTTTCTTTACATTCCCCTCCTCTTCTTCTTCATCATCATCATTGTATGAAGCAAGCGGAAGCAGCGGGTTCTCAAAAGCATGCATCTTGGGCGAACCTACCTCTTCTTCATCATCTCTTTCCACTCTCTGCCTCTTTACCTCTCCATCAGTTTGCTCCTCTCTCTCTCTCTTACTTCTCATTGTCAATTCTCACAAGTCGATTCGATAGAATAAGTAATCTCCAAATCCAATGTATAGTTAATGAGTAAGTCGAAACTCAAAGCTTCTTAGTTTCCCCAAACAACACAATTTCCTGTATAATAATAAAAGCAATTAAGAAGTTTCTCGAAATCCCAAAAATTTTGAAGAGAGCTCAAAAAAAAATTCTAAAACAACTCCACTTATAGAGCACATGAAATCTCCATTCAAGATAACAAAATTTTCTCAACAGTAGTAGAATAGGAAAAAATCACTTCTTCAATTCGGATTAATCAATAAGACGATACAATAATCAAATTTTACTGTGAATTGAGTATTACTTCCACTTGACACAGATAAATCACACAACAACAGAAAAGCGCAATGATTGAGCTACTGAAACTGATAACAATTAGCGTAAATTTCAAGAAATTCCAATCTAGGGCAAAAAAAGATTACAATTTACAAGAGCATTGGACTTACGATAAACGATACTAGAACAACAATTAGAGATGATAATTTGCAGAGGAAATTGAAATTAAGAAGTTGAAGTTCTGAATAATACCAGTTATAATGTTGAGCAAAATTTTTTCATCAATGGCGGAATTTCGCTGTCGTGAAATGAAAGCTGCAAGAAAACTCTCTACCTCAGTTGAGAAGAATATAGTTTCTCATAAGCCGACTTTCTTTCTCTTCTTTTTTTTTTTTTTTTTTTTTTTGAATTGAACGAATTTATTTTATGACAGCCCAACCCAAACGACTGGGTTTTGGATGTTTAGAAGTATTTGGGCTTGTGTTTTTATCTATAAGGGTTTTTGTTTCATCTTTTTACACCATTATCCAAACCCAATTACACTATACACCAAATGGCCCTATAAATGGATGTAACATCTAGCTAGCACAGTTTGATTGCTCGTTTAGATGTAAAGGTGCGTTCTCTTCACCTTAAAAAATTAAATTTCAGGTACAATCAGTTCAATTCAGTTTAGATAAGTTTCAATCGGGTCAATATTTTCCAATCAGGTCTAATCACCTCTAATAAGTTCCAATCAGGTGCAATAAGGTCTAATCAGGTCTAATCAAGTCCAATAAGTTCCAATAAGATCCAAACAGTCAATGATCAATATATTTAAATTAAAATTTTAATTAAAGTACCACTATGACTATATAGTATTATATATGTATTATTGTTTATTATTTTATTATTCATATTACTATTAGCTGATTATTTTATTATTTAAATAAAATTTTATAATCATGGTCAAATAAGGTTAACAGTAATAATCATAATAATTATAATATTTTGCAATTCGTCTTTAAATAACTAGAGATTAATAATTTCTATTTTTTGTTAAAATGTTATTCATAAGATATTAATAATTACTATTTTTCTCGAAGGGTAAAGTTCAATAATTAATACTACCTCCGTTTCATATTAATAGTTACACTTTCACTTTTGCCACTATTCACAAATTTCCCTTTGACTATCATTTGTGAATTATGGTTAAGAGAAAATATAGTCATGTGGGGTCTTGTTTGATTCGTCTCGATATGTAGTTTTAGAATATCGATTTTTTATATTTTTTACAAATACAAAATTAGAGATATAAAGGCTCAAAGTAGTGCATCGGCATGCGTGAAAAGTGTAAGTGTGTAGATTAATATGAAACGGAGGTAGTATGTCATAACAAATTTTGAGGGGTAGTATTTATGTTAATACTCATTAAATTTTTTGTCGAATAAGGTCAAAAAAGTTTCAATCAGGTTCAATAAGGTCTAATAAGGTCCAATCAGGTCAAATAAGTTTCAATTAGGTCAATAAGTTTCAATCAGGTTCAATCAGGTCCAATAAGTTAAATTAGGTAAGTTCAGTTAAGTTCAGTTCCGACAAGTTCAGTTCAGTTCAGTTCAGTTCAGATAAGTTCAGTTCAGTTCAGGGTTTTTAAGGTGAAGAGAACGCACCTGGAGGAGTCACGTAGTAACAAGAGGTAGCACGTGCTACCCTTGTTTTAAAAAAAATCGAAAAAAACAAAAACCTAATTTAAACACGTACGCCATTCTTCGTCGTTCACTCTCTTAAACCGGCTATTTTGCACTATGTCTCTCTTGGAAGCCGAACCTCGCCAGTTGCCTCCTCCGTGACTCCGGCTCGGCAGCTCCATTTGGTTGGATGTTAAACGTTTTCAATGTAAAATGATTTTTCATGTAAAACATTTTACAATGGAAAATTTAATTGCAAAGCCAATTTTACTTTGTTTGTTTCAATGTAAAAAAGTTGTGGAACAAAGAAAAATGGAAGGGGAAGGGAGAGGATGGATAAGAGGAGAGTAAAAGGTTGCTAACTGCTAAGGAGGAGGGAGGAAAATATGTTTTTCCTTCTTTTTGAAAGGAAGATGATTTTTACCTATATAAGAGCTCTTTCCCCTTAATGGAAAACTTGTTTCACACACCTTACCAAACCAAACAACGAAAAAATAAGAGGAAAAAGAAAACTCATATTCATGGAGAACATTTTACACCCTAACAAACAGAGCCTTTGTCTCTCCTCTGTTTCACTTACTGGCGAGGTGGCAATTGGCCTTTGCGTCTTGCCCTCTTCAACTTCGATCTTCGTCTAGTAGAGTAGTCGAGTAGAGATAGAGTCGTTCGATCTTCACTGCATATCGTTCTTCATTGTTGCTGAGCGCTTGGTGAGCGCCACGCCGGATCCTTCATACACCACTGCCCGCCTGCAAGTCTGCCATTTGTGTGATTGTGGATATGAGGTAACTTTTTTCTTTTTCTTTTATGGTTTAGTTGGAAAATTGGATAGTTGTATTAGTGAATTTGGGGAAATTGTTAGTGAATTTTTAGTTGATAGATTGTTAATGAATTGTGGAAAATGAGTTAAAAAAGGATTGTTACTTGTTAATGCTACTGCCATGTTACAAAAACAAGACTAGTAGTCTAGTATAACAGTAGGAAGTTGTGAAAATGGTTAGTGTAAGGAATGAATTATTAGTGAATGAATGGTTTATTGTAAATTTGGGAATGATATGTTATTGTATAGTTTTGTGAATGGTTGTTAGTGAGTTATTAGTGAATTGTTAGTTTATTATTGTAATTGTGGGAATCGATTATATTTCATAATCATGAAGAGAAAACAAGATAGGGATATATAAACGGGCCATCAGGGAACCTTCCTCATGTTCACCTCCAACATGGAGGCCGGAGGGTCATGCAAGTTGACCAAAGAGTTAGCATCAAGAATTATCATTGGAGAAATACATTAAAAATTAAAGAAATTAACAATAAAACATGATGCTAACATATATTATAAGTTACTTAAATTTCTTCTTTGCTTGGGGTGTTGGGTTGAGAGGAGCAACTCTCTTTTTGGCAAAAGCATTAATTCTACTGTCTAAATTTTCATCATCATCATCCTCGTCACCATTATCTATTTCATTCTTTGCTCGCTTAGAGGTGAAGGTACGTTCTCCTCACCTTAAAATACTAAGTTTTCAGGTTCAATCAGTTCAGTTCAGTTTAGATAAATTTCAATTAGGTTAATAAATTCCAATCAGGTCTAATAAGTTCCAATCAGGTGCAATAAGTTCCAATCAGGTTCAATCATGTCTAATCAGGTCCAATAAGTTTCAATAAGGTCCAAATAGTCAATGATCAATATATTTAAATTAAAATTTTAATTAAAGTACCACTATGATTATATAGTATTATATTTGTATTATTGTCTATTATTTTATTATTCATATTACTATTATCTTATTATGTTATTTTTTAAAAATATATTATATTCATAGTCAAATAAGGTTAACAGTAATAATCATCATAATGATAATATTTTGCAATTCGTCTTTAAATAACTAGAGATTAATAATTTCTATTTTTTGTTAAAATGTTATTCATAAGATATTAATAATTACTATTTTTCTCGAAGGATAAAGTTTAATAATTATTATGTCATAACAAATTTTGAGGGGTAGTATTTATGTTATTACTCATCAAAAATTTTGTGGAATAAGGTCAAATAAGTTTCAATCAGGTCCAATAAGTTCTAATAAGGTCCAATCAGGTCTAATAAGTTCCAATCAGGTCAATAAGTTCCCATTAGGTTCAATCAGGTCCAATAAGTTGAATCAAGTCCAATAACTTCAGTTCAGTTTAGTTCAGATAAGTTCAGTTCAAGGTTTTTAAGGTGAAGAAAACGCACCTGGAGGAGTCACGTAGTAATAACAAGAGGTAGCACGTGTGCTTCCCTTGTTTTTTTTATAAAAAAAATCGCAAAAGGACAAAAACCTAATTTAAACACGTGCGCCATTCTTCGTCGTTCACTCTCTCATACACACTACTCTGCACTCTGTCTCTCTTGGAAGTCGGACCTCGCCAGTCGCCTCCTCCGTGACTCCGGCTCGGCGGCTCCATTTGGTTGGATGTTAAATGTTTTCAATGTAAAATGATTTTTCATGTAAAACATTTTACAATGGAAAATTTAATTGCAAAGCTAATTTTACTTTGTTTGGTTCAATGTAAAAAAGTTGTGGAAAAAAGAAAAATGGAAGGGGAAGGGAAATGATGGATAAAAGGATAGTAAAAGGTTGCTAAGGAGGAGGGAGGAAAATATGTTTTCCCTTCTTTTTGAAAGGAAGATGATTTTCACCTATACAATGGCTCTTTCCCCTTAATGGAAAACTTGTTTCACACCCCTTACCAAACCAAACAACGAAAAATAAGAGGAAAAAGAAAACTCATGTTCATGGAAAACATTTTACACCATACCAAACGACAGAGCCTCTGTCTCTCCTCCGCTTCACTTACGGCGAGGCGACGACTAGCCTTTCTGCCTTTGCCTCTTGCCCTCTTCAACTTCGATCTTCGTCTAGTAGAGTAGTCGAGTAGAGATAGAGTCGATCGATCTTCACATATTGTTCTTCGTTGTTGCTGATCGCTTGGTGAGCGCCACGCGGATCCTTCAGATACCACTGTCGCCTACAAGTCTGCCATCTGTGTGATTGTGAAATGTGAATATGAGGTAACTTTTTTCTTTTTCTTTGATGATTTAGTTGAAAATTGGATAGTTGTATTAGTGAATTTGTGGAAATTGTTAGTGAATTTTTAGTTGATAGATTGTTAATGAATTGTGGAAATGAGTTAAAAATGGATTGTTACTTGTTAGTGCTACTGCCATGTTACAAAAACGAGACTAGTAGTCTAGTACAACAGTAGGAAATTGTGAAAATGGTTAGTGTAAGGAATGAATTATTACTGAATGAATGGTTTATTGTAAATTTGGGAATCATATGTTATTGTATAGTTTTGTGAGTGGTTGTTAGTGAATGAGTTATTAGTGAATTGTTAGTTTATTATTGTAATTGTGGGAATGGATTGTTAGTGAATGAGAATCCTATATTTCAGAATCATGAAGAGAAAACAAGAGAGGGATATACAAACGAGCCATCAAGGATTCTTCCTCATGTTCACCTCCAACACGGAGGCCGGAGAATTACATTAAAAAAAAAAAATTAACGATAAAACATGATGCTAACATATAAGTATTTATAAGTTACTTAAATTTCTTCTTTGCTTGGGGTGTTTGGTTGAGAGGAGCAGCTCTCTTTTTGGCAAAAGCATTAGTTCTACTATCTAAATTTTCATCATCGTCATCCTCGTCACCATTATCTATTTCATTCTTTGCAGACGGAACAGAATCGTCATCATCAGCCAATCTCTTTCTCCCTGCACCGAAGTTCTTATGTAATCTTCTTTCAACAGGATCATTAAAAGGTCCAACATGAGATTTACGTGGAACTTTTGCTCCAAGACCAAGCCTACACACACATAAAAATCCTGTAATAAGATTTTCCAAACTGCTGACAAGTTGTTGCTTCGGCTATGCTCCTTTAATTTTCTGTTCAACAGGCAATAATCTAAGGAATGGCAAATTAATACAGAGGAAGATACACTAACCTAGAAGGCCTGCCTTCCAATTCCACATCCTCTACCTCATCCACATCTCCAGGCATATTCTTAACCCACTGCTCAGCCTACATATAAGCAGCAAAGTGACAATATTAAGCAAAACAAAGCTTCTCTCTGTTTAATTTCACACAAAAGATTAGAAGAAACCATCAAAAAACCCTACCAATTTAAGACCCTTATTAAGTGTCATTAGTTTAGGCAGCGACGGTGGTGGCTCCTCCTTCGTACTCATCTGCTTTAACAGAACCCAATTTCTTTAAATCATATTGACGACAGCAAAGTTAACATGTCACATGCATGATTCAACCAAATGCATTTGATTCCAAATATAACCAGATGCAAGAAATCATGCACAGTCACCAATATCTCACTCAAGAATCTTGGTAGCAAATATTCTAACCCCTTGATACATGATTTCAATAAACCTACTTTCAGACACTAACGGCCCGTTTAGTTAGTGGTTATAAATAGTGGTAATGGTAATGTAATTTAGTGTAAATTTGTAAAAACGTTCTCATGTCCATGACCATGGGAATGAAATTTTATCACAAAACATGGGTTTCCCTTTATAAATTTCCATTACCACCCAATACCACATTCCCATTACCATTATAAATTTGTATTTCTAGTACAAATTTACACTATAATGCATTACCATTTCCACCATTTATGACCTCTTACCAAATGGGCCGTAAAAGCTTCAAATAACATATCAACAAATACACCATATGTAAAATACATATATTAGTAAAACATAAATACTTTCTCCGTAACATAATAACTGCAATAAATGGGTATTATTTGTAAGGTATAAAATATTCATTTGTTGCCGTTATTATGTTACGGAGGAAGTAGAAGAGGAAACCAAATAAAGTACCTGTTTGTTAACAGTAGCAAAGCTTCTGAGTTCTCCCAAACAATACCCGCTCACGAAGAAGTCCACCACCAATTTTCCTGTATAATACTAAAAACAATTAAGAAGTTTCTAGAAATCCCAAAAAAAATTCAAGAGAGCTAACAAAAATCTAAAACAACTCCACTTATAGAACACATGAAATCTCCATTCAAGATAATAAAATTTGTTCAACAGTAGTAGAATGGGAAATAATCACTTCAATTAGGATTAATCAATAAGATGATACAATAATCAAATTTTACTGTGAATCGAGTATTATTCCACTTGACACAGATAAATCACACAACAACAAAAAAGACGAAAAAGCGCAATGACTGAACTACTGAAACTGATAACTATTAGCGTAAATTTTAAGAAAATCCAATCTAGGGCAAAATAAGATTACAATTTATAAGAGCATTGAACTTACGATAAATTATACTACAACAAGAATTAACGATGATAATTTGCAGAAGAAATTGAAATTAAGAAGTTGAAGTTCTGAATAATACCAGTTATAATGTTGAGCAAAAGTTTTTCATCAATGGCGGAATTTCGCTGTCGTGATTTCAGAGTTGCAAGAAAACTCTCTAGCTCCTCAGTTGAAAAGAATATAGTTTCTCATAGACTGACTTTCTTATTTTGGTGTGTTTTAAATCTAGGGTTTTGCTAAATAACGCCCTAAAATTACATACTAACACCCTAGATACAGTATTTCTATCTCTATTATATAAGTCAAGGGGGAGCTATGGTGTCCCCTCTTGAAAAGACTTATATTCTTAATCTCACAAAATAATAAAGAAAAGATTTTCTTAATTCTTTCCTCATTTACAAATATGGGTATAAGGAAAGTTCTACATTACCAAAAAGAATTACATAAAAATGTGGAAAAAGAGGAAACTCACAATTGAAAATATAAGCTGATGACTAAAATCAGTTTTTAAACAAATATAAAAGCAAAGATTTACAGATATTATTATTATCTAAACTCTCAGTTGCAATAAAAATTTCAAATAACATGCATTAACAAACCATAAAAGAATTAAGAAACTTTAGAGAATATTCATTTTTATTTTATTTTTTTGGGGTTCACAATCAATTGGGATAATAAATAATTAAAGAGATAAACATACATCATCAGATAATACATTTATAATTTTTTTTATTGAAGCACTACTAACCATAGTATGCCTAAAAACCTCAATTACCCAATGAAATCTAATTGAACTACTACTCATAAAATACGCCTATAAAGTATATGTATTTTAAATAAATAAAAAAACATAGCATAGATCATTGTTTAAAAGGAGAGTTTTTGAATTATCTACCAAATACAAGATAACATGTCCTACCTCGACATAGTCCTTTAAATTTCTGGAAAACATTACTCTTTACACTACAGCAATGCAAATAAAAAATCATAACGCTCATCAATATTCACCATAAATATTACACTCTTAAGTTAGTTTTTTAACACATTTTGATGCTACTATCGACAGGCTAAAGTCGTATCACCTAATCAAAAGTAATCCTAAAGTCCTCTAACAAATAGTAGTCAGGAAAGTAGGGTCGAATCCACAGGGAAACAGTGTTCTTTTCCTAATCGTCGATCAAATCTAGATTATAGGTAACGAGTGCTTGTTTGTAATTATACTAAACTAGTCAATAACTATATCGAGAATATCAATAATAAAGAGTCTAGGGCGTAGGTTCACCAATGAACAATATTCCAGGATGAAACACAATAATTAATAATGAATAATGCAGTCAAACAGGTTGATTTCCTCTCTCGAGTCGAAATTAACCATAGAATGATATTAACAGGCTCTCGCAATTTATTAATACCAATTCTACCTATTGAAACTAGCCTTGATATCAAGTTTATACCTCTCGGCGCATAACCTAATATTGCAATACTATAACAATCAAATCTGGCCAAATCGGATTGAATAGAGATAATACATTCAATAGGAATCAACATACATTATCAAAAATCAATACTTTATAAACATCCATTCATAAATATTCATGGATCCCCTTAACCCTAGAATTAAACTACTCAATCATAATTAAAGGAAACATACTCATGATGAAACAAGTAAACATGGTGAATCAATAATCAAAGATTGAATAAGAATAACAAGAGAAGAGAAGAAATACCAATGTAGAACAATCTTGCAAAAATCCCAACTTCTATTGAAAATTCAATGTAAAAATGGTAAAGAGTAATACTATGGTCCTTGAGTAATTCAAATGTGCTTAGGAAAACTAAAGCTGAAACTATAATGTAAAAACGTCCTTTTTCAACCCTAAAAGGATAAGTATCTATAAGAAAATAAGAGTCAGCGCAACACGCGCTTAAAACTCCTTAAAAATCGCCCCGCCCGGGCTGCTGGGGCGGTTGACAGGTCAAAACCCGTAGAAAAAGTAAAACAGCGATCAGCCCGGCCGGGCAAGATCCCGCCCGGTCGGGCCCGCAAGAAATACCAAAACTGCTCATTTTCAAAACTTCATAACTTTCTCGTCTCTCGTCGAAATTCAGCGTGTGACCAGTCATTGGAAAGCTCTTCAAGTCTACTTTCCAACCCAATTGAAATCAATCCATTATCATTTGTGTATCAAAAGTTATGAGTAAAAGAGTGTACAAGAGTCAGTTTTGCACTTCTTTCAGCAATGCTTTGCTTCATTCTAGCCTAAATTCATCACAGAAAGATGCTTTGAGATCCTCATGCAATCTACCTTCTTTATTCATGTTTGCTTAACTCAAGATTAGCCAACCATAGTCTATTTGCATTAATATCACCTGAAATTCATCAAAACAAGCAAACGGAGAGCAGTATAGCCAAACTTGAGTTAATCATGCAAATATGCACCTAAATGCTCTCATTTGAACTTGAAATGCAACCTAAATGAACCTAAAATCTATGTATAAATATGACTCATCAACTATTAATCTGTATTATACAAGCCAAGGGGGGAGCTATGGTGTCCCCCTTGGAAAAGTCCAAAATATCCCTCACGTTACCTTAGCAATTAAATATATTTTGCAAATTCAAATAAAGCATATACCATAATAAGGAAACTTTTGTAAATTAAAAAAACAAGCAATCTTATACAACTATGAACATTTTATATTCAAATACATATGAAACAAAATAAGGAAACAAATACATTGCATATCAAGGCCTAATCAAATAAAATTTATAACACAATCAATGCAAATCATAAATTACGTTTGACAAAAAAAAATTAAAATTTACCATAAATTAACAAAGACACATTAAAAAACTATTTAGGATAATACATTAGATGAAATTGTTATTAAAAATACAAACTTAATGCTTTTCCCTACTAGATCTAAAAAATTTATTGTTTATATATATGTATATACTTATTTTAAGTTGTTTGGATTGACAAGTGTGCGTGGTTTTTTACGAGAATTAATAAAACTTGAAATACAAAGAGTTATGATACAATTCTTTTTTGCCTATTGATTTGTCAATTACTATGTATTTAAATAGTAATTGTTAGTACATCAATTATTTTTTTATCAAATCAAAAAATGTCCGCACCCTTAAACTGTCATTCAACTAATTTTTTAACGCTTGAATATCAATATTATTCCTAAAATATTGCCGCACGCATAGCGTGCACATTAGGCTAATCTATTATATAAAGGAAGGGGGGAGCTATGGTGTCCCTCAAGGACATTATTTTACTACCCTCATGAATAAATTAACTACTTTGCCCAAAAAAAAGATAAAAAAAATCAAACTCAAATATAGCATAAAAAATTAACTAAAATGTTGAAAACATTATATTATAACCGAGCCACCATAAATGATGACAATTGTCTACAAGTATTAATGCATTCATACTAACAAAGTAGATATGAAAATTATATTAGTCTAATATTTTATCAATTAGTACACAATTAAGTACTCCGTATTACATTAATACTATAAAATTTAATGAATTAACAAAGTGAAATAGTTTCATTAACAAATATTATATAAATACAAACATGACATATTATGTAAATGCAGACATGACAAACCTTTTGCTAAACAAACATTCAAATAAAAAATGACACAACTCCCAATTCCTGACTTGAAATCAAAGTATCCACTTTCTTCACAATCTATGAAGTACTATCCACTTTCATTCAAATAAAGTATCCACTTAAGTGACATAAACTAAACCAATCAAATTTTGCAACTAATAAAAATTATACTTGATGTCTAATGTTCAAATTTTGACTCATATGCAAAAAAAAAAAAATCGAGTTTCTGTCTCGAAAAATAACCAAGCACGCATTGCGTGCAAAAAATGCTAGTACTGTATATCATATGTGTACCTCAATTTCTTTTCATTTTCCATTTCTTTTCTCTCTTTCTCTTCCCCTTTCCCTACAACTACCACTACCACCACCACCACCACCGAATCCGCCACCATCAACACCGCCGCCACCACAACATCAAGTAACACTGCAACAACCACCACACCATCAGTCCTGAATTTTTTTTTAAAAAAAAATGGTGAGGCGTCCACCATGGACGCCCCACCACAGGCACAGGCGTCCATGGTAGGCGCCCGCACCTGTGGTGGGGGGCGGCCCACCATGGGCGCCCCACCACACAGGTGCAGGCGCCTACCATAAACGCCTGTGCCTGTGCCTGTGGTGGGGCGTCCATGGTGGACGCCTCACTTTTTTTTTATTTTTTAAAATTCATTTTAATTTCTCAGCTTCTTGCGCTTTAACTAGTGGTGAATATGGTGGGTGGCTTTTGTACACTACTGCATGATGAAATCTTTATCTTTCATCATCCACTTAATAAAGCATGATGAATTCTTTGTCTTACTATTTTTTAGAAACTGTTATTGCGATCCAATTGCTCCTTTTCAAATTTTAAGATTTTATGACTGAAGATTTGGTGTTGGGGGTTTCCAAAGTGAAAATTAAAAACTCTTGAAATGGGTTTTGCCATGAAAGAGAGTGAGTAAGAAAGAGGAAAGTGAAATTTTTAGCCATTGTTGATGGTGGTTCTAGTGGTGGTGGTTTGATGGGGTGGAGTAGGAAAGTTAAGGAGGGAGAAAGTCTGGAGATTACTGGTACAAGGTAAGAAAAAATAAGGGGAAAAAAGATGTATTTTTATATGTATTTTTATATGTGTTTGTCAGGGTTTTTGTTTTATCTTTTCACACCATTGTAGGCATAAAAAAATTATTGTCACATCATCTTTATTTGACTCATTAAAGTTAAAAGTTGACTTTTATTAATAGATGATCATTAAATTTAACTAATTTGGACTTATTATTAAATTAGACCTATTTTAATTAAGTCATCTATTATTAGGTTAAGGTCTCATTAAATGAAAGTTTGGCTAATAAAGGGTTTACGTCCATGAATCCCAGGAGGAAGGATAGTTGGAAACCCTAAGTTCAACTAAAATCTATAAATAAAGAGCTCCTCTTCATTTGCCACGGGAGAAAAACAGAAGACTCAAAAAGAGAGAGAGTTGCTCTAGAGTTCAGATACTCTCTAAGTCTGCACATCCAAATCAAATCATTCAACCTAGAAGAAGAACAACAAGCATCAAAGTTGTTATGTTCTAGACAACCATACTTGAACAAGATCAAGCCCGGAGCCCCTTATTCAAGAAAATCAATCATTCTTGGAGATCGAATAAGTGGATACACATTAGAGATTGTACTCAAATATTTATATTAATAAAAAATGTCAAAAACAACCTTTTATAAGACACTTTTTGTCCGAAACAACCTTTTAATTTTTGTTTGTCAAGATAAAGCTTAAATCAAAATATGTTTGTCACATTAAACCAGATGATGTCACTCCGGTGTTGACCAACCCTTTCCAACGTTGACTCGGTTAATGAGACCAAATCCCCTTTTTTAAACATTTTCCCACCCATCTTTCTCAGCACTCAAATCTTTTCTTGGTTTTCCCTCCAACACAACTTCCTTCTTATCTCCTCTTCTCTCTGCCCTCATTCATTATCCCCGCAAAAAGGTGAAGGTGAATTAACACCATATCAACTCAAATTGCAGAGCATTAACTTAAAGCAACTGCGGTAAGTTAATAATATGGTTGAAATTTTTATGGCTTAATTTTTCAGTTGTTGAAGCTAAATTTTTTTTATATTTGTTTAACAATGACTAAAGGGAAAGCTAGGTGAAGTCTAATGCGAAGAAGAAAAGGGGTTTGAATTACGATATTGTTCGAAAATACAGGTACATTATATTGTTTATGAAGCAATTATTATGGGTTTGACAGATTTGGAATTGTTGAATTTTGAAAATGTTGAATTGTTGAAATTTGAAGGTGTTGAATTTTTTGGTTTACATGTTCAATCCCATAATTTGTTAATTTTTGCTTTTAATTGCAATTGTTGTACTGAGATGTGTTTTGGAGGAAAGATGGTATTTTGCTTGATTTGCATTGATTATTAAAAAAGACTAAATTTTATTGGTTCAATTGTTGCTGCTCTAAAATGAAAATGCATCGTGTGTTGTTTTGCCCTAGGTTCAGTGGTAGAGGGCCAGTTTTTGATTGGATTTGTTTCATGGAGAATATAGATATAAGGCTATACTATGGGGGTCAGTTTGTGACAAAGAAGAACAAAACAACATATGAGAGTGGGGGTAGTAAGAACTTTGGGATGGCATTATATACCAATGTTGAGGAGGTTTGTTTCTTTGAGTTTGTGTATTGGGTACAACATGATCTGGGGTATGGTGATGTTGGTGAGATATGGTATAGGAAGAGGGGGTGCACACTGCACAATGGTAGGGTACAGATTAAGGGTGATGGAGACATTCCAACATTCTTGGAGGCACCTGAAACTGATGGAAGGTACAACCTTTATGTTGTTCATAAAGAACAGCAGGTAGAGGTGAATAAGTTAGCCTATGGAGCAGGGGTAAAGTTTTACACTGATAATGATAATACAAGTGGGGGGGACATTTTAGGTGGGGAATCTTTGAACATTAATGAGGGGGGACCACAAGGAAGCATAGTCAACAGTTTGACTATAGAAGGAAACCCTAGATCTGAATCTAGTTCCCAATATATAAATACTCCACCTTTGCACAACCAGAATACTACACTAGACTTCCAACCTCCTCAAACAACATCACATATTCAGCCTCCTCATACTACGCCACCAAAGCTTCCCACATATTCAGCTCATGAAAAAGGGCAGAACCACCACATTTGAGAGAAGAGGGTGAGGTTGTGACTGCACCACACCTTACAGATCCAGAGGATCTTGATCTAACTCAACCAGACCCCACAGCTCAGCCTGAGTTGAGTGAGTCCAGCTTGAGTGAAGGCGGGGAAGAATAAGAAGAAGAGGATGGTGAGATTTGCTCGAGTGATGATGACTTTGAGGACTTGAGCGAAGATGATTTGTCCAGTAACAACCAACTCATTATCTCCGCCATACACCAAGAAGTCATCCTTAGTCCTTCGCAAGTACTTAAGGATATTATACGCTGCCATCCAGTGCCCGTCTCCTGGATTTGATTAGTACCTGCTTCATATACTCAAAGCATATGCAAAATACGATCGAGTGCAAATCATGGCATACATAATGAAACCTACTGATGAAACATAGATAACATTACTCATGCGCTTGATCTCATCAGGACTTGAAGAACACTGAGTCTTGCCAAGTGTTATGCCATGTTGCATAGGATTGAAATCTCTTTTGGAGTTATTCCACTATAAATGGACTTCTTAAGCTTGTATACCCTCCTTGAAGTTTTTTGACTTTGAGTCATGTACACATCTTCTTTCAAGAATCCATTAAATAAAGCAGTTTTGAAATCCATCTACCATATTTCATAGTCATGAATTATAGATAGAAATCGTAAGGACTATTCTAATGGACTTCAGCATGGCTACTGGTGAGAAGGTTTCATCATAGTCAATATCATGAACTAATGATAAACTTTTCGCCACCAACCTTGCCTTAAGAACACTAATGTTTTCATCCTTCTTTGTTTTCAATTTGAATATCCATTTGCAACCAATAAGTTTTACTCCATTAGGAAAATCAACCAAGTCTTATACTAGATTCCCAGACATAGAATTCATTTTAGATTTAATGGCTTCAAGCCGATTTTCGGAGTCCTAGGTTCTTGAGATTTTAAAATCGTTATTTCAGAAATTTTAGTCGAAAGGAAATCTATATATCTTCTGACGGAATGATGATCCTACTAGACCTACATTTGGGAACAACAGGAGAAGTTTCTACCTTATTAGGTTTAGAAGCTTCGCATGGATCAGCTCCAAGTGGACAGTAGGAGGCCCATGAATGGAATGCACCATCTCCTGAGCATTTTCACGTCGGGCCGCCTCCGATGAGGTATTAATCTCATCCATTTGTTGCTCATCTCAAATTTCTTCGAGATATATTTTACTCCCACTTGTTTTTCTGGAAACAAAATCTTTTTCTAGAAAGACACCATCGCGAGCAACAAACACTTTGTTTTCGCTTTGGTTGTAGAAATAATACCTCTTAGTCTCTTTGGAATAACCCACAAAAAGACATTTATTGGATTTAGGTGAAAGCTTATCATAAAGTAAATGTTTTACATAAACTTAACAATCCCATATCCTTATAAAAAACAATTTAGGAACTTTTTCAGTCCACGTCTCATATGGTGTATTCTATACTACTTTGGACGGAGCTCTGTAAAGTGTGAATGTTATTGTTTCAAGAGCAAAACCCCATAAGGAAATAAAAAGATCAGCAAGGCTCATCATGGGTCGGACCATATCTAATAGAGTTATATTCCTTCTTTTTTTGGAAAACCTCATTTAATTGTGGTGTCCCTGTTGGAGTCAATTGCGAAAGGATGCCACTCTTTTAAATGATCACTGAAATCTTGAGTCAAATACTCACCACCACGATCACATCGTAATGCTTTTATTTTCTTCCCAATTTGTCTTTGTACTTCATTTTGGAATTGTTTGAACTTTTCAAACGATTCCAACTTATGCCGCATGAGGTAAACATATCCATGTCTGCTTACATCATCTGTAAAGGTTATAAAGTAACTGTATTTACCCCTAGCCAAACTGCTCATAGGTCTCTGCAAACATCAGTATGTATGAGGGGTAAAAGGTCATTGGCCATTTCACTTATTCTTGGGAAAGGTGACTTTGTCATTTCCCCCATCAAGCAAAACTCACAAACATCAAATGATTTGATAATTTCATCGTTGTGAAGTTTCTCAATGCGTTTTGAGCTTATGTGGCCTAATCGACAATGTCATAGGTGAGTTGGATTTGAGTCATTTGATTTGTGCTTTTTGGTGTCTATGTTATATATATATATGTGTTTCCGAGTCTAGCACATACAAATCATTGGATAACTTAGCAGAGACATAGAACAAATCATTTAAATATGCTGAACAACAGTTATTCTTAATATTAAATGAAAACCCTTCTGAATTGGTAATGACTGGAACATAATAACAATTATTTAGTTCTGAAGTTAAACCAGAAGGCAAACGTAAACTATAATCTCCCATTGTGAAAGCAGCAACTCTACTCCATTGCCAATGCAAAGGTCCACTTCACCTTTGCCCAAAACCCTACTTCTTTTTAGTTCCTGCACATTACAAATAATGTGAGATCCACAAGCGGTATCAAATACCTAAGAAGCAGATATTGCTAAATTAACTTCTTTAATAATATAGATACTTGAAGTAGAAGGGCCCTCTTCTTCTCCTCCAGATACTTGGGGCAATTCCTCTTCCAATGACCAATTTTGTGGCAGTGGTAGCACTCATGTAGTATTGCTACTTTAGCCTAAGGAGTGGTCTTTGGCTTATCATAAGTGTCATCCTTGGCAACTTGCTTGCCCTTGTCCTTCTTTCTTGAAACCCCTTTCTTCTTGAATTGCTTACCCTTACGAGCCATTAGAACATCCTTATGCTATGGGTCTGGTTCATTTGGTAAGCTCCTTTCTGCCTGAATTAACATACCATGCAACTCTTGCAGGATAGCCTCCCCTCATTACATGTAGAAGTTCAAATGAAAGTTGCGAAATGCTTCAGGCAACGATTTAATCACTATATCAATTGTCAGCTCTTGGGGGATAAGGGAAGCCAAGTTTCTTCATGATCTGGAAGTGTCCAATCATATTGTACACGTGTGGACCAACATACTTTCCCCTTTCCCAACATGCATTCAGAAGCTTAAACTTAGCTTTAAAACTCTCTAATCTAATATGTTTCTGAAACATCGTTTTCAGCTGTTGGAGTATAATGTACGCATACTATACCATCAAAATGTTTTTGCAAGTAAACATCAGACACGTCACTTGCACGGAGTTGTCCTTGAGAGGTTGTCTAACTTTCATTTCAGCTGGAGTAGCAGTTGCTGGGAGGGGTTGAGGGAGCATTTTTCTCTTCCAACCTGAGAACAATTATCAAAGTCATTCCCAGTCTGGGAATTGTGAGCATTCAGTTTGCTTTTATCGAGTACAAATCGCAAATTAAAAAGCAGAGTTGTTGTTGTTGTTACTAGACATGATTGCTACAACAAATAATAAGTCAACAATTCGATCAAATGTTTACCAAAAGTTATGATTAAATATATTTTAATAACTACTAAGCCTTTATTTAAAATAAGAGTCCCCTAATGAATAAAGAAACAACCAAGAATTTCGGATCCAGACCAATAATGTCTATTCAGTTGCTGCTCAAGCACGCTCAAAGCAGGTTTCTCTGCATGCCTCTTCTGTTGAGAATGTAATTTCAAGCCACACTCTAGGTACTTCTCAGCAAGGCCTCGTAAGCTCGATATGTCAATTCCTTTGTCCATAATGTACTGTAAAAGTTCTTCACATTCCTGCGTTAAGTCATGGGCTTCATCCAAAGAAGTTTCCAATAGCTTCTTCCTAATTGACTTGACCATAAAAGCTCGCAGCATATCGCTCAGCTTGTGAGATCACGTCTCGAACATTCTGGGAGAGTGTCTTAACAGAAACAGGGGGGACATCAACAATGTTGCTAGATTCCCGAGTCAAAATGCAGGCTGCGGCTTGGATTATAACAGGATCATTTGAGACATCAATCAATTCTTGATTTGGGGAAGCAAATGTATTGTTGCATGCTCCTAGCTCCTCGACGATGCCCCTTTCAACTTGGCCATCCTAAATAAGGAAAAACAAAGATGAGGTGAGATAAAAAAAAATGCATTAAAAAAAATATGAGAATAAGGTAGGACAGTAAAAAAAACTTACTTGGGTTTCCTCATGATCTAATTTGTCATCATAGCCACTACCAAAGATGTCATCAAAAACTGATTTCTCAGAGATCCATTTGGTTGAAGACAACCCATGGCTACTACTTCTACTCAAAGCACCCCCACTATCATATTTTCCACCTTTTGCAACAACTTCTTTCGAAAAGGGAGGAACTTAATTACTTACAAAGTTGACCTTGAGTTTACGATTCTCATCAGGCTCAATAGGGATATTAGCAACTTTCTCCTTCGATGAACTAGTGGAATTATTCACCATTCTTTTTTTAGACTTACTCTGACCACGAGTTTTAGAGACTTCTAGATAACTCGAAGAGAGCAAGGAAAAAGTTAAAGAATAAATTGATTTCCACCAAGACACAAAGGCAGGATTAGTCCGAGCTTGGATGCTAACACAACGACCAGGTATCAAGAAAGAAGATTTGGTTCCTAGGCGAACGCTCGAGTTGAACAAGTTAAACAAGCGCTCCCGTGTGGCATGTTTTTGGGGCTTCAACTCACCAGGCACATCTTGGTAAAAACCAAATTGTCGACCAAACCTATGAGGGTTGTACGGCTCAATCACATAGCAGTCATTATGCCTCAAAGTTACAATGTTGGATCTCATACTAAGGAACAAACCACTAGTTTGACGAGAGTGCGGGTCATCATCAGCAAAATCTTCAAACCTTCTTGTGCTCACAAAAGTAGCAAGCCAATCAATTGCCTTGCTAGAACGGATGAGAGATATCGCTTCTGAGCTGCGGAAAGACAGGGCAGCCTCAAGGCCATGAAAAACAATCTTTTGGGCACTACCGGGAAAATGTGCAGTAGAGCGGTGGCTCTGAAAGTAGATGGCTTTCTAAGCATATACATAATGCGCGGGAAATGACCCATGTTGTTTACCTGGCGAAGAGGAAGTAGAAAGCTCGTTTAGGCCCCTGTAAATGCTTGCAAGGACGGGAATAGCTAGGGAAATCTCACGACCACTTGTAAGGTATGATGCAGGTTTGAAGACACCAAGGCGAATATGACCTTCATTTTTCAAAGGCAGGGCAAAAGCACAAATCCAGCCTGAGAGAAAAGCTGCAAGATAGGTTTCGTCGCGAAGTGCTTCAAGAATTTCCAGGTCAAGAAACGCTCCATGAGTAATATCACTCCATGGCTGAGGGTTCCCATGTGTTGAAAAATCCTTGTCGTATACAGGACAATTCGCCCTTTTCCCTGTGCTTTTAGGTGTTGTTGAGTACTTGGATGAGTCACGAACCAAAAACGACACCGGGTGTGATATTACTAAAAAAAAAAGCCAGTATAACTTTTAAAGAATGGTGTTGTTTTTGGTTCGTGACTCATCTAGGTACTCAACAATACTTAAAAGCACAGGGAAAAGGGCGAATTGTCCTGTATACGACAAGGATTTTTCAACACATGGGAACCCTCAGCCATGGAGTGATATTACTCATGGAGCGTTTCTTGACCTGGACATTCTTGAAGCACTTCGCCACGAAACCTATCTTGCAGCTTTTCTCTCAGGCTGGATTTATGCTATTGCCCTGCCTCTGAAAAATGAAGATCATATTCGCCTTGGTGTCTTCAAACCTGCATCATACCTTACAAGTGGTCGTGAGATTTCCCTAGCTATTCCCGTCCTTGCAAGCATTTACAGGGGCCTAAACGAACTTTCTACTTCCTCTTCGCCAGGTAAACACCATGGGTCATTTCCCGCGCATTATGTATATGCTTAGAAAGCTAGCTACTTTCAGAGCCACCGCTCTACTGCACATTTTCCCGGTAGTGCCCAAAAGATTGTTTTTCATGGCCTTGAGGCTGCCCTGTCTTTCCGCAGCTCAGAAGCGATATCTCTCATCCGTTCTAGCAAGGCAATTGATTGGCTTGCTACTTTTGTGAGCACAAGAAGGAATGAAGATTTTGCTGATGATGACCTGCACTCTCGTCAAACTAGTGGTTTGTTCCTTAGTATGAGATTCAGCTTTGTAACTTTGAGGCATAATGACTGCTATGTGATTGAGCCGTACAACCCTCATAGGTTTGGTCGACAATCTGGTTTTTACCAAGATGTGCCTGGTGAGCTGAAGCCCCAAAAACATGCCACACGGGAGCGCTTGTTTAACTTGTTCAACTCGAGCATTCGCCTAGGAACCAAGTCTTCTTTCTTGATACCTGGTCGTTGTGTTAGCATCCAAGCTCGGACTACTCCTGCCTTTGTGTCTTGGTGGAAATCAGTTTATTCTTTAACTTTTTCCCTGCTCTCTTCGAGTTATCTAGAAGTCTCTAAAACTTGTGGTGAGAGTAAGTCTAGACAAAGAAAGGTGAATAATTCCACTAGTTCATCGAAGGAGAAAGCTGCTAATATCGCTGTTGAGCCTGATGAGAATCGTAAACTCAAGGTCAACTTTGTAAGTAATTAAGTTCCTCCCTTTCCGAAAGAAGTCGTTGCAAAAGGTGGAAAATATGATAGTGGGGTGCTTTGAGTAGAAGTAGTAGCCATCGGTTGTTTTTAACCAAATGGATCTCTGAGAAATCAGTTTTTGATGACATCTTTGGTAGTGGCTATGATGACAAATTAGATCATGAGGAAACCCAAGTAAGTTTTTTGGGATATTTCCTCATGTACCCTGACGTTTGGCGTAATTCCCAAGATACCCCCCACGTTTGGGGAATTCCTCAGATACCCCTGAAGTTTGTGTTTGTGCTCAAAATACCCTTACTATGGACGACAGGCTAACTCCGTTAATTTTTTTTCTCTCTCTTCAGTTTTCTCTCTTTCCTCCCACCATCCTCCATTGATGAACCTTCAAGCTTTCTCTCTCCTCCCACCATCCTCCCACCATCCTCCAAGCTTTTTCCAATTTTCTTAGAATTTTCTCTCTCCTCCACCATCCTACCTCTCTGTTTTTCGGTACCCAAAACAACCCCATTCACCACCTGCACCGCCACCTGACTGCCGCCCCACCGGCGAACACCACCTGCATTGCCATCTTTCTCTCTCCTCCATTTCATTCTTTGAATCCTCAAACTCCGACTTTCTTCTCTCCACCACGTCGGTCGAATCCAGCTCTAAGGAATCCACCACGTCGGTCAAACTCCGACTTTCTTCTCTCAAAATCCACGAATCTCATTTTTCGGATCTTCCATCAATTTTAAATTTCCAGATATAGCTTATCAAAAAATACTTTAATTCGATTTTCGACACAAAATTTTCTAATTATTTTTCTTAGATCTAGCTGAATTTTTTTCCAGAAATTAATTACTTTAAATCATGAAATTATTCATCATCATCATATTAACAACATTAGATCAATCAAACCCATCTCTGAATTGGGCCCCACCCGTAAAAATGGCGGGTGTTGCGGGTGGGTTTGTCACTCGGGCATTCGAGTCGATGCTTAAGGAATGTTCTGCCAAAAAGCTTACTTCACTTCAATCTGCAATTCAATCTTATCTAGGTTGGTAAAAACTATAGTTTGATTACAGTTTGATGGTGAAGAAGATGAGTGGTGAAGAAGATGGGAGGAGAGATGAAGAAGATGAAGATGGAGAGGGGAGAGGAAAAAAATTAACGGCGTTAACCTGCCGTCATTAGTAAGGGTATTTGAGACCCAAACACAAACCTCAGGGGTATCTGAGGAATTCCCCAAATGTGGGGGGTATCTTGAGAATTACGCCAAACCTCAGGGGTACCTGAGGAAATTTCCCAAGTTTTTTTACTGTCCTACCTTATTCTCATATTTTTTTAATGCATATTTTTTTTATCTCACCTCATCTTTGTTTTTCCTTATTTAGGATGGCCAAGTTGAAATGGACATTGCCGAGGAGCTAGGAGCATGCAACAATACATTTGCTTCCCCAAATCAAGAATTTATTGATGTCTCAAATGATCCTGTTATAATCCAAGCCGCAGCCTGCATTTTGACTCGGGAATCTAGCAACATTGTTGATGTCCCCCCAGTTTCTGTTTAGACACCCTAATCTAGCAACATTGTTGATGTCCCCCCTGTTTCTGTTTAGACACCCTCCCAGAATGTTCGAGACGTGATCTCACAAGCTGAGCGATATGCTGCGAGCTTTTATGGTCAAGTCAATTAGGAAGAAGCTATTGGAAACTCCTTTGGATGAAGCCCATGACTTAACGCAGGAATGTGAAGAACTTTTACAGTACATTATGGACAAAGGAATTGACATCGAGCTTACGAGGCCTTGCTGAGAAGTACCTAGAGTGTGGCTTGAAATTACATTCTCAACAGAAGAGGCATGCAGAGAAATTTGCTTTGAGCGTGCTTGAGCAGCAACTGAATAGACATTATTGGTCTGGATCCGAAATTCTTGGTTGCTTCTTTATTCATTAGGGGACTCTTATTTTAAATAAAGGCTTTGTAGTTATTAAAATATATTTAATCATCACTTTTGGTAAACATTTGATTGAATTGTTGATTTATTATTTGTTGTAGCAATCACGTCTAGTAACAACAACAACTCTGCTTTTTAATTTGGGATTTGTACTCGACAAACGCAAACTGAATGCTCACAATTTCCAGACTGGGAATGACATTGATAATTGTTCTCAGGGGGGAAGAGAAAATGCTCCCTCAACCCCTCCTAGCAACTGCTACTCCAGCTGAAATGAGAGTTAGACAACCTCTCAAGGACAACTCCATGCAAGTGACGTGTCTGATGTTTACTTGCATGGAACAAGACTTTCAAAAACGTTTTGATGGTCTGTATGCGTACACTATACTCCAGCAGCTGAAAACGATGTTTCAGATCATATTGGATTAGAGAGGTTTAAAGCTAAGTTTAAGGTTCTGAATGCAAGTTGGGAAAGGGGAAAGCATGTTGATCCACACGTGTACAATATGATTGGACACTTCCAGATCATGGAGAAACTTGGCTTCCCTTATCCCCAAGAGCTGACAATTAATATAGTGATTAAATCGTTGCTTGAAGCATTTCACAACTTTCATTTGAACTTCTACATGTAATGAGGGGAGGCTATCCTGCAAGAGTTGCATGGTATGTTCATTCAGGCAGAAAGGAGCTTACCAAATGAACCAGACCCGGAGCATAAGGATGTTCTAATGGCTCGTAAGGGTAAGCAATTCAAGAAAAAAGGGGTTTCAAGAAAGAAGGTAAAGAGCAAGCAAGTTGCCAAGGATGACACTTCTGACAAGCCAAAGGCCGCTCCTAAGGCTAAAGTAGCAATACTACATGACTGCTATAGCTGCCACAAGATTGGTCATTGGAAGAAGAATTGCTCCAAGTATCTGGAGGAGAAGAAGAGGGTCCTTTTACTTCAAGTATCTATGTTGTAGAAGTAAATTTAGCAATATCTGCTTCTTAGGTATTTGATACCGCTTGTGGATCTCACATTATTTGTAATGTGCAGGAACTAAAAAGAAGTAGGGTTTTGAGCAAAGGTGAATGGTCCTTTGCATTGGCAATGGAGCAAGAGTTGCTGCTTTCGTAATAGGAGATTATAGTTCTGATGGTTTAATTTCAAAACTAAATAATTGTTATTATGTTACAGTCATTACCAAGAACATAATTTTGATTCCTATTTCAGATTCGAAAGGGTTTTTATTTAATATTAAGAATAGTTGTTATTCTGCATATTTAAATGATTTGTTATATATTCCGGTAAATTATTCAATGATTGGTATGTGCTAGACTCATAAACACATATATAACATAGACAACAAGAAGCACAAATCAAATGACTCAAACCCAACTTACCTATGACATTTTTTTCAATTAATTAATATCACATGTTAATCATGCAAATTTAAACCATAAATTAAATCCTCCCCTAATTGAATTAAATAATAATTTTTGCATGAAAACATGATCATAAAATATTATGCAAGAGGTTAAAACTGATACCACTTTAGGAACACATAGATGCATATATAGCGGAATTGCAGGAAATTATTTTCTAACATATATCATTGGATCATATACATAACATAAACATGAATCATTTAATAAAAAATAGATGTACAACCTTTGCAGCGTGAATTCCCCATTGTATGATAGATTAGAGATCCAATAGCACCAAGTGTTACTCCTTTATTCAGTCCACGAGCACCCAATTGAACCCTGCGTCTGCTAGAGCGGAAGAAGATGAACAATTCATTCTCTTACATTTTTAGGGGGATGAGGCGCCAGTTATGGAGTATTACTATATTAGGGTTGAGTTTTTTCTTTCTTTTTGTTTTTTAAAATTACTGATTAACTTGTGTCCCTTTAACCGTATTATTATAACCCTTTATGATAGTAGGAGAATAGGTTTAATGAGAAACCAACTCCACATGGTCGGCCACCTTAGAGCCCGTAATAGGCTTGTTTTGCTTTCTTCAATTGGTTGCTACAAAGTGTGACCTAATAGGATTATATTTTTGCTTAGTTGTAGGCTCAATCAATATTGTCCTACTAGCTATTATTCATTCTCTAGCAAGTAGTCATTACTAAACTAATGTAATTAATTATCTCTATAATACATTCCTATTAATATTTAGTAATTGTCAAAAATGTGACAATTCTTCGAGCACAAATCAGGGCAGCACAGATTACATAACTTCGACGAAGACAACATGACGCAAACCATTGTACTCCATCTTCAATTGGCTGCCACATTATTCTAGCTCCTGGAAAGTAAGAATGTGACATAATTTCACTCAAGTCACTCTCACTCTCTCCACATCTCTCAATATAGGTGGGAGCTTGTTAGAGCATGTCCAGCCATAAGGATTTACCCATCCTCATGGTGTTTCTCTCTTCTCTCCTCCTTCTTACACCTCACTTTCTCTTTCTCTCTCCTTCTTACATCCTCTTTCCTTAAGGATTTTCTAACCTTTTTTCATATCCATGAGGATCCTGATCATTACTGACTCTCCAATCACAAACATACCCCACAACAAATTAATATCAGATTTTCTCTATATGGGCCCACAACAAATGGGTATTTACAATTTTAAAAAAAAAGAAAAAATCCACATGGGCCACCTTTTTGGCACAAAGGCCGAGCAACACAAATCCTCCACCTTCTCTCCTCCATCCTCATGAAATGAGGATCCTTATCAACTCTTCCCCATCCATAGGGAGTTCCTCATAGAGGAGAGAAAGTGCCATGAGGATGGTAAATCCTCATGGCTGGGCATGCTCTTAGGAAGTTCAACTGTAAGTCATCCCCAAAAAGTACATGTGACTATCATTTATAAATGATGGGGAGACGAGGATACACGTTTAAACATCCTAGCATCCAATACCAAACACATAATAGCCATATTCTGTTGCACACTCCTCATCAACGTACTACTTTCGTTTTTTTTAATTGTTATACTTTGACATTTTCCACTATCCACAAATTTCACTTTAACTATCGTTCGTGTATTTAAATATAAATAAAAACATAGTAAGGCGGGATCGTATTAGATACGTTTTAATATTGTATTTTATTAATATATATACTTTTTATAAGTTTTACATATACAAAACTAGAAACATTAATCCTCAAAGTTTTGTATTAACACGCGTAAAAAGTGTAACTTTAACCATTATTTGTAAACGAAGTATACCAAAAGCAAAAACCTTTGCCCCTCCCGAGATCAGCCCAAAGGTATATGACTAAGATGATACAATAATCAGATTTTACTGTGAATTGAGTATTACTTCCACTTGACACAGATAAATCACACAACGAAAAGACGAAAAAGCGCAAGGACTGAACTGTAGAAGATCATCCTAGTCAAGGTAGTTAGACCTTGACTTAGTCTTTAATATTTATCCTCTGTTGTATATTTATCTTCAGTAGCTTTTAGTCAATGTATATCTTCTAGTGAATATTCTTTAGTTGTTGCTAAATAGTAGGACTTATACTTATCAGTTTGTAATCTAGAGCTGCCAATATAATGGCCTCTTATCATTCAATATAATCAATCAATAAAAACCTTTCCAAACTTATATGGTATCTGAGCATATACGATCCATTTTTTTTCTCTCATCATGGCCCTCAACCAGCAAGCTCTTATCCCCAATCTTACGGACCCCAACAAACCCTTCACCATTCTTCATCTCCAAAACACTATCAAGCTCACTCCAACCAACTATATTGCTTGGAAAACCCAAATTCAAGCCACGCTACTTGGCTATGACCTGTACCAATTTGTTGACGGCTCATCCGTCTCGCCACCAGCATCCATAACCACTGATGAAGGTGTCTCTGCATCCAACCCTGCTGCCCTAAGTTGGTTTCGCCAAGACCGCCTTGTGTTTGGTGCTTTAGTTGGCTCCCTCAGCCAAGATCTTGTTCCTCTTGTCTCCCAAACCGGCACTGCTAAGGAAGCTTGGGATATCCTCTCTTCTACCTACGCCAACCCTTCCCGTGGCCACTTTAAACAAATAAAAACCCATCTCTCTACTATCACTCAAGCCAATCTTACCATCTCCGAATATATGCAGGCTATCAAACGATGTACAGATCGCCTTGCCTCCATGGGAAAGCCGATGGATCATGAGGATATCATCGACAAGGTGCTGCACGGGCTTGATTATGAGCAGTATAAGCCCATCATTGATGCGGTTAATGCTAGAGACAATCCCATTTCCTTTGAGGAACTCCATGAGAAGCTTATCTCCCGTGAACTTGCTATTCCAAATGCTCCCCCTACACCTATTTTCCCTGCCACGGCTCATGCGGTTCAATCCCGTCCCACCCATAATACTCCGAAGGGTAAACCACAACCCTCTTCTTCAGCTCTCCTGCCTACCCCTCGCACTCAGTACGCCAAAGCTACACCCCGTCCCTTCTGAGGGCGTTGTCAGTGGTGTCGGGACACCGGCCATGCTCTCAATCAGTGCCCCATGTTCAAGGCTCAATTTCCCACCATAGAAGTTCCCTCACTAACTCAGGCTCGTAGTATTGCAAAACCATTTACCTCGCCTACGGCTCCTCAAGCCCACATGGTTAATTTTGGTGCACCCACCGATTCTTCTTGGCTCCTGGACAGTGGTGCTTCCCACCATGTTACAAATGATCTTAATAATCTTTCTCTTCATGCTCCATATGATGGCACAGAGGAGTTAGTTATTAGTGACGGCACATCTCTACCCATTTCGCATACCGGTTCCTTCTCTCTCTCTACTTCTACTACTATTTTTCATTTTTCAAATGTTCTCCATGTCCCCTCTATATCTAGAAACATCCTTTCTATTTCTCAATTTTGCCGTGACAATAATACTTCTATAGAATTCTTACCTTCTTTTTTTTGTGTTAAGGAGCTTTCGAAGGGAACCATTCTTCTTCAGGGGCAAACTAAAGCCGGAGTCTATGAGTGGCATCCGAATCCTCCTCGTGTCTTCACTAGTTTCACAAAGCCCATTCATGATTGGCACCATCGGCTTGGGCATCCATCTAATTCCATTATTAGAACTTTAAATTCTCATTTCTCTTTATCTATTTCAGAATTTTCTATGTCTCATTGTAACTCATGTTGCATGAATAAAAGTCACAAGCTTCCTTTTTCCCACTCTACTCTCACTTCTAATGCGCCACTTGAATTAATATTCACTGACTTATGGAGTTCTCCTGTTCTTTCCTATGATAATATCAAGTATTATGTGATATTTGTTGACCATTATACTAAATACACTTGGATTTACCCACTTAAAAAGAAATCAAATACTTATGATACTTTTATTCGTTTTCGACTTTTAGTTGAAAAATATTTTAAGCGGCCTATAATTCAAGTGTTCTCTGATAATGGGGGGGGAGTATGAAAAACTACATCCATATTTCATATCCCATGGCATATCTCATCTTACATCTCCTCCACATACACCTGAACATAATGGCTTTGCCGAGCGCCGACACCGACATATTGTCGAAACGGGTCTAGCTCTTCTTACTCATGCCAAATTACCTCTCACCTTTTGGCCACATGCTTTCACCACTGCCACTTATCTTATTAATCGTCTTCCTACACCAACTCTTAAAAATGCATCTCCATTTCTTAAGCTATTTGGGACCTCCCCTAATTACCACAAATTACAGAATTTTGGGTGTCTTTGCTACCCTTGGCTTCGCCCCTATACCTCCCACAAACTCAATTCTCGCTCTCTCCCTTGCATATTTTTGGGCTACTCTCCTTCTCAAAGTGCCTACTATTGTCTTCACATTGCCACAAAAAGACTATATGTATCTCGTCATGTTCAATTTGTGAATGATGTTTTCCCATATCAAGATATGTGCCCCATTTCTTCTCCCTCTCCCAAACCAAACTTAGATGAATGGTGTACAGTGGGTCTTCCCGTTCCGCTGCCACCGTCTATCTCCACCACTCCTCCTGCCTCTATCCAAAACCCCATGTCACCATCATCACCACCCGCCTCTCCTCCTCCTCTTCCCCCTCCTCCACCTACTCGGACTATCACTACTCGTCTCCAAAATAATATTGTAAAGCCTAATCCTAAATATGCTCATACAACTACTTTGCAGCCTTCTGAGCCACGTAACATTACACAAGCCCTCAAGGATCCTCAATGGCGTGCCGCCATGACCGAAGAACATGCCGCCTTGACTCGTAATGGTACTTGGGAATTGGTTCCCTCTCACTCTTCTCAAAATATTGTCGGTTGTAAATGGGTGTATCGCATCAAATACAAACCTGATAACAGTATTGAACGATACAAAGCCCGTCTTGTTGCTAAAGGGTTTCACCAACGGCCCGGGATTGATTATTCTGAAACTTTCAGTCCTGTAATTAAACCTACAACTGTTCGACTAATGCTTTCTCTTGCAGTTACTAATGGTTGGACCATTCGGCAACTAGACATCAATAATGCGTTTCTTCAGGGCCACCTAACTGAAGACGTTTACATGTCCCAACCTCCTGGCTTCCTTGATAAAAAATTTCCTACACATATGTGCAAACTTAAGAAGGCGATTTACGGTCTAAAGCAAGCCCCGAGGGCTTGGTACCATGAGCTTCGTACTTTCTTATTATCTTATGGTTTCCGCAATTCCGTGGCAGACTCCTCGCTATTTCTCTATACAACAAAGGCTGCTACATTTAATCTACTTGTTTATGTCGATGACATAATCATTATGGGTCCGTCATCTTCCGCAATGCAAATGTTCTTCACCAGTCTTGCCGCCCGCTTCTCCCTCAAAGACTTGGGTGATCTTTCCTATTTTCTTGGCGTCGAGGTACTTTCTCACCCGAGTGGTTTGTTCTTAAGCCAGAAAAAATATATTCATGATCTCCTGGAACGAGCAAAAATGACAGAAGCTAAGTCTGTTCCTACTCCTATGGTTGCTCATCCTCCTCTTACTCTTCTTGATGGTACTCCCCTTGAATGCCCAACTGAATATCGTGCTCTTGTCGGCAGCCTTCAATACTTGTCCCTCACTCGGCCAGATGTTGCTTTTGCTGTCAACCGATTGTCCCGATACATGCATAAACCTACAGACATTCACTTTGCCGCACTCAAGCGACTTCTTCGCTACCTCAATGGCACGGCCCATCAAGGTTTAATATTGCATCGCAACTCTCCTACTCAATTGCACGCTTATTGTGATGCTGATTGGGCGGGAGATCTGGACACTGATATCTCTACAACTGGTTACATTGTTTATCTAGGGCGCAACCCGTTGTCATGGTCCTCAAAGAAGCAAAAGAGTTTAGCTCGTTCCTCAACCGAAGCCGAATTTCGGGCTGTCGCATCCACAACTGCTGAAGTACTATGGTTAAAATCACTTCTTCATGAGTTATCAGTTTCCATACATGTTATTCCTAGCATTTACTGTGACAATTTGGGTGCAACTCATTTCTCGGCCAACTCCGTAATTCATTCACGCATGAAACACTTAGCCTTGGCTTTCCATTTTGTGCGAGAACAAGTTCAACTTGGAGCTCTGCGTGTACAACACATCTCCGGTCGCGACCAACTGGCCGATTCACTTACAAAACCCCTACCTCGCACACGCTTTCATGACTTATTTTCCAAGATCGGTCTAGCCCAAAGGCCCTCCATCTTGAGGGGGTGTGTAGAAGATCATCCTAGTCAAGGTAGTTAGACCTTGACTTAGTCTTTAATATTTATCCTCTGTTGTATATTTATCTTCAGTAGCTTTTAGTCAATGTATATCTTCTAGTGAATATTCTTTAGTTGTTGCTAAATAGTAGGACTTATACTTATCAGTTTGTAATCTAGAGCTGCCTATATAATGGCCTCTTATCATTCAATATAATCAATCAATAAAAACCTTTCCAAACTTATATGAACTACTGGAACTGATAACAATTAGAAGAAATTTCAAGAAATTCAAAAACTAGGGCAAAATAAGATTACATAAGAGCATTAAACTTACGATAAACTATACAACAACAAGAATTAACTATGATAATTTGCACACGAAATTGAAATGAAGAAGTTGGAGTTCTTAATAATACCAGGTAAGATGTTGAGCAAAAGTTTTCATCAACGGCGGAATTTCGTTGTGATTTGAGAGGTGCAAGAAAACTCTCAAAACCTCAGTTGAGAGGAATATATAGTTTCTCATCCGCCGACTTTCTTTTTCTTATTTTTTGTTTTGAATTGAGCAAATTTATTGTATGACAACCAACCCAAACGACTGGGTTTTAGATATGGCTTGTGTTTTTATCTGAATTTTTTCCTTGAATAATGCTAAAATGAGTATTAATTCCTGAAATGTGCCCAAGTTCAAATTAATTCCATGGATACCGTCCACGTAGGACGGCACGCCAGAAATTTGTTTTTTTCAAAGCAAACCGCTACTCAGAGTAGCGGTTAACTTCAAGTTATGTGAAAACAGTATATGGGGTAAAACCGCTACTTGAAGTAGCGGTTTACTAGGCAAAACCGCTACTTCAAGTAGCGGTTTACTATGCAACCAAAAAAAAAAAAAAAAAAAAAAAAAATTTTTTTTTTGTTTCATAGTAAACCGCTACTTCAAGTAGCGGTTTATATGCATCCCTTTTATAACTTGTCTCAGGGACATCATATAACCGCTATTTGAAGTAGCGGTCAACTTTACATTATTGGTATTAACCGCTACTTGAAGTAGCGGTTTATATGCATGCCTTTTATAACTTGTCTTAAGGACATCATATAACCGCTATTTGAAGTAGCGGTCAACTTTACATTATTGGTATTAACCGCTACTTGGAGTAGCGGTTTTGTTAAAAAAACAAAATTCTCGCGTGCCGTCCTACGTGGACGGTACCCAGGGAATTAATTAAAATTTCGGCACATTTCAGGAATTAATACCCATTTTAGCATTATTGAAGGAAAAAATTCGTTTTTATCTATATGGGTTTTTGTTTTATCTTTTTACACCATAATCCAAACCCAATTACACTTCTACACCCAATTTGCTCGCTTAGATGTAACTAGTCCTATATGCAGTTATGCACGCGGTGCATCTATATCATATCATATAATCATATATAACTAATATATAATGCAGAGTACAAAAGTCAGCTCACAAGGTAGCGACATTTGGCGTTCTCATTGGACGCCATTTGTCGCGCCCATTAAGTGACATGTCATATTTTTTTTGAATATAAATAGAGTTCTAAATTGATTAAAATACAAATAGAGTTTAGGATAAGAATAAATAGAGTTGAGTTCACAATGAAAAATTTAAATATAGTTTATTGATTATAACTTTTAATATATAGTTCGTAAAATTATAATTTTTGTACCATTGGAAAGTGTTTAAAAAGTACTTTAAAATAAGATCCATTTACACTATATTTAAAATTTTATATTAAAGTAACGTATAAAAGGAGATATTGACTATACTAACGTATTAAAGTAACCTACTGCAATTGGAATTAGCGATTCAATTAGAATTAGGGCTAAAGTATTAAAGTAACCTACTGCAATTGGAATTAGGGATTCAATTAGAATTAGGGTTGGTCGCGACATTTAGCGTCCTCATTGGACAACATTTATCGCGCTCATTAAGTGTCATGTCATATTATTTTTTATAATATAAATAGAGTTCTACATTGATTAAAATACAAATAGAGTTTAGGATAAGAACAAATAGAGTTGGGTTCACAATGAAAAACTTAAATATAGTAAATTGATTATAACTTTTAATATATAGTTCGTAAAATTATAATTTTTGTACCATTGGAAAGTGTTTAAAAAGTACTTTAAAATAAGATCCATTTATAATATATTTAAAATTTTATATTAAAGTAACATATTGTTTCTGCATGATAGAGTGAATGTCTGAATCATATAGTGAGTTTCTGCATGATATAGTGAGTGTCGAAATGATATAGTGTATTGTTCAAAAATGATGTGGTGTCCGCATGATATAGTATGTTTCTGAATGATATAGTGAGTTTATTCATGGCATATAAATTAGAAACCAACGTCAAAGATAATGACAAAATCATATTATAAATTTTAGTTGTTGTATGTCAGACAAAAATAACGGCCAAAAGTAGGGATGTAAATATTTAAAAACTCTACCTCTTATTCACGAAAAAACCCGGGCATTTGCCCGGGTCCCAATACTAGTAACTAATATATAAAACAGAGTACAAAAGCCAGATCGCGAGGCCGCGACATTTGGCAAAAGCCATATCACGAGGCTGCGACATTTGGCAAAAGCCAGATCACGAGGCCGTGACATTTGGCGTCCTCATTGGTGGACACCATTTGTCGCGCTCATTAAGTGCCATGTCATATTTTTTAAAAATGTAAATAGAGTTCTTAATTGATTAAAATACAAATAGAGTTTAGGATAAGAATAAATAGAGTTGGGTTCACAATGAAAAAGTAAAATATAGTAAATTGATTATAACTTTTAATATATAGTTCGTAAAATTATAATTTTTGTACCATTAGAAAGTGTTTAAAAAGTACTTTAAAATAAGATCCATTTATACTATATTTAAAATTTTATATTAAAGTAACCTATAAAAGGAAACATTGACTATATACTAACGTATTAAAGTAACCTATTGCGATTGGAATTAGCGATTCAATTAACCTACTGCAATTGGAATTAGCAATTCAATTAACCTACTGCAATAGTGCCGAAAGGGAGAAGAGAAGATATTGCCCGAGCCATAATTAGCAAATCAGATCTATGGAGCGAATGCAAGATTTTCACTCTAAGCAAGAACATGAGACTAGAACAGAAGAGCGGCGAGGACACAGAGAAAATCAAAGAATTTAGTAACTGGATACTTTCAATTAGGGATGGCTCTTTACCGTCGATGACATTAGATGATGAAGCAGATCCCTCATGGATCGAAATACCAAAGGATTTAATAATTGATCCTAAGGAAAATGCAATGCAAGAAATTGTAGAGGCAGCATATGAAGTTCCAGAGACTCGATACAAGGATCCTTCATATTTATGTGAGGTGCATTCTAGCCCCAAAGAACGAAACGGTTGACGAATTGAAATCAACACCTATATAATGAATACCCTTCCGGGGGAAACAAAAAAATACCTCAGCTCATACTCAATTTGCAAAAGTTCCGGAGAAGTCAACGACTAAGATGTCCTTTACCCAGTAGAGTTCCTCAACAGCTTGAAGTTTAAAGGGGATACCTGATTATGAGTTACAACTCAAAGTAGGGACTCCTATTATCCTGCTAAGGAACCTAAACCAAACAGCTGGCTTATGCAATGGAACAATACTAATCGTAACACAATTATCGACTTGGGTAATAGAAGCATAAATAATGACCGGGAAATGTAGAGGTAATAAGACGTAAATACCAAGGATAATAATGTCCCCGACTAAATCTAAACTACCCTTCACTTTCAAAAGGAGGCAATTTCCAGTAAAAGTATGCTATGCAATGACAATAAACAAGAGTCAGGGACAAACTCTGCAGAATGTCATTATTCAATCTGCCAAAACCAGTATTCACCCATGGCCAGCTATATGTGGCAGCTTCAAGGGTGACTTCGAGGGAGGGACTACGAATACTCATTGATAATCAGGGATCTGCTCCATCAAACTATACAAGGAACATTGTCTATATAGAGATTTTTGACAACATACCTAGGGGCAACTAAATGTAGTATTTGCATGATATAATATGTTTTTGAATGATAAAGTGAGTTTGTTCATGACATATAAATTAGAAACCAACGTCAAAGATAACGACGACATCATATTATAACTTTTAGTTGATATATATCAGACAAAAATAACGGCAAAAATAGGGGTCTAAGTATTTCAAAACTCTACCTCTTCTTCACGAAAAAGCCCGAGCATTTGCCCGGGTCCCAATACTAGTATTTATATAAACCTAGAAAAATAAGCTTAGGTGTCATATACATGATTTCGCCCATATGGCAATAGCACCTAACTTGATGTCCACGTGTATAGAGCCTCACTCGCAGCCATGTGGCATCATGACGCATGAGCAATCACCTAAATTCTCCAAAAACGATAGTATTGGCGTGATTTACTGCCATGATCTAGGCAATTAATGGTATAGTAATCAAATCATCCAATTATGATTGCCATTTTGGCATGAATGATATTCAAATTTTATGGCAAGTATTGATTACTACATAGTATTGGAAGTTGCCATTGAAGATGGTGTTACAACTTACAAAAAAAATTTACGAGAAAATTATTTGCAGAAATGCAAATCTCATTATTCTCTCTCCTCTGGGTTAGCTTTCTTTATCATCAACATCTTTGGAATCTCTAGACCTCCATGAATTGGATTATCTCGCTTAATTTTCTCCAACTTTGTTCTAACTTGATGTGAGGTCGTCAAAGTTGCCGAGTAATTCTGCCTTCATATTTGTTTTATTCTAATTTATTTTATTTCAGTGAGGTCGTCGAGGTTGCCTGACTAATATCTCGAAGTTGTTTGAATGGTTGCATATTTGCTTCATTCTAATTTATTTTATTTGAGTGTTCACTTCTTTTATGGATTCCATTTTCATTCCAGTATGATACTTAGTTTGGAACTTTTTTTAATTGCTATATCTTGCACTAAAATTTTTCTTCTTTACTTTTGTTTGTTGATGCAGGCAAAGAAAACAAGAGAGAAGTGTTGTTCAAGGTCTTCAAGCAATCAAGCCTTTGTTTCCTTCTTTGCCTATCGATCTTCATTTGCATCTAAGTTCAATTGTACAAACTATTATTATCACTCCATTACTCTATCTTCATTTTAATATAATATATAAATTTTACCAGATTTCAATTCACATCCATTCTTCCATTAGATGAGAGAGAAAGAGAGAAAATGAAGGATTTGGAGGAGAGAGAACGAGAATAAAATGGTAATTTCTGCATTTCAATTCCACTTTTTGCTCAATTGTTTGAAGAACTGACGAAGGCCACCACCACACCATGGGCCTAGGAAAAACAAACCAAAATTATCTCTATGAACTAAATAGACATTGCGCCGCCCACAAGAAGACCACTATGGAGTATGGGGCCACTGCCCACTGCATGGTTTTGTCTGATTGTCTCTATGAACTATTGACGAAATTTCATTTCCAAAATTAGAATTTGGGTAAATTGATAATGAGGGATCTGATGGTTTGGCACAAATATATAGCTTTGATTTTTCTTCTTCTCATTATTCATAACGAGGATTTACCCTGATTTACCCTGATTTGTTTTATGAATGTACCCTTTTTTTTACGGGAATTTACCCTGATTTGAATTTACTTTATATGAAAAATTATGGCTATTATATTATATAATTTTGAGTTCTGAAAATCCATGACAAGAAAAAACGATTATATTATTTTTCCAATGTAATTTCGCTTTAGTTTAGAAAACTCATTTGCTAACATATCTGTTCCGGTATGGAATAAATGGTAGGGTGTGAACCGGTATCTCCTTCGTATGCAGGCCGGTTTAAAGTCCTGCAAAATAGAATACGTAAACTAACCTCGGGGGTTGATCCGAGGAACGCCCCTCCGATGCCTAAGTCAGTCCAGATTAAAGACGGGATGTCTCAAGTATATTGTATTAGTATATGTGAACGTACCTTATGACTAAGATCATGGGGGTATTTATAGGAGCCGGCAGTGTCCTTAGCAAGGTAGGACACTGCTCCTATTGGTGGGATACATTTCTATCCTCTTCTAATACTTATCTTTAGGCCCATAGGCGTATTGAGTAAGTACTGGATCAACTCAGGCCCATTTGATGATGGCCCAAATGATAGATACCGATAAGGCATACTGATGTAACCAGCATGTACCATACGCCGGTATCTGGCACGCATATCCCCGGCAAAATGGGGTTCTTCAGACTGAGTTAACCATAACGGTCAACGGCGGTCTAACTGGACCCGTAGGGAACTTATATAGCCCCCATACAATATCCTTATTCTGATTTGCGATGCATATGTTTTCATCTAATATGCTTACGATTTCTTAAAATATGTTAATAACACTTAGTTAATTGTTTCTCACGATCGGAATTTAAGCTTTATAATAACAATCGGATGCAAGAAGTTGGTTTTATATAACAATATAGCACATGATGGAAAAATATGAAACATTATAGAACAAGCATAATGTCAAAAGATTTTGTCTATACGTATTCAGTTGATGGCCTTATATATCAACAACAGTAATTGAGATTATCTTGATTTTATGAACTGACATGCTTAACTTGGGCCAGCACTCAACTTTCTATTATTAAATTATTCAATATCATCAGGCATCATTATGTTATGTATGATAATAAAGTTCATAAGGTGTTGCCTATTTCTCTCTCTCCTCTTCTTTCTCAAAAAACCCTAATCCTTCTCTTCTAGTTTGGGGCTGCCATCATCATTTCGATGATGGTAAGCCCCCAATTCTTCTTTTTTCTTCTAGTTTTCATTGTTTTTGTTATTAATAATCTTCCATTCTCTCTCTTTCTGAGAGTTTTCTACCCAATTTTTGGGTTCTTTCTCTCCTTTCATGGGAGTTTGGAGTTTAGTTTTATTCTCTTCCCACGTGGAAGTTTAAAAATTGGTATGAGAAATTGTTCTTATTGTTTGAAGTTCAAGACCATCAACATCGAAGTATTGGAAATTTGGATGCGGTCAAACTGGTTAAATCAAGAATTTTCTTCCCCAAACTATGTCAGAATGATAGACTTCCCCATCAATAGCTGCATGATTCAGCAAATACAAGGGGGCTGCACTGTATTGCTCGATCTGGTTCATTGTAGTTTTTTCGAAGACGAATTTGATTTGATCTTGTCTGATTATATCTTGTTTTTCTTTAATACTTATTGTAGATGCCGTTTGGCCTTCAATTAATGAAATTTCTCTTTCAAAAAAATGTTATGTATGATAAAGTACTATTTTTAAAAAGAATATTTACACAATAAAACTGATAATATAGTTTGATCTCTAATATATAGTACAAAGGTAAAAAGAAAAAAAATACTCTGGGTAGCATATATCATGCTAGAAATACTAAACCCTTAGATATAGGGAAATAGAATGTAAATCGATTAATTACCTTTTGCTAGATACTTTGCTTTTGCTCTACACTGATATAAATATAAGTGCAGCCTGTTAGAATTGATTGAAAAACTTACTCTGCATGCTATTTATAGTGGGACTAACTAATATCAATAATACTTCCTTTATGTTAAAGGTACGTAGACCATAAGTTATAGCGGGTTATATTCTAATTTACTTAATCAAGAGAGTGTGCTAGACCTTAAGTTTTTAGTAGCGGTTAAAAATTGTTTTACATAAAATGATCATTCCCATAATAAAAATAATGTAGATAGTATTATGATACAAATTTTTAAAAAGTACATAGATTACTACAAAACAAAGAGACAATTAAAAACTAATTTACTTGATTTTTCATGTAAATACATATATATAAGACAAGAAAACAAATATATAAACAAATTAGTAGTAACATCCACAAAAAGCAAAGAATAAAAACCTAACGCTTTTAGAATGTTTATGGTAACAAATAGTGTTGAACTTATTCAATATATTTTTAGTGACAATTTTTTTTTGAAAAGTGACAATGTTGAATATTAATTAGCATATAATTATAAAATATCAAGGTATGTGAAATAAACAATATATTTAGTGTTTTCTAACAAATAGAACTATAGAAGGAATGACAAATAAAAAATAATAATTGAAATCAATAATTGAAGAACATAATGAATACAAATGAAAAATTACATAATTCAAGATGACGAAAAACATGATGAAAATTCAAAAAATGCTTTAAATAGAATGTTCATTCCCACCATAAAAGTTTAAATAGTATTATCATGAGACAAAAGAAGTGAAAAGTGTTAGGATTGCTCTAGAAAAAAGGACTTATTAAAAATTAATTTACATTTGTTTTCAACTTACAAGACTATAAAACAATTAAATATAACGAAAATAATGTGATGAGACTTTTAGATAATTAAATTCTCATTTATGTGCAATCACTCTCATAAATTGTACAATGTGCCAAAATTATATTATAGATAATGGCTACCATAATTCTGGGTACAAGTAGTGGTGGCCTGGTGGGTGGTGGCCAGTGGGTTGTTTGGTGTAGTGCAGTGGTGGTGCAAAACAACAAGAGAGATGGATTGAGCGGGATAGGAAAGGGGGGAACGGAAGTGGTTGCCCAGTAGTGGTGCGAAATGTGATTTTATATGAGCCTTATAATGAAGCGATGGGTAGAGTGAAAGCTTCTTCAGCCTACTTTTTTTTTAAAAAAAACGTTGATCATATGTTCCACCATGACATTAGCTATATGAGTCACTGAACGCACGAATCATAAGCCCGTTTTAAAGTATATTTCTTGATACACGATATGATAATAAGAACTTTAAATCACGAGCTATGCTTTTTCATTTCATGATTTTAGGAGAAACATCCTAAAATCTTAAATTTATCAAACAAAAATTTCCGTACATTTTGATGTGTTTTTTTTTTCATTTACGTATTTATAAATTTATATATCACGATTGTAAGATTTTTAAACATATTTTAAAATTTAAAATTTAAAATTTTGTAACAAAGGACTTTTATATATCATGAAATATAATTTTACATTTATATTATTTGAACATTAAATGCATGGATTCAAATAATTATGGATTTAATAAATTTAGAATAAGAACAACTACTTAATAAACAAGATAATTCTCGTGCATTATGCACATATCTAAATCATATATACATAAAACCTCCAGTGTATTTTTGCACGGGTTAAAAACTAGTGTATTGATGTATGGAAAATATAATTGGTAGATAAATAATTTTAAAATTTTATTTCATCACTGAAACAGTGACATTAATTTTAACAATTCAAATATCAATTATATAGGGTATTTTAGGCATTTCAAAGGAGCAACAAACTCCTCATGTTCCTCTATAATTACTAGCTTTTTATGCACGCTATGCGTGCGGTGATATTTTGGGCATAACAATTATTCAATAGTATAACAAACCAAAAAACGAAAGTTTGTATCTAAGTTCACCTCCATTTTGTGAATAAGAAATAATACAATACTTACAAATAGTATTTAAAACACTTTAATAAATAAGTATAAGTAATGAAATTGCATCTTTAACTAATGTTTATTGTCAAAGCTCTAAACAGCCCATGGACCATGACAAAAAGAGACAGAGATAATGCAGTCCTTTCTCTCCATCTCTGATCTCTCTCCAATTCTTAGCTACTCCCCCAATTCCCAAACCCATCTCTCTCAGTTTCGCGCAATTATTTTTCTCTCTCAATTCAACTGAAACAATGCAGTCCTCACTTTCTCTCTCCTTTTCATCATCTTCCTAAATATCCCCCAAATCAAACCACACACACTCGAGTTCTCCGCTAAACCTCTCAAGCTCCGCTTTTGTGGACTTCAAAGAGACACTAGTAGAAAAAGGACGATTTGCGTCCCCCCAAGTGCGTCGCATGAAAGGCAAAACGACGCAAACACATAATTTGCGTCGCATGCAGTGAAGAGTGTGACGCACAACATGGGTACAAAGCACCAGATACGAGCTATATGCGTCGTACCTTGTTGGTGTGCGATGCAAAAGGGGTATTTGCGTCGGACCCTTAGGCCCATCCGACGCAAATCGCTTCATCCAAAATTCACACTATCTCACTATCTGCGTCGCACTTGCCTTAGGTGCGTTGCAAAAGGGGTATTTGCGTCAGACCCTTAGGCCCATCCGACGCAAACTACTCCCCCAATTTTCGCCCAGCAGCACTGCTACCCAACGTCCCAACGTCATTATTTTGTTTTGGAGCCCTAAGTTACACGAAAAAAAAACCGAACCCACTCTCTCTTCTCTCTCACCTGCAAACGACCCTTCCCCCTCACACTCTCGCCGGCGCTCCCTCACCTTCGTCGGCGCTCCTTCACACTCGCCGGCGACGTTGCTTCTCCGACGGTTTTTGGTTTCAGATTCGCACTTTCTCTCTCTCATTCTGGGTAGGTTCCGCACTTTCTCTCTCTCAACTCGGTGCTTCTCCGCCCCACTTCGCCGGCGAAACTTGTCGTCTTCTCGCCGCCGTGCCATTAACGGTCACTCGAAAGGAGTCTCATCCAACACTCTCTCTTCCACTCGATTTTCTCGCACGTCCGAACTCACTCTCTTTCTCTCTCACTTGCCGCCGCTTAGACCGACCCGCCGCCGTCGCTACGGACTGACTTGCTGCTGCCGGCAATGTATGTAATTCTTGTTTTTTTTTTAAAAAAAAATTTTGTATTAATTTACATTAATCATGTATTTTCAAGTTCTCTTAATTTTTTTAGGGGTTGCTTTGAATAATTTTACTTCTAATTTTTGTTAAGGGGTTAAAATTAGAATTGAAATCATGATAAACATGTGTGAAATAATTTTGAGATTGAATTTAGGATGTTTGTAGCTTATGAATTTGTATAGTTTATGTAGTGTTCTAAAATACTTCCTTATATTCATTATGTTTTGTATTGAATCAATTTCTTGCATGTGTTTCTTGAATACTCACTTTAGAATTATGTGTTTCGATTATGAGTTAGAATTCTTGAATGCTCACTTTAGAATTATGTGTTTCGATTATGAGTTAGAATTCTTGAATGCTCACTTTAGAATTTGAAACTTATGTCATTCCTTTACATTGTACTTCAGTTGCCACCTTAGTGCTCGTCGGTTTATCAGTTCTTGAAGCTCGCATCGTTGTGCTTGTCTTCGCTGCTCCTTGAGAGCAGAGGTATGTATTATACCTTTTGTTATTTTTTTATGTACGTTAATGTAACCATTAGTTTGGATTTGTGGATTTGTTTGGTTATATGATTGGGAAAGTATATGTGAATTTTTTGGTTATTATGTGATTGAGAAAGTATATGTTGAATTATGACCAAACCTATATGGACATACCTTAATGGGGGTGGGGAGGGAAATCTAAGGAATGGATTGGTTTGTGCTGTTTAATTGCAATGTGTGCATCATTTGCCTAGATACCCGTTGTTCGAGGCTTACTCATTAGGAGTAAGTCTTGAATAGTCCCCGGTTTGGGACTGTCTTTGAGTTTCTTATCTCACTTAGGATGTGAATGAATGTTTGGTTTTCGATTCTAAGAAAGATCTAGCTCATTTCCCTAAGCGTTCTTTAGGTACATATGTTGATAGTTTACCTACTATCTTCATCGTGTACTTGGAGAACTGTAGGGAAGTGCTGCCGGATTTTTCTTAGAATTGAAAACCAAACATTCATTCACTAGTGAGATGAGAAACTAAAGGATGGGTTAGGTTGGAGTGATAAGGACCCAAATGTTCATGACTGCATTTGATAAGACACTTTGAATGATGTGATCGATATATTGTGTTCTTATTTGGTGTCTCTAGTGTATGAATATGGATCGAACCTGGATGTATGGTAATCAGATTTCGGCGACATTTCTACAAGGGGTTGATGAATTTATCAGGGTTGCGTTAGAACATCAATCGCAGAATGGGTCAAAGTTAGTCTTGTGTCCTTGTTGTGATTGCAATAACTGTAGGGGGTATCGTGATGTGGATAAAATTAAGGATCATTTGATTCGTCGTGGGTTTAAGAGCAACTATACTAGGTGGACATGGCATGGAGAGTTTTATGATCAGGGTATGAGCTCCACTAGCTTTTGTGATGATTTGAATGTTGATCACATTGATGATGAGGTTGAGGTTGATATCGAAAAAGGAGAGGATAATAATGATAATGATAGGGTAGATGATGAGAATGATAGGGTGGATGATGAGAATGATAGGGTAGATGAGATGTTGCACAATTTGGAGGATGAAGGAACCGATCGTCCGAATATGTATGATAATATTTTAAGTGCAGCGGACAGACCTATGTATCCGGGGTGTAAGAATTTCACTAAACTTTCTGGCATCCTTATATTGTTCAATATGAAATTGAAGCATAGTTGGACAGATAAAAGTCTAACTGAGTTGTTCACTTTTTTACAAGAATTGCTACCTGATGGGAATGAAATTCCCAACTCTACCTATGAGGCAAAGAAATTATTGTGTCCATTAGGTATGGAATATGAGAAGATACATGCATGTCAAAATGATTGTGTGCTGTATCGAAATAAGTACAAGGATATGGGTGAGTGTCCAAGGTGTGGAGAGTCTCGGTACAAGACAAAGGAGGATGATGAAGGGGTGAGAAAGAAAGAAACTTCGGCGAAGGTTCTTTGGTATCTTCCAATCATTCCGAGATTTAGGCGTTTATTTTCGGATGAAAATAATGCAAAATTATTAAGGTGGCATGCGGATGAGAGGAATAATGATGGGATGCTTAGACATCCGGCCGATTCTCCGCAATGGAGAAATATCGACCGAAAGTTTTCCAGTTTTGGTAAAGAACCTCGAAATCTTAGTCTTGGACTTTGTACAGATGGGATGAACCCATTTGGCACCCTAGGTACCCAGCATAGCACTTGGCGGGTTCTACTGACCATTTATAATCTGCCCCCCTGGTTATGTATGAAGCGTAAGTTTATTTTGCTATCGCTTCTGATCTCGGGTCCTAAGCAACCCGGAAACGACATAGATGTGTATCTTGACCCACTCATTCAAGATCTGAAATTGTTGTGAGATGAAGGTGTTTCGATGTTCGATGCGCACGCGAAAACTGAATTCACACTACGTGCCATGATATATTGCACGATTAATGATTTCCCGGCTTATGGGAATTTGTCCGGGTATACAGTTAAAGGAGCAAAGGCATGCCCTATTTGTGATGAGGATATGATTGATGAGCGGTTACATCATTGTGGGAAGAATGTATACCTGCATTATCGTACATGGCTTCCTTTAGATCATCCATTTCGTAAGAAGAAAAAGTTGTTCAGCGGAAAAGTGGAGATGAGAGAAGCCCCCGTACCTTTACGTGGAAAACAGCTTTCTAGGCGGGTAAAGGATATTGAAACAGTGTTTGGCAAGCCCTTTAAAAGTGTCTCAAAGAACTTATACAAGAAAAGGTCTAAGTTCTGGGACCTCCCATATTGGGAATGTTTAGAAGTCAGACATTGTCTTGATCTAATGCACATTGAGAAAAATGTTTGTGATGCCATTGTCGGCACATTGTTGAATATGCCCAGGAAGACAAAGGATGGAGTTAAAGCTAGGAAAGACATGGCTGAAATGGGCATACCAGAACTAGCACCTCAGGAGCGAGGACAACGCTATTATCTTCCACCCGCTTGCTACACTTTGTCTAAGAAGGAGAAAACGAGTTTTTGCGAGTCTCTGCATAGGTTAAAGGTCCTTGCTGGATACTCGTCAAATTTTCGAAACCTTGTCTCACTGAAGGACTTGAAACTCGTTGGTTTGAAATCTCATGATTGTCATATCTTGATGCAGCATTTATTACCTGTTGCAATACGAGGAATTTTGCCTTCCCAAGTAAGATACACGATAACAAAGTTGTGTTTCTTCTTCAGAACTATCTCTAGCAAGGTGATTGATCCTAACACTCTAGATAACTTGCAAGCTGATGTAATAGAGACGATGTGTCGATTTGAAATGTACTTCCCACCATCGTTCTTTGACATCATGCCTCATTTGATAATTCATCTTGTCCGAGAAATTAAACTTTGTGGGCCCGTTTGTATGAGGTATATGTGGCCTTTCGAATGACATATGGGTACTTTGAAGGGCAAAGTGATGAATCCAGCCAGACCAGAAGCAAGTATTGTCCAAAGAACAGTTGCAGAGGAAGTATCTGAATATGTAAGTCAGTATTTAGCATGTGCACAAGCAATTGGATTGCCAAAATCTAGACATGAAGGAAGACTTGATGGTTGTGGTACCATTGGTAAAAAATATATTGTGTCTTGATGGAGAGTTGAAAAGAAAAGCAGAATATTTAGTGTTAGAAAATCTAAAACAAGTTCATCCTTACTTAGATGAGCACATGACTGTTCTTAGTGTTCAGTATCCATTGAAGAATAAACGTGAGTTGATGATTGAGCATAATCGTTCGTTCATTGATTGGTTTAAAGAACGAGTTATGAACCAATTATCTGACCCAAAAAATGATGTATCGGATATGTTGAGATGGTTGGCATATGGGTCAAAGATGCAAGTTCTTTCCTATGAAGGGTATGACATCAATGGTTATTCATTTTACACGAAGCGGCAAGATGACAAATCCACGATGCAAAACAGTGGTGTTACGTTAGGGGCTTTGTCATCAGAGTATACAAGTAGAAGGGATAGAACAATTGTTGAGACAATGAAGTCTTACTACGGGTTCATTGAAGAGATATTAGAACTTGACTACGTTGACTTCAAAATTCCGCTTTTCCGATGCAAGTGGGTTGCTATTCGTCGTGGTTTAAAGAAGGATGAACATGGCTTTTTTACATTAGTCAATTTCAGCCGGTTAGGGCATCATGCAGATAGTTTCATATTGGCATCACAAGCAAAACAAGTTTTCTACATGGTTGACCCTGTCGATTCGAAATGGTCTGTTGTCATTGAAGGAAAAAGGAGAATACTTGGAATTGATGATGTACACGATGAAGAAGAATACGATGCACAATTTAATGAAGTTATTACTTCATCGATAGTCATTCCAAGTACATTAGGGGAAGATTTGGACCCAAATTACATTCGTCAAGACCATAATGAGGGATTTTACGTTGTCAAAGAAAAAACTAATTAATAGGTAATTTATGTAATATTATTGCAACTACTATTGTTTATAATCTTCAATTTTATATACTTTATGCATTGTTAACATAATTTTGTAGTATATGATTTATGAATCTAACATGTCTTTGGTTGGTATTTGTATTTGGTTTCAGGTGTAGTGATGGAAGATGAGATAATGCATGATGCATCAGATGATCGGCAGCCACGTTCTGAGGCCGAGATTAGTAGGAAGAAAAGAGTGAGTAAGGCTAGAGGTCCTACAAAAGGGATTCGTTCCATACCCGGGGTTCAAAGAGTACTTCAGTGGGATGAGTTGATGCGTCCGATTGGGGAGCATGTTGGTGCGTACAAGACACATTGCGGTAAAATCAGTAGAAGCAAAGTGTATATCTTGTACGATAGTTGGGATGATGTTCCACTAGGCTTTAAAAATAGTTTATGGGAAGATGCTAAAGTAAGTAACCCATGTATTTTAAAAGTCATTTTTTTAATTTAATTGAGATCTTGTTTATTAGTTACTAATCGTGTATTATTTTTTAAATTGAAGAGAGAGTTTGGAATACAAGAGGATGAGAAGAAGAAACGAGATGTGTTGACTACGTGTGATAAGCGGTGGAGGGATTTCAAGTCAAAATTGGTGAGTCGATGGATCACAAAAATGAGGAAGGGGCCTAACAATGATAAGCAACCGTATGTGCTCTATCCTTTCATTACGGAAGAGATTTGGAAGCAATTTGTGATAAAGTGTAGCTCTGATGAGTTTAAGGTATATTATATGTACGTTACAATCACATAATATGTTATAATCAAATTTTTATGTTGTGAATATTGACTATTTACTTGTTTTTATATTAGGCTAAAAGTGAAAAAGCAAGAAAGTCTCAGGCTGCCAACATTCATCCTCATTTTCTGGGTCAAAAGTCATATGCAGAGATGATTCCTGTTTGGAAAAGAAAAGGGTATATCCCTTCATCATCTACAGCATCATATGTTGACTCATCCACATCTTCTGTTCTTTCCTCCTTGCCGGATCGAACTTTGCCATGGCTTCTCGCAAGATCAAAAAAAGATAAGGAAGGAAATCTTTTCTTCCCTAATGAAGAAACACAAAAGATAAAAGAGTCCATTGTAAGCATTTTTCAAATTTTATGATATTTTCTTGACTAATTACTCGTATTCTACTAATCATATGAATTTTTTTAATTGGACGCAGGATGATTGGAAAAGGAAAGAAAAGGAAGGAGAGTTTGTTCCAGGTCGGATGGATGATGCTCTATCACGTGCTTTACAGAGGAAAGACCGTCCTGGGCGTGTGTTAACAGCTGGGCGTAGCATTAGGATTACATCTGTTTGGGGAGATCCTGATCTGAGTAGTACTGCTCGAAAGGGTAGGGGCATGGATGATGAGGAGATGCAGGAGTTCGAGGCTAGAGTGAGCCAAATAGTTAAAGAACAGACGATGCAAGAGATGAACTCGAAGATAGATGCAATAGTTCAAGAAAGGTTGATGGCTTTTGCGGCGCAATTAGGTCTTCAAGCACCAAATCAAACAAGGGAAGATGCGCCGGTCCGAAGTCCTCACACTCCAGTTGATCCTAGTAGCTGTCACTCGGGGGGCAATGATCCATTTGTGAACTTGAAGGTATAAGTTTATTTTACATCTTCTAAGATTATGATATTATGCTTCTAAAACACTTAATTAATGACATTGTGCTCTCATTGGATGGTAAGAGTCAAGTTCCATGTCGTTTGGCATTAGCGGATGTCTCGGGGCCGATTATTGTAGCTGAGGGTATCGTTCATCCACAAATGGGGTCATCATCACATCCTACGGCCGTGAAAGTGAGTGTTGATAATTTCTTTCCGGACTACGCAGATGTTGCAGTTCCACTACCTACTCCATACATCGTGAAACTCAGTCAAGCTGAGGGTTCACTCATGGAATGGCCGAAAGAGTTGGTATTCATAGTCTCAGATAATCAGGTAACTTATGTTTAATATCTTGATTTATATACTACGTAAACTTGATTGATATATGAAATAATCTATATACATATATAGTATGAATTAAAAAGAAGTCGAATTGAATTAGGAACATTTGCCTGAGGGAGGTGCGATGAAGAAGAAGAAAAAAAAATTAGTTAGTAGTGATCTTTGCACCGATGAGTCTGCACATAGGTATATAGATCCTTTTATTGACTTATCACTGGAGGAGATGGATGATATTGTCAAGGATATGCACCGATTATTTTGCAACCGGCCCTCAGATGAGCCTTTTAATATGCAAGTTATGAAGGGTACCGTCTTCAACTACGATAGTGATCAGATGATCATTCTCTCGCGACAAGATGTTTTTTAATTTCTCACGGGAGCATGGCTTAATGTATCCATTTTGCAAATATTTATGATGTGAGAATTATCAAACTCTAAACTAATTAACATTGCTATTTATTTTTATTGTTTCTTCTAAGTATAAGTATTTGGAGTGTAGGTATTTGGAAGAGGAGTCTGAACCAGAGGGTACTATTGGTTTCATGTGTCCAAGTATGATTTCGGCGACCATGATACGCAATGAACCAGATGTCGTGATCAACTACATGGCAAGTACAATAAAAGCGAATCAAAATATGCGTTTCATCCTATGTCCGTATATTCAAAAGTATGTTAGTTAAACTAATCTTTTCTTTGTTTTATCTATATGAACTCGTGGTTATATGAACATCACATTTTGTTTCATGCCTTAGGGAACATTGGATTCTTCTTGTCATTTGTCTATCTAAGAAAGCGGTATATACATTTGATTCGCTACAGAGAGAAAGAAAATTAGCTATCAAGATGCCGCTAAATACGTAAGTTCATAGTTGTTATACATGTTAATTAATTTACATGTATTTTATGATATTTTAAATAATTTACAAATGTTTATAGTAATTAATTATTACAAAATTTCTATACTTAGTGCATATACAAGTTTCACGCGCCTTGAAGGATTCAATAAAGGAACTAAATTGTCTTGGATAACGATCCCGGTAAAACTCTTATGTTTTGTATTTCGTACACATTTTATAATTCTATTTAGGATTTTATTTCCGATTCAAATATATATCTTAAATTTGGTGTAGTGTGCTCAACAATCGGGAGGAGCGAAATGCGGCTATTTCATGATGAGAAACATGCTTGAAATCGTCCGCATGCACTATGATTCAGATAATTTACAGGAGGTATATGTATGTCGTAAATTCGTTATTTATACTTATAGAATTTTCAAGTATATTAACTAATTTAATATATTTCTAGTATTTTCCACCAAGTCCTCAGCCATACTCCGCAACTAAAATCGACGAACTTAGAGAACTTTTTGCAAAATACTTTGTAGAGGTCGTCAAAGCTGCAAACTAACTTGTTTGTATATGTATATATAGGTTGAACAATATATTGAACCTTGTTGGTTGGCTGATTGCAATTGATTGCAATATTGGTTGCTTTGAGATGTACTGGAACAGGTTGGTTGATTGCAATTGGTTATATATGCAAAATTCTCCCAACGATTTCTTGGGTTGTCCAAATTACAAAGGAGACTCTGCCGAATTTTCTGCTCATAATTATTAATATAATGTTCATTTAGTTTTAAAGTTTAAGGATTTGTATATGAAAAAAAAAACAAAAAAGAGAAAAAAAAAACCCCAAAAATCATTAGCGTCGCATGTTGCTCCATATGCGACGCAAATGGTACAACCCTGCATCCACAGCAGCTAGCAGCCAAGAGTTATTTGCGTCTCACATGGGTCGGGGTCCGACGCAAATAGTGAGCGTTCTGCGTCGCATGCTTGTCCGACGCAGATCATGTATCTTGATTTGCGTCGAGAGCTGTGCCGTCGGACCCATGTCCGACGCAAATGGTCTCCTCGCATCCGACGCAATGGTAGTTTCTCAGTGAGTTCTCGCGCGAGTTCAGCTCCAGAGTCATCGAGTTCACTCTCTTGAGACCTTGGATTATGATATCATCATCATTGGAGCTGGCTTTGACGGTCATGGCGCTGCTCTTCATGTCGTCGATAACGTATTTTTGAATATCGATTTGATGGGCTAAAATTCGATTAAACTTTTGATTTTCATATCCAGGTTGAAGTATTTTTTTCTCAAATTCTTTTTAATATCTGGGCAAAAAAACAGTTTGAGTTGATATATTTTTTCTCAAATTTTTTTAATATATGGGCACAAATTTAAAGTTTTTTTTGACGAATTTTTTTTCCTGACCATTTCTGATGTAATTTGAATTTTAATTGTAATTTCAATTATATTTGAATGAAACTTTATATAAATTGTAATTTGAGTTTTTTTTTTTTTAAAAAAAAAATTCTAACACAGCACATGTTCGTAAGATTTACTGTAATTTGAGTTTAAATTTACTCGAACATAGTATATATTCTTAAGATTTACTAAACATAAAACATTACTCATACTTTTATTTTCAATAACGAACTGCATACCTGATTAACAACAAAATATCCGCAAATTTGAGAATGTCGTATCTGAGAATGCCATGAAGCTCTAATCTCTGAGGAGAACTGATTTTTTTTTGGAGTTTTTGTTTGTAATTGATTTTGTGTTATGGAAAAATTTATTTGAGTTTGAATTTGAGTTGTCTCTGTCATGAAAATAACATGTATTTTTTTCGTTATTGTCTGTGGTAGTAATGTTTGGTAAGTTCTTGATTATGAATCTTTTTTATTGGCTAGTTTATGTGATTGATCTTTATATGAGTTGATTGGGTTTAATGGAGATTTGATTGATTTTTTTTTGGCAAGTTTATGCATGGAATTGGTTTAGAATAACTGTTGGAGGTTGTATTTGGAATGTAATATTTTTTATGGAGAAGCAATTAAGTAAATTCCTAGGGGGACACCATTGCTCCCCCCTTGCTGGCTTATATAATAGAGATAGATTATGGTTGGAATTGTAAAGAGGTATAAGTTGCAAATGGGTTAATTGATAAGTTTGCTTTGATTTGATTTGGAACAAGCGATGAGACATTCATTCATATTTGGATCGTGTTATGTCGTTCAGGTCTTTTTTGTATGATTTACCAAGAAAATTGTGGAAGTATTGTGTTTTTGGACACATGCATTGTGGGCTTTTGTAGGAGACATGTTATGTCTTAATTTTGGGTCCATTTTTAGTATGGGTTTTGTATAAGTTGCAAATGGGTTAATTGATAAGTTTGCTTTGATTTGATTTGGAACAAGCGATGAGACATTCATTCATATTTGGATCGTGTTATGTCGTTCAGGTCTTTTTTGTATGATTTACCAAGAAAATTGTGGAAGTATTGTGTTTTTGGACACATGCATTGTGGGCTTTTGTAGGAGACATGTTATGTCTTAATTTTGGGTCCATTTTTAGTATGGGTTTTGTGGCTTCTTGAGTAAGCTTTGGAGGTAACCCTTAGAAGAAAATAAGGGCAGTAAGTGTGAGAAGCAACAGCTGAATTAACACACAAAATTCAGAAAACACTAGAGAGAGAGAAGAGTGTCTAGGTACAGAGTTTTCAGGGCAGCCTTCAGAAAATCGCTCATTGCCAGAAATTCCACCGTTGGATCATGCTCAATTTTTGACAGCTTATTCCTGACATCAAGGGCTTTATTTTGGACGGTTGGATCGTTGTTTTGAGCGCTGGTTTGGTCGGAATTGTCTCTGGACAGAACTACTATTTTGGGTGAATTCTACTCCTTTTGTTCTCAATTTTTGATCTCTTGTTGTTCTTGTTGTTGGTGGGTGTATGAATCCTTTGTAAACTTATTTGGGATTCTTTTTCCCTTAATTTTATCAATAAGAGAACTTAGGGTGGACTCCTCAATGGTCCCGTGGTTTTTATCCTTCACATCGAAGGGGTTTTACACGTAAAAATATCTTGTGTTGATTGTTATCGTTTCTTCCTATTATTGCTGGTATTGTTGTTGTTTTGCTACTGCATAGTTGCTGATTTTATGTGGTAATTTGGTTGTGTGACAATTTGGGTTGATTGGTTTGAATTGTTGGTTGATTGTCTTGTTTGCGTGACATTGTGAGTGTCGTAGTGGCCTCTTTCGATCCCTACAACTTGGTATCAGAGCCAGAGATTAATTTGACCATTGTTATGGAGTCTACTAGTGGTAGTGGAGGTAGTTCAATGGTTAAATTGACATCAACCAATTATTCCATCTGGAGACCTATGATGGAGGACTTGTTATATTGCAAGGATTTGTATGACCCAATTGAAACTGTCACCAACTCTGATGGTAGTGTCTCTAAACCATCTAAACCAGATAAAATGGAAGAGAAAGATTAGGTAAAGTTGAAAAGAAAGACTTTAGGGACTATAAGACAATGGGTTGACATTAGCATTTTCAACCATGCATGTGTCACAAGAGTCCGACCCATATGATTTGTGGAAGAAATTGGAAGGTCTTTATGAAAGGAAGACTGCACATAACAATGCTTCATTAATCAAGAGACTTGTTAACTTGAAATTGAAAGGTGGAAAGTCTGTTTCTGAGCATCTGAGTGACTTTCAGGATATTATTAATAAGCTGACTACTATGAAGATTGTTCTTGATGATGAACTACAAGCTTTGTTTTTGTTGAGTTCTTTACCAGATAGTTGGGAAACTTTGGTTGTGACTATTAGTAACTCTGCTCTGGATGGTGTGCTAGAAATCATGTTTAATAAAGATATAAGAAGAAAGGAGATGGGATTTGATAATTCACATGCTCTTGTTGTTGAGAATCATGGAAGAAGTAAGAGTACGGGTCCCAAAGGTCGTGGTAACTCAAAGGGGAGGTCCAAGTCTAGAGATAGAGAGAATAGGACATGTCATCACTGCAACAAGACCGACCATATTAAAAAGTTTTGCTACCGTTGGAAGAAAGAACGAGGTAAGAAGCAAGACTCACAAAAGCATGGAGATGATAAAAATACTGCAGCAACCGCTTCTAAGAGTGATGATGAGGTCACTTTGATTTGTGCAACTAGTGAGTGTCATCATGTAGAAAGTTCAGATACAGAGTGGCTTGTAGATTCAGGTGCTTCATACCATTGTGTTCCCAAAAGGGAGTATTTCACGAACTATCAATCTAGTGTGAAGATGGGGAACAAGAGCTCAGCTAGCATTGTTGGGCTAGGTGATATTCGTGTGAAGACAAGTGTTGGGTGCATGCTTACATTGAAGAATGTGCGCCATATTCCTGATTTACGCCTTAATCTGTTGTCTGCATATGTCCTTGATCAAGAAGGGTTCCGACATACCTTTGGTGATGGTAAGTGGAAATTATCCAAGGGTTCGATGACAGTTGCTCGTGGCAAGTTGTGTTGCTCTTTGTGTAAGACATACTTGAGTGTATGTTCTGGTGAGCTGAATGCAGTTGAAGAAAAGAATTCTCTAAATTTGTGGCATCGAAGGCTAGGGCATATGAGTGACAAGGGGATCAAACTGTTAGCAGGTAAATCTTTTATTCCTGTTGATAAAACAGTTTCTCTTGACCCTTGTGATCATTGTTTGGCAGGTAAGCAGCATAGAGCTTCCTTTTCTAGGAAGTCCACCAGAAGGCAAGAAAAATTGGAGTTAGTTCACTCCGATGTTTGTGGTCCTATTGAGGTGGAGTCTCTTGGTGGCAATAGATATTTTGTCACTTTCATTGATGATGCTACTCGAAGAACTTGGGTGTATATGTTGAAGACAAAAAGCCAAGTGTTCGAGATTTTCAAAAAGTTTCATGCCATGGTAGAAAGGGAGACCGAAAGAAAGTTGAAGTGTCTTCGATCTGACAACGGTGATGAGTATACTTCGAATGAGTTTAAGTATTATTGCTCACAACATGGCATTAGACATGAGAAGACAGAGCCCGACACACCACAACACAATGGAGTTGCTGAGAGAATGAACAGAACCATTGTAGAGAAGGTGAGGTGCATGCTCAGAATGTCTGATCTTCCTAAGACATTTTGGGTTGAAGCAGTGCAATGTGTCGTATATTTGATTAATCAATCTCCATCGATTCCTCTTGGTCTTGACATTCCAGAGAGAGCGTGGAAGGGACGTGATCCCACTTATTCACATTTGAGAGTCTTTGGCAGCAAGGCATACATGCATGTGCCTAAAGAACAGAGGTCAAAGCTTGATTCGAAATCCAATCCATGTGTATTTGTTGGGTATGGGGATGAAGAGTATGGTTTTAGACTCTATGATCCAGAAAAGAAGAAGGTAGTGAGAAGTAGGGATGTAGTATTCTTTGAGCACGAGAAGAGTGCAAATCTTCTGAGTACAAGGTACACTTCTACTTCAGAGTTGTCTTTTGATACTACTAATGATTCTACTTCTACTCCTCCTATGATTCAGCCAGCAAATGAGAATGAGAATGTTGAGGATGTACTAGATGATGTACATGATGATGTTGGTGAGGTACAACCTGATAATGATGTACCAGATCATGTTGATGATGAAGATCTTGATGAGTCTTCATCTGATGAAGAAATACAAGAGGATGATGCAAATGAGGAAGTGGTTCATGAAGAGATTCATGAGCGGGGGGAGCAACCTACCCCTCAAGTGGAGGATACACATGTTAGAAGGTCCACTAGAGAGCGTAAACCTTCAACAAAGTATCCAAGCTCAGAGTTCATTCTAGTTAGTGAAGATGGAGAGCCAGAGAACTATCAAGAGGTCTTGTCTCATGATGAGAAAAACCAGTGGCTCGATGCTATGAAGGAGGAGATGGATTCCTTGAAAAAGAATGACACTTATGAGCTAGTGAAGCCTCCCAAGGGCAATAAAGTCTTGAGAAACAGATGGGTTTTCAAGAACAAGAAAGATGATGAGAAGATAGTGAAGCGCAAAGCCAGATTGGTGGTAAAGGGATGCAACCAGAAAAAGGGCATTGACTTTGATGAGATCTTCTCTCCGGTGGTCAAAATGACATCTATCAGAACTGTATTGGGTTTAGCAGCAAGTCTTGATCTTGAGTTAGAGCAACTTTATGTAAAAACTGCATTTTTACATGGTGACTTGCATGAAGAGATCTACATGGAGCAACCTGAAGGTTTTGAAGAAAAAGAGGAAAGATAAACTTGTTTGCAAGTTAAAGAAGAGTCTTTATGGACTTAAACAGGCACCAAGGCAATGGTACAAGAAATTTGATTCGTTTATGACAAGCAATGGTTATAAACGAACTTTGGCAGATCCTTGTGTGTATTTCAGAAAGTTCCCTGGAAGTAACTTCATCATCCTTCTTTTAAATGTAGATGATATGCTGATAGTTGGACAAGATCCAGGATTGATTCAATGTTTGAAGAAAGACTTGTCCAAGTCATTTGACATGAAAGACTTGGGTCCTGCAAAGCAAATCTTAGGCATGGAGATTGCTCGTGACATGAAAGTTGGAAAGTTGTAGCTTTCACAAGAGAAATATATTGAACGGGTGCTTGAAAGGTTCAATATGAAGCATGCCAAGCCTGTTAGTACACCACTAGCAACACATTTCAAGTTAAGCAAGAAAGCTTGTCCTACAACAGAGAAGGAGAAAGAAAGTATGTCATCCATTCCTTACTCTTCTGTTGTTGGTTCTTTGATGTATGCTATGGTGTGTACTAGGCCCGATATTGCACATTCTGTCGGTTTAGTAAGCAGATACTTATCCAATCCGGGTAAGGTTCACTGGGATGCAGTGAAGTGGATCTTCAGGTACTTGCGTGGCACTTCCAAACTTTGTTTGTGTTATGGAGGTGGCAAACCTATTCTTGAGGGATATACAGATGCAGACATAGCTGGTGATCTTGATAACAGAAAGTCTACCTCAGGTTATGTGTTCACTTTTTCAGGGGGAGCCATTTCTTGGCAATCCAAATTGCAAAAGTGTGTGGCTTTGTCGAATACTGAGGCAGAGTATATAGCAGCTGTGGAAGCGAGCAAGGAGATGCTTTGGCTTAAGAGATTCCTTCGAGAGTTGGGTTTGAAGCAAGGAGAGTATGTAGTGCATTGTGATAGTCAAAGTGCTATGGATTTGAGCAAGAATGCAATGTATCATGCTCGTACCAAGCATATTGATGTTAGATATCATTGGCTACGAGATGTGATCGAGGAAAAGCAATTGAAACTGAAGAAAGTCCACACCGACAAAAATGGTGCTGATATGTTGACAAAGGTAGTTCCAGGAAGCAAGCTTGATGTTTGCAGCAAGCTTATGGGAATGAGCTTCAAGTGATGATTGAAGTGTGTTGGTCTTCCCCGTGTTGGGCTGGAGGGGGAGATTGTTGAGGTATCCAGCCCAATTTGCAATATTCTTATATTGTTTTTTGGACACATGCATTGTGGGCTTTTGTAGTAGACATGTTATGTCTTAATTTTTGGGTCCATTTTTAGCATGGGTTTTGTGGCTTCTTGAGTAAGCTTTGGAGGTAACCCTTAGAAGAAAAATAAGGGCAGTAAGTGTGAGAAGCAACAACTGAATTAACACACACAAAATTCAGAAAACACTTGAGAGAGAGGAGAGTGTCTAGGTATGGAGTTTTCAGGGCAGCCTTCCGAAAATCGCTCATTGCGAGAAATTCTACCGTTGGATTATGCTCATTTTTTGACAGCTTATTCCTGACATCAAGGGATTCATTATGGACGGTTGGATCGTTGTTTTGAGCGATGGTTTGGTCGGAATTATCTATGGACAGAACTGCTGTTTTTGGGTGAATTCTACTCCTTTTGTTCTCCTTTTTTGATCTCTTGTTGCTCTTGTTGTTGGTGGGTGTATGAATCCTTTGTAAACTGATTTGGGATTCTTTTTCCCTCAATTTTATCAATAAGAGAACTTAGGGTGGACTCCTCAATGGTCATGTGGTTTTTATCCTTCACATCGAAGGGGTTTTCCACGTAAAAATATCGTGTGTTGATTGTTATCGTTTCTTCCTATTATTGCTGGTATTGTTGTTGTTTTGCTACTGCATAGTTGCTGATTTTATGTGGTAATTTGGTTGTGTGACAATTTGGGTTGATTGGTTTGAATTGTTGGTTGATTGTCTTGTTTGCGTGACATTGTGAGTATCGTAGTGACCTCTTCCGATCCCTACAAAAATATGATATAATTGAGTAATATTAATAATGTTTGGTTTGATTCAAATTGGTTAATATCAATGTTGATTTATCCAATTTCGAGTACATGTCCATTGTAGTCGTGTTAGTTTTATCAAGTATAGTAAAGGGGATGATTAGTTCCCTCTGGGTTTCCTTGGGAGGGTTTGGTTCTAGTCCCCTGACTAGGTTTTCCTTCGGTGGAAGGTGGCGTTCTTCGACTCTGGTGGAGAACCTGATGATTTCTATGGATTCGGCGAAGGCTACCATCGATCAAAGAGAGAGCCAAGTAGCGAGTAGTGATCAAAACACGGGAATTATCGAGAGAAATAAAAAAGTCAGTAACGAGTTCTTGTTTGGTGACAAAGAAAGCAGTGATACAACAATTGAATGGGATGAGGAAGGGGTAGATGACGAGGATGCAAGAATTGAATTAAGTCTGGTTGGCAAGATTTGGACGGATCGAAACATAAATGTGAATGCTTTTATCAATACGATGACAAATGTGTGGAACCCTAAACATGGTGTGGAAATTAGCAACATCAATAAAAACACATACATGTTCCAATTCCACCATTGGAGGGATAAACAAAGGGTCCTAGATGAACAGCCGTGGCATTTCGATAGGCATGCTGTGGTTTTCAGTGAGATTGACCCGGAGGTAAAGCCATCCGAAAATCTAATGTATGATTTGCCCATGTGGGTTCATGTATACAATCTTCCTGTCAAGGGCAGATTAAATATGGCCAACGTAGAGAAATTAGGTAACAAAATTGGAACTTTTGTGAAGATGGACAATTCAGGATCATTGGGAATAGACAAGTCCATCCGAATGCGGGTGAAAGTCGATGTGAGAAGACCACTTGTAAAGGTGGTCAAAGTTAAGTTAAGGGGGGCTTGGAGGAGTTCTTTGATGTTAAGTATGAACGTCCTCCCCTCTACTGTTTCTACTGTGGTAAGATGGGGCATGGAATTAAAGATTGTGAAGAGTGTAGGGATGTCGAAGAGCCGACGACTCACTTTGGGAGGTGGCTAAAAGCTTCGCCATGGAAGAGTGGGAGAGTTCTTGATACTGAGCAAAAGGGTGCGGGCAAAGCTAGTTGTGCAAAGGTCTTGTTTGTAACAAAACCGAAGAAGAGTGAGGGCAAGTGGAGGGAAGAGGTTTCGGTGAAAGAGGTGATGGATAAATTAGGGGTAGTGGAGTTGGAAGAGGGAGAAGGGCAGGGGGAAAAGCTAAAGGATGGGTTAGGGAATCAAGGAGAGCTAGAAGGGAAGCATGTTGGTGGAATCCAAGAGGAACCTAGAGGGGAGCCGAGTGATTGTAGCTTGGTTGTAAGTGAAGACTGCCAGGTCAGGGAAGAGGAGTGTGGGATCAAACAGGGGAAGTGGAAGAGAATTAACAGAGGACATGGAGAGAGTAGGAGTGGGAAGAAGGAGTAGTTAAATGGAAAAAGGAAAGAAAGTGAGAAGGACCATGACATGAGTGAATATATGGAAGATGACACTTTTATGTCTTCGAAAAAACGTGTCATAGAAGTTGTTGTTCAACAAGTGGCGGGCCCCACATCATGGGCTCTTGGTGACAAATGATTTACACCCTCTCTTGGAACTGTAGGGGCTTGGGGAATGTCCATGAAGTCAATGCGTTAAAACGCATTATTATTCTGGAAAATCCCCAAATGGTTTTTCTTTCCGAAACTCGTTTATAAGCTTTTGAGATGGAAAAAATAAAACAAAAATTGAGGTTAAAAAATATGGTGGTTGTGGATTGTGTAGGGGAAGGAAGATGTAGGCGTGGAGGTTTGGCGCTTTTATGGGGTGATATGATGGATATTAGCACAAAGTTGTTTTCTAATAATCACATTGACGTATGGGTTGACCATATGGAGCATGAAAGATGGTGCTTTAATGGTATTTATGGATACCCGGAAGATGATCAAAAACACAAAACGGGGCAGCTTTTGATGCAGCTCCGTGAAGATCAAGAAGAGCCATGGTTATGTGGAGGGGACTTTAACCTAATGATGATGTCACATGAGAAGCAAGGAGGAAACAACTTTTGTGTTGAAGATGCGGAGGTTCTAAGACAAGCTGCTAGTTTTTGTAACTTTGAGGACTTGGGTTACTTGGGGCATGACTTTACTTGGACTAACAACAGAGGTGGCGAGAACAACATACAAGAGAGGCTTGATAGATTTTTTGCAACCCCAACATGGAGAAATCTTTTCCCAGGTTCTTTTGTTACTCACTTGTCAAAACGTAAGTCAGATCACCTCCCTATTCTGTTGTGTTTGAAAGGTAATATTGAGGTACAAAATAAAAGGAGGAAATGCAGATTGTTTCGATTTGAAGAAATGTGGCTTTGGGATGAAAACTGTGCAGATATTATAGGAAGTGTGTGAGAGAAAGAGGGTGATTTGTGCTCTAAAATTGCCCATACTTCGAGGAGTCTTAGTGCTTGGGGCAGGAATAAATTTGGAGATTTTATGAAAGAAATGAAGGACTGTAGGAGTAGAATGGAGATGCTCATGGGAGAAGCACAAACTGAGGTGGTAATAGCGCAGATGAAAACTCTCGATGATCGGATGGATGAACTTGAAAATAGGGAGGAAATGTATTGGAAACAAAGAAGCAGACAAGAATGGTTGAAACATGGTGACAAAAATACAACCTTCTTCCATGCTAAGGCGAAACAAAGGCAGACAAGAAATCACATAGCTAGCATTAAGGATGCGGCGGGAAATGATTTTAAAGATGAGGAGCAGATTACAGAAGTCCTTGCTGCATTCTATGAGGAACTCTTCACTTCGGGTGGTCAGGGCGACGCTTCGGAAGTCACGGACAAGGTGGATGCTAGGATTTCCGCAAGCCGATTCGAGCTTCTTGATGCCCCTTTCACTGGTGACGAAGTGTATGCTGCGATTTGTCAAATGCACCCAACAAAGGCGCCTGGCCCTGATGGTATGCAATTTTTTTTCAAAAATTCTGAAATGTTGTACGTAAGGATGTGATTGAGAAAGTGTTAGACATCTTAAATAATGATGGCGATATTGGTTCTATTAATCAGACTCACATAGTTTTAATTCTTAAAAAAGAAGAAATGTGAGTCTCATGTTGATTTTAGACCAATTAGTCTGTGTAATGTATTGTATAAAATGGTGTCTAAAGTCCTTACAAATAGATTAAAATTAATTCTCCCTGATATCATCCATGAATCTCAAAGTGGATTTGTACCGGGAAGATTAATTACTGATAATGTGTTGGTAGCCTATGAATGCTTCCATTATTTGCGGAAAAAAAGAACATGCAAACAAGGGTTTTTGGGCCTTAAACTTGACATGAGCAAAGCATACGACAGAGTTGAATGGAATTTTTTGAAGAAAATGATGCAGCAATTCGGTTTCCCAGGGGTCTATGTCAATAACATCATGAAGTGTGTTAGTTCTGCTGAGTTCAAGGTGCTTGTAAATGGCCAGCCTTCGAGAAATTTCAAGCCAAGTAGGGGGCTAAGACAAGGGGATCCCTTGTCTCCCTTTCTATTCATTATGTGTGCGGAGGGGCTCTTGGCCCTTTTGCACGACTCGGAGAAGAAAGGGAAAATTCATGGCCTTAAAATTGGAAGAAGAGTGGATTCTATCTCCCATTTATTTTTTGCAGATGATAGCTTGTTGTTTGTAAGGGCTAATGAAGATGAGGTTGAAAATGTGTTAGAGGTTCTTTCTACCTATGAAGCTGCATCAGGTCAGAAACTGAATATGGACAAGTCAGAAGTGTCCTTTAGCCGAAATATTGAGCTTGAGAAGAAAAATTTGCTTCAGATGAAGTTATCTTTTAAGGCTGTCGACGGACATGACAAGTATCGAGGCCTCCCGACGTACCTTGGGAGCTCTAAGAAACAAGTGTTCCAAGTTATTCAGGATCGAATCTGGAAAAAGCTAAAGGGGTGGAAAGAAAAATATCTTTCACAAGCAGGGCGAGAGATACTTATCAAATCAGTGGCACAAGCAATCCCTACCTATGCTATGCAATGTTTCTCCATTCCGGTAAGTATTTTGAAAGAAATTGAAAAAGTTTGTAGACATTTCTTTTGGGGCCAAAAAGGGGAAGAAAGAAGAACATGTTGGGTGGCTTGGGAGAAAATGTATGGTTCAAAGAAAGATGAGGTATGGATTTTAGAAACATCTACGTTGTTGTTCAACCAAACTTTGCTTGCAAAACAAGCATGGAGGGTTGTGAACAATGAGGGGTCGCTTATGGCTCGAGTTCTAAAAGGCAAATACTTCCCGAAGTGCTCTTTTTGGGAGGCGAAAGAGACCCCAAATATGAGCTTCACTTGGCGGTCTATCATGGGGCGAGGAAGGTGATTGAGAAGGGTGCTAGGAGGGTGTAAGGAGATGGAGCAACCACGAGCTTATGGGGAGATCCATGGGTGCAACACTTACCGAGGTTTAAAATTGATTTGAGGCCTATTGATGATGAAGAGGCCCCCCGAGTTGTGAAAGAATTGTGGAAGGATAGAGAGTGGGATAGTGAGATGCTGGGGAGATTGTTCTCTCAAGTCGAAGTGACATCAATTCAGAGAATTTTGGTGCCTATGTTTGATGAGACGGACACTTGGTGTTGGCATTACTCAAGGGATGGGCGCTTCACGGTTAGAAGTGCATATAGGATGCTGTTGACGGAGGAGTATAATAGCAAGGCATCATCGTCTACAACGCAAGGAAGTTTTGATTGGGACTTGATATGGAATGCGAGCGTGCCCCCTAAAATAAAACATTTTGCATGGCGAGCAGTGAAGGATGGTTTGGCGGTTCGTGGACAGCTTGTGAAACGTGGGATGGGCGGTGACACAAGGTGTGCTGTGTGTGGGGAGGGGTCCGAATCAGTGCTGCACGCTCTTGCTACCTGTCCCGAAGCAAAGCGTGTCTGGCACTACTCTCCTGTGAGATTGGAAGTTGATGAAAATAGAGAGGGGTCGTTTAGAGAGTGGTGATTGAGCTGAAAAACACTTACAAAGAGAAGGATTGGTGGAGTATTTTCTGGAGCTTGAGTTGGGGTATTTGGTTGAGAAGAAATGGGTGGATCTTTGAAAACAAAAAGAGGCCAGTGGAGGAAGTCATCCATAGAGCGACGGGGCTAGTGGGGGAGTATGTTACTGCAGGGGAGTGTCATGGTATGGATATAAAGTCGGTGCAGCTCAAAACGAAGTGGGAAGCTCCTGAGGAAAATGTTTACAAGATAAATTCAGATGGGGCTATATTCAAGGGGAGGGGTGTTGGCTTGGGGGGGTCACAATAGATAGCGTGGGTGATGTGGTGGTTTCCGCGTGTTGTTTTCTGTCTGACAGCTTCGAGGTGGCAGTCGTGGAGGCTATGGCAGTGAGACATGCTTTGAAGACGTCCATGGAAGCAGTTTTTGGTGAATTTATGGTTGAAATGGATAATATGGAGGTCTACCAAAAATTACAGAAGAGCAGCACGGAACCTACTGTATTGGGGAGCATTTTACGTGACATTTATAAGCTAGCTAGAATGTGCAGGAAGATTTCCTTTTCGTTCATAAAAAGAGAAGGAAATGGGGTGGCACATCTCCTTGCTAAATTAAGCTGTAATTTTGATGGGGTAAGAGTGTGGTTGGAGGAATTTCCTCCTGAAGCACTTAGTAGCCGTATTGCGCATTTATCCCTTTTTTCGATTAATAAAGTTGGTGTTTTTCTGTCAAAAAAAAAGTATAGTAAAGGGGTCGTTTGATATGTAAACTTTGAAGAAATTTATACAAAATAGATTAATCTCCATGTCATCAAATAGAAAGAGACTTACCTTAGATAATGTACAAAAATAAACAGGATTGCATCATAAGTGACTCAAAAACAAAAATTGGGTTTTTGAAGTCAAAGATAGAATTTTAGACATCTAAATCAGTAAGGGTGTGCTACCTTCACCTCAAATGTAAGTTTTTAGGTTGATAAAGTTTAATCATGTGGAACATAGGATAGACTCTAGACGGTTTAAATCCACTCAAGTGTAATGAGTTCACATAAGTTCAGGTTAGAAAAATTCAGGTCAACTAAATGTTCTCTAATTTGAGTGTAAACTTACCATCAACACCCAAAAGAAGGCACCATGGGATTCTAGTAGGTGTTAAGAGGAAGTCAAGTCGTTGAGTGAAAAGAATGCCATAGAAGAGCAAAAAAAAAGAATATGTGTTATATTCTTCATGATTGCTTTAAAGAGGATTTGGCAGACTACTCTTACTAACAAGATGCATCTTTCTTTTAGGGAACTCATTTCCTAAGTTCTTCCAAAGTTAGACAAAATGCGTCGGAAGAACTTGTATTGATTTATGATTACAGTTACGTTGTTGGCCCTAGATACGCATTTGTGATGATTGGCTCGACTCCGTCGAGGGTTAGATTGTTACAAGATGCAAATCCGTCATAGACAATTAGCTAATATCTTGAAGCAGCTTATAACGGCTAAGGGAAGCTTTTGGAGAGGGTAAGAGATCTAAAAGGGTATTATGAGTAGTCCTAAGAAAGAGTATATTAAAGGGAATGGATCTAACTATTTATAGGAGTTAGAAACTTTGCGTTTCTATGTAACAACTCTAACATAGTATACCAATGATTAAGACTTTTGAGACAATTAAGGTGGAATTTTATGAAGTTCTAATATATACTTCTATGTAACAGATTTTAGTATTTTAGGATATTTTTCGGTTAAAAGGATGGTAATTTTGAAATAAACTCACATAAGATCTATACAAATATATTAAAAGGCGTTCCTAAAGAAGCCAACGTGCCATGTGGCACTCTCCTCAAGCATCCAATGCAAATGTCTTATATCCATGTGAACTCCTCAACTAAAAAATATACATATTGTGTAACTGTAAGGTATCGAACACGTGACCTTTGAAATGAAAAGTGAGAGCTTAACCATCAATACACTATCACTTTATTGTCTAATGTTTCAAATAAAATATGATAAAGTCTTATAATAATTATATTTAACTAAAAAGATTTAATCAAGTATTTAGATCTGTAAAAACTCTTTTATGGTAGTAAGACGAACAAGAGACTATTAATTGATGACATATTGCCCTACCCCAATTTCTTTTAAGCTATTATTTTGAAAATGAACTCTAATGTTTTTTACTTATCACGTCTTGACGTCAATTTTACAATTTCTCACTAGACAAAATAATACGAAAGTAACAAATGAATTATGAAATTTATGAATAATAACATATTTGTTTATTGTAATTCACCCGAGACATCGCCCGGGCCAAAATACTAGTTAAACTACTAAATCCAATCCCTGGAAGAGTGGAATCAACTAGAGTCATTCAACATAAAAGTAATTAAACATTGCAAAAAAAAAAAAACTACAGGAATTTATTGTTGACATTTCCATTTAACAGTTTCAAACAACTTCATCACAATGGGTCCCTTCACATTTTAAGGTGCACACATGGTGACAATACTGGAGAGAGAAAAAAGGGTCAAGGATGAAACCATAAAACCATATATCTAGCTCAAGTGATCCAGAAAAGGTTGTTGATCCTAAGCTGCTGGACAGTTGCTCTCTTCTTTCCAACTGCTCGAGCAATGTACTCAAAGGAGTTCAAGATTGGCAACAACAGAGAACAAGGCAAAACTACCGCGAAAATATCAACTTTCAGCTCTTGGAATTACCATTCCTTCCGGATATCAAATGTATAGTTGATCTCCAAATAGCACTTGTTGTCATCATCAACAAACTGTAAATAAGAAAGGAAACAATGAACATTAACATTGTCATAGTGAAGATTTTCAAACAAGTGGAAGACGTGGTTTTAGAGCATTACAATTTGAGTATGGCTATTTGGCTAAATTTTAGTCCCATGAATTCAAAGAGCGCATTCTCATAAACTTGCTCAGCATAAGGCCCAAAAACATTGATAGAGTTTCTCTTACAGTATTCCTAGGCCTTGCAATATCGAGATTTGAAATGAAAACAAAGGTGTAACAAACAACAGAGATTAATGATTATGAATTTATGGCATTTTTACATGAATTTGAAAACAATGTCAGCCCAAACTAAATGTCATGGCCCCTCCGGTTTAATTTAGAGGGTCCGGGTTGCAGATGTAACCTGACTGAAGAATAGTGACTGCATGTTTAAATAAACACATGAAATTGAATGGTTTTGCAGCATTTGTTTGGCCTCCAATGGAATATACATGCTGTGCCCATACCTTGAAAATGACAATAAAACGTCCCAAAAACAACACCACCCCGTTACAATTTCAAAACTAGCCAAGCAAGGGGAATGTCAGACTCACCCTTGTCCTGGCAGTATATGATCCTCTAGCAAAAATGCCTGATGGGGTGGTTTCATCGGGCATTTCATGTTTATATGGCTCTGCTTGAGGGCTAAACGTTCCAAGCATTTCTTTCGCGCTATCAACTGTAAGAAAAACTAAATGTTTAGGACCAAAAAAAAAAGAAACATTCATCATCAAAACACCATGTTACTATGTATACCTTTCACTCCAGTTTTCCAGACAGTGTTGGTGTACTTGAGGCCTGAAACTATGTTATTGTTGACCAGAAAAGCAAACTGAAGGCTGTAACGGCAACCTTCTTTTAAAGTAAACCAATTTCCCTTCACCTTTCCGTTCTCAGGAATCTGGAGCAATATATCATCTCTACCATGGGATTTTATTGCAAGACTCAAAATCTTAACCTCCGGGTCAAGAGTTTCTGTAATAACGAATGATTGCCAAAATTTCAGGTGGAGTAGTACAACATGAACAGCCAGTTCCAATTTGATAATAGTTAAGAGGGAGAAAACAACAGGTTTGGATTTAATTTACACCATTTAAAGGCTGCAAAATCAGCTAAATTGAGCGCAAATATTCAGGCAGAGCTTACAACAAAAACAACTGAATCCAGCAGTGTCATTGTTAAGAGGGATAAACAAACGGATTCAAGTTTATTCTAATGAGCAAAGGCAATGAATTCAATAGCAGAGAATGACATCAAGTAAACAACAGTATTCTTGCACCAATTTGTTTTTATTTTTTATTAAAATCTATCTGTGTGAATTTGGTAATGTACAAGGATGATAGATTCATTTGAGGGCAATTTGATCATTTTAGCGGGTGCTTTTAAGTGCGATTTGGAAACATCCTGGACTTTTAAGTGCGTTCTTGGAAACATCCTGGACTAAGAGGGGAAATTACTTTCTCGTAATTGTATCTTCCTAGAGATTCGACCCACGATTCGTATCTAGGGAGACTCAACCTTTTAATTTTCACTTCTAGTTTTTGGTGGAAAGATCATAAGCATGTACTACATGATTATCACTATTCACCTAATGATGTTTGTCACAGCGAAATGTAGAATTCGAGTAACATAGTCCATTGAAATAATTACTGACGGGTGGAAAATTGTTAACAGTTGCATTGACGACATGCTCTAGTCGTAATCCAATAATCTGCAACACCGATAATCTCTAAGACTCTAACCACTAATCACGCCATAATGTTCAAAGCATCTCAAAGCAGTCAAACAACAAAGAAAAATGATCATTGAGCAAAGACTAATATTTCAATATCCAAGCTAAAGTCCTTAATAACTAAGTTCAGTGTAACATAATTCCTTAATCTCCCCGCGAATTGCGATGCCAAAATATGGTCGGTTTTCACCTATTTTTAGCCCATTTTAGGCGAACTGTGAACTGAAAAAGCGAATTATGTTACACTTACTAAGTTTATCATAACATATTAGAAACTAAAATATGAAATTAAAACATAGTAAAGTGTAAGAACTTCATAACATTACCTCCAATTGCATTAAGGTCCACACCACCAAGAAGTTGTTCCTTCCATTTCCTCAAACTCTCATCATCCTAAACCCATAAAAGTTAAAAACCCACCACAAGAAAGACATAATTAAGATACAAACAACAAAATTTGCATAATAAAAAGCTTAAAAATTTAGTTCTTAGTGCTGAAAAATAAATAAATACCTTGTCTTTCTCTAATTGGTCCTTCAATGAGCATTGTGGACCCAAATTAATTTTGCTCTCATCATCATCATCTTCTTCATCATCCTCAATAGTAAGAACAGAATCTTCACTCAATTTTCTAGTGTTTTTCTCATTTGTAGGTTCATTAAGACTCTCTTCATTATCTTTTGTGTTCAAAATTTCAGTAGAATCACCAGAAATTTCTTGCTTATTTTCATCAAGACCCATATTTTTTGAGCTTAAAATTTACCAAAGGAGAAAAACCCAAAAGAAATGGAGAGGAAACAAGGTAAAAAAAAAAAAAAATAGGGAACACAAATACAAAAACAAAAACCACAACTTTTTTTGAATTTAGAGGTCCCCCCAAACCCCTACAAGGCTACAATAAATTGGAGGGTATGAGTAAGGGAAAAAACACCAATGCAAACAAAAGATGAAAAAGAAACAATTTTTTTATTGGGTTTTGAAGGGAATGAAAAAAAAAAAAAAAAGAGGAAGAGTGAAAAAGAGTGTGACTTGGGTCAAAAGAATCGTAGAAAAAGAAAAAACAGAAGAAAAATTACAAGATTGGAGGAAACCCCAAGAAGGATAATCCCTTGGGAAAGGCAAAAACAACAAGAAAGGATTGAAAAAAGATGAGAGAGAATGTTACAAAAGGCAATGGCAGTTGGAAACTTACAATGAGTCATGTGGTGATCCGAAATTTAGGATTAAATATGAGAGAGTAGAGAGGGATCAATCGTGCAGGCCACTCTTGCACCTGCGAATTATAGGACATGTTCAGTTGGGACTTGAGACTTGGGAGTGTACTAGAGTCTAGAAGATATCTTATGCAATCGTTGTATAATTGTTTATGTTTGAATTGTTAACTCTATTATAGAAACTTTTTCCTAAAATAATTTGCTTTTTTAGATAGAAAATCTCAAAATTCTTATAAAGAAATAAAAATTTCAAGTGGCCTTATATGTCAAGGATTTTGAGATGTTAGATACTAAGAATTGATAAATGATACTACTTCACATATGTCAAAAATCTATAGTGTGATATGTTGAGTTAAGTATTTAATAAGGACTTTTTTTATTTTTTAAAAAATTTGGTAAGATAAATTACATTAACGCCCTCTCACAGAGCACCTAAATACAACCTACCCCAATGCCTCCCAAACCCCCTGATGAGAATCAAACTCACAGCATGTGAGTGGAAGATGAAAGGGTTTACCACCCTTCCACTCCCTCATTCTTCTCTAACAAGGACTTGTACTCTTGTATTTTGTTCTGTTAAGGACATGTACTAATTTTTTGTTCCGTTAAGGTCTTAAGGACTCCAAAAGCAAAGTCTGTTACTTTTGCATCTTGAAAAGGGGTTAATCCTTAAAACTTTCCCACTGTACACGAGAATACTCTAAATAATTTTTAAAAAAAATCTACATACTCTATATCCCTATTCTACTAGAAACATTTTACATGTAATATTGCTTGACTTTCTATTTCTATTTTAATAATTTAACAGTTTCTATTATAGCTGACGATTCACAATTTATATGCAAGGATCTTGACTGCAACTTATGAGAAGAGCATATGATACCAAAACAACGAAGATGGATCTGCAAAGTTAATCAAAAGGTAAACAGCTTCATTATATAGCTTAAATCATTTATTATTTATTTTATATATCCTATGTATATCCAAATTTCTTTTACTTGCGAATATCCAAATTAATCATTGTAACATACTTAATTCCTCTTTTTTCAGCATGCTGATTGTCTTTCTCTTGATTACTACAGATTTTTTGTTAGAAGAATAGTCTATGAATGCAACTTTTTTTTGGGGGGGGGCATGAATGCAATAGGTGAAGAAATGCTAATTCATGGAAGAATAATTTTTTTAAAAGGATATATAATAGAGAGAAGATACTGATAGAAATATATCAGTAGGATGTATTATACATGAATGAGCAATTCACTTCTTACAGATGACAGTATTTATAGGCAAAAATTTCACTGTGTACATTTGCACGGGTTCAACAATTGTGGCGAATGGGAGAAAACTTTCCCAACATGCATTAAATGCATGTCAGGTGAAAGTCCATTTCGGTGGACTTCACTATTAGCTCAACAGTGGATTCCACATTTCCACTGTTATCTCAATACTCCCCCTTGAATGTCCACCGATAACTCATAATAGACGTTGTCTCATTAAGAACCTTGTTAAGAAAAACCCAGTGGGAAAAATCCATAATTAGGGAAAAGAGTGCAACTACTATCATACTATGTATCCTTATATGCTTAAAATTAACTCCCTCATTAAAAACCTTGTTAGGAAAAATCCGGTGGGATAAAAACCTGATCGAAGGGAAAAAGAGTGTAGCGCATATAATACTCCCCCTGAATCTAGCATATATCACGAAGATGACACATTCCAATTTTTCGGACCAAGGGCATGTTCTCTTCCGCATAAAACAACTGAACTAAACTGAATTGAAATGAACTGAATTAAATTATAACTAATTAATAGTAATGATAATAATTTAGGAACTGAACTGAACTGAAAATAAGCTGGGGAAAACAGGCCCTAATTCTTCAAATTTCTTCGCCCGAAGAGATTTGGTGAATAAATCTGCAATATTCTCACATGATTGGATTTGTTGGATGTTTATTGTCCCTTCCTTTTAGAGGTCATGAGTGAAGAAGAGCTTTGGTGATAAATGTTTAGTTTTGTCTCCTTTGATGTACCCTTTGCTTACTTGGTGATACATGTAATATTGTCTTCGTAGATGATAGTTGGATTTGTTATTATTGTTTCCATTCCATATTCTTCTTGGATATCCTTGATCATTGACCTTAGCCATACACATTCCCTTCCAGTTTCATAAAGAGCAATTAGTTCTGCATGATTTGATGATGTGGCCGTCAAAGTCTGCTTTGTGGATTTCCAAGATATTGCAGTACCTCCATAAGTGAATAGATACCCGGATTGAGACTTAGCCTTTTGTGGATCTGATAGGTACCCAACAGTTGCATATTCAATGAGTGACGCATTTGGTTTCGACTGATAGAATAATCCAAGGTCTTGTGTTCCTCGAACATCTGCACATCCAATGAGTGACTACAAACATGTAAATATTTGAAATTAGTAAATGATAATAAATCATATATATTATCTCCCCCTGATTTATATCATTATAATTATACATAAACAATACAAACAAAAAAAATACTAAAATAGCGTACAATATTAATGAAATAAAAAAATGCCAAAAATAGAAAAAAAAAACAACGAGTGAGAAAAAAAACTTCCTAAAATGCACTTAAAGACACACAAAAAATTATATTCATGTGCATTTTTCGTCATTCTTCCGGGGAGAAAATTTTTTTTGTCTCCTATTTGTGTATGAGGAGATATATCATTAATGCCATGAGAAGGAAAAAGAAACCGGCTATAAGGAAAAAGTAGAGCCTTATTTGCCTAAAATCCTCCTCAAAAGAAGAAGATGAAGGTGGAGGATGGTTGTCGTCAGCGTGGAATATGGTGGCTGAAAGATTGAGAAAGAAGAGAAAAAAATTGTGAGTTTAGATAAAAGTTGGAAGAAGATAAGGGATGTGTGCCTGTGTGGTGAAAATGGGGATGGGTAATCCGCTTTTATAGAGGGTTATCCCTAACTGTGCAATTCATCTACAGTTAAAAATATACAATGTAATAAAGTTTTAAGATCTCTTAATTGACAAATATATACTAGAGCAATTTATATGTACTAAATTCGTCTACTATTATGCATGTTGGTAAAATGGTAATATAATATATGTAACTACAAATGCGAAAAAATATAGAGATTAGAAATAGTAATATATAATAGTGTTCTGAATGATTGTTTCCTGCATACATATAACATTATTGCACATATAAGAGATAATAATTCTATCACTTCACTAGGCCGTCCATATAGGCGGCAAGTGCCAAAAAAAAATTAACATGTCCATAGAGGCGGTTCAAGAGCAAAAAATAACGTAAAATAAATTGTTCTTGCCCTCCATGAAGGTGGCGTTATTATCAAATTATTTATTTTCTGGGTTAGTGGCATGGTGACGTTTACTACTCGTTCCTTCTTGTTCATCCCTATTTCTTTTATTACTTGGTGGAGGTTGATTTTCAGTTGGTTGTATAGGAGGGTTATTATTGGTGTTGGGAATAGGGGTTTGTGGGTTTTCTCCGGTATGGGTATTTGTACCGCCGTTGAGGTTACTGGGTCGGGACTGTCTTACGGTACCCCTCGCTGGGTTGGTAGTGAATGGCACATTGTTTTGCTCTATCCAAAAATAAACACCCGAGACAGATGAATTGTGTAAAATAATGTTAATCCCGTTACTTTGTTGATCCATGTTCGGATAGTAAAGGGTTGGACTTGGAAAAAAAAATAGAACTTAAAACAGAATGGATGTAAAGATTTTAAAGATATCTTTAATTTTTTTTCGGTAGCAAACTCGTGCTGATAACGTGTTGTGAGAAATATATAATAGATAAAAGATACTGATAGAAATATATCAGTATGATGTATTATACATGAATGAGCAATTCACTTCTTACAGATGACAGTTTTATAGGCAAAAATTCATTGTGTATATTTGCATGGATTCAACAATTGTGGCGAATGGGAGAAAATTTTCCCAACATGCATTAAATACATGTCAGGTGAAAGTCAATTTCGGTGGACTTCACTATTAGCTCAACGGTGGATTTCACATTTCCACTGTTATCTCAACAGTACATACTATCTATTACTAGGATAAATTTTTTGTAAAAAGCTAGGATGGAGTAAACTATTACTTTTGGATTGTCAAATTATCCACTTTCGCTGGTCTAATATTTTTTTTCTTTTGTTTTATACTTTATATTGTTTTATAATCATTTTCCTAGATGCAAGAGTAATGGATATTACTTTTGGAGTCCTTGACGGAATAGAAAATTAGTACAAGTCCTTAACGGAACAAAATACAAGAGTACAATTGTACAAGTCCTTGTGAGATACTTAACTCGTGATATGTTTATCCCTATATACTTTCTCCTAAATTCGTTATTATATGGATGGAGACAATGTTAAAAATATATAGTGTGATAAAAGATATTTGTAACAATATTCTTTTAAACTATGTTTGATAGCAAGGAGAATATTTTTGATGAAGATAACTTTTCAGCAAAAAAAATGTTATAAAATAAACATAATTGTAAATTAGTTTTTCTTTGTTTAGTTTAATACAAGAAAAGTTAGAAATAACATGAAGCATGAAAATGAAGAGGGAATGATGAATCATAGAAAAGAAAGGAATGTAAGGAATAAGAATGAAAATGTGGCAGTCTATATATTGTCTAGAAAGGAAATTGTTTTTAGAATTAAAAGAACTAATTTTCATCGTTTACCAACCAAAGAAAGGAAAATAGAGAAATCACTTTTCCTCCCAACCAAACTAAACTGTCTAAGGCTTTGTTCTTTTGAACTGAATTAATGAAAATTCGGTTCGGTTGCCGCACAAATCCAGTCGGTTCGTTCGGGTTTATTCGATTCGGTTCGGTTAGTTTCCTCTCACGAGTTTTCATTCACTTCGGTTCGGTTCAATCGATTCGGTACATGCATGATTAAGTTCAAGTTGTCTGATTCGGTTCGGTTAGAAAATTCGATTCGGTTCAATTCAATCCAAAAACATAGCCTAACACTCCTTTCAACCAGTCTCAAAGATTAGTTTATTATAAACGTTAGATAATTGACAAGAAATAACGATGATTACCTCGGCATTTCGGCAGACTATGCTTAATAGTTGACTTCGTAATGCATTAATTAATTAACAAGATGATCGGAGGTTTGGTGGCATATCCCCTCAAATGAGAGGTATGTACTGCAAAATAGCCTTTGATTCCCATGAAACAATATAAGAGAGAGCCCCACATACCTAATCAGGTACATACTAATCATTATGAAGAGTTGAGAAAGATCACTTATTTTTCACATTTCTGTCTGGAGTAATGTCTATTTCTGTTGTACCTAGAAGGGAATAATATCTTGTGTGATCCTATATTTTCTCTCTACACTTAAATCATAGAGGGGAAGAAAAACTAGTATTGGGGAGTACTTTTTACATTCTTAAGGTCGATATTGGCACTTCCCCTCGTGAAGACTGAAGAGCACGTAAAACTGAGCTCTAAGAGAGGAAGTGCCAAGATCAACTTCTAAAGTAGGAAAACCATCCACTAAAACATGTAAGGAGGGGGGGTTAATAATAAATTCATTTGATGTGCGTCACAAAACAATTCGATTACTATGTTTGGTGGAGAATAAATTTTCCATCTAGCCTTTTTCATACACGAAGTAACCCAAACCATTCGGCATAACCCTTGTCATAGAATTATTTTGAAAGAAGGGTCCATAATAACCTGTATAACCAAAAATGCCATGCATATATGCATTACAAACTCTTCATTTGCAATCAAGATTATACACTAAATATGTTTCTACACCTCAACTAGCTCTCTCCTTGAAAACAGAATTATCAATCAGACCCCCATTTCTTCATAACACTCTCTTTAGCACTACTTTGGGCTGACTCCAGTTTCATTTCTTCAAACTTTGCATTGCTGTCCATATATGATTTTCCGGTTACCAATGACATAATGGAAGTAACGCCATTTCTTGTACTTCGTAAGGCAAACAAAAGCGGATTGATGGTTACGGCCAGCAGCAGGTCTCCTTTGGCAGCTACAAGGTACTGTACCATGCAGTCCAGAGAGGTGGAAACACAATAAGAAAGGTTAAAAAAGAGAGAGATATGATTGAATCGTACAGATGAATTTTAAAACAAAACAAAACTCATACTTGGGTACTCGTATTGGACACGGATACGTGAGAAATTTCCATGGTTTTGACTCAAAATAAATAAAGTGTTGAAGTATTCATATCGTATTTTCGAGAATCCAACACAATTACTTGAGGTAAACTGAAGTGTCGGAGTAATATAAAAAAGAAAGAACGGATTTCTTACCAAGACAAGCATGCCCAATACAGCAAGACTAGTTTGTTGTGCTTCTTGCCAAAAGTTATCATCATTAGACCAGCCAAATCGTCCACCCCAACCAAACCAACCTCCACCACCAGCATTACCTCCTCCTCCACCAACTTCTTCCCTCTTCTTAATTTCTTCGTTCCATTTCTCGAATTTTTCCTTGTTTCCACCAAGTGCACTTTCTAATGCTTTCCTAGCTTGATCCTACCATACAAAGCCAAATCAACTAACAGTAGTAAGCTCAACTACATGACTTAGAGCGCAGCACAAACATATGCTCAAGGTGCACGGAATAGCATTGCAAAATGGTGCAGCATAAAAATGTGAATCTTACTGATGTCATATACTACAAGGAGAGATTTGCTATGATTCTATGAACAATAACTTGGTACTCTAGTCTCTAGGACCACAGACAATATTTCATACTACAGAATAACCAACAATACTCACACAGAGAATGAATTGAAGCAACAGCAACAAGGTCAAACTGAGAGAACTAGCAAAGTGGCAAACGACCTTCTCCAAGTAGGAATACAAACATGTAATGGAGCTGCATTACGCATCACATGATCCCAAAGATGTTGAAACAAGTCCCTTCTAGGAAGTGGGAAGCTTAGTACATTAGCAACCAATATAATATATACCTCTCATCAATTGAACCAAGTCTACCTCTAGTAGAGTAGATAACCCTTGTTGTAAAAAAAAGAGTGCATACACCACAAATAATTTTGCCTCATTTGTTACTCATTAATGGTAGTACTTCAGAATGTGGTTTTCAGAACTCGTAAGCCTTGATGTCTCCAAGTACGCAGACCCACTTCCATAAGCACAAGGAAAGAGAGGGGTTGATTATAAACCATGCTGAAAGATAAAACTATACCCAGTATATGTGGGCTTAGAAAATAATTCTATGTATACTTTTATGTTACGTTGGAACTCCAAAACCTATAATTTTATAGCAAAGACAAAAAAAAAGCTACTAATAGGGGAAGTTACCCCATCAATATTAGCTTTCTTTTACCTACCCAGAGAAAAACTTTGCACTGCTCAAACCGACATGGCAACATCTCCACCCCCTTGATCCTTCGACCATCTTAACTTCTCGTATTCTCCCTTTCACTCCTCAATCCAGCATCTCTACCCCTTCAATCCACCCCCTACCCCTCACTCCTCCTACTTCACTCTTCTCTGGCTCTCTCTGTCATTCTCCCTCCACGTTGTAACGCACAAGCGAGAAAATCAATGGTCCCTGACAACAAATCCATGCAAGGAACAATTAACTCTCAGAATTTACTATTGATTGTACACTTGTATTCAAAGATGTTGGTCTCTCAACCGTGATTGTTTATGGGGTTTCATCAATTTATGTGAACCAACTGCGCCCAAAAGTACAAAACTAATATCAAGTACTTACATACCAAATAACACTGTCAATGATGGAAACACCAAATTGGATATTCACTCTCGCTTATAATGATGGCTTGTATTAAAAAAATGTTGGAATCTCCTAAAGTTCAGCACTTCAGCTGATTTGGGCTGCTTCTGCTGTCAGAACGTCAGTATACTTCCACAAATCTGCTGGCTTTGGTTGAGAGGAAGATGGAGAGGGAGTGGGGATCCAATAGACTTTTTTACTTGTCTAGACTGGGACTCTAAGCTGAGTTGGGGCAAATACACGATCCGAGTCCATTCCTACGTTAATGGTCTTGCGGATCATCTTAAAAGCCAACGCAAAATGTGATTTTTTTTCAGGAGCAGTATCCAAGGCAATCATTCAGAGAATAGAGGCCACTTCAACAGCACATTAGCAGAGAGTAATGGAGCCACCAAGTCCAGTACTATCGTATACAAGCTCATATTCATAAGCTACAAAGATTGAAGCCAGGACTTCACTGACGTCATTAATGCCTATTTTTGTAATTTGTATCATAAATTAAGAAAACTTAACATATTCGCGTGCAATTATACATACAATCACCCACATTACTATCAATTACGGAAAATTTTGGATTAACTTTTTTTTATGTTATCAACTGATCATTACAGGGAAGACTAAGCCGAGAGAGGAGTAGTTGCTCCTCTCATCTCCCCCGCTGTAGTAGGGGTTCGAGTCTCGTGGGGGTAAAAGGAAGGGGTGGGAATGGGGGTGGGCTGCTACGGGGTGATTAATGGATTGTCATTGTACCCTGAGATAGAGCGGCGCAGCCAGCCCGTACTTGCATCAAAAAAAAATTATAAGCATTATAGGGTACAATCATTTAGACAAGAATAATTAACCAATGAACAATATAATAGAAGCATTTTGGCCTTCATTGTTTCACTTTCCTACATCACTAGTGATAGGGTCGCTTGTTGGATACAAATATTGTAAATTCATTGAGATATTCCGCAAGTTCTTCTCATTACTCTCACCAAACTCTTGAGCACAAAACTACAATTTCTAAATTGGGTTCAGCAATAATAAAAACTAGATTTAGTGAAGCAAACAAATACTTAACAATTCCTTAATTTTGAAAATTTTTAGCACTTCAACAAGAAAGTGCTCAAAATATTAGTACTAATGTATTAAGAAATTGCAAAAAATCCCATTTCCATCTCCCATCACTATTTCGAGAACAGTAAGCTATCTATCAAAAGTAAGAAACTTTAAATGCCAAGACGAAACTAATAATTGCAGCCAAAAAAAAAAAAGTAACCAAAATTCCCAGATAATAAGATCTCATATCAGATTAATTTCTCAAAACTAACAGCAAAAAGAAAACATATAGGGAAGAAATTAGTGAGTACCTGTTTACGATTATCGGAGAAAAGGCAAGAAAATCTGCCATTGCAACGCAAATGGTAGCTCAAAGCAGTAAAATTTTGATGGGGGGATGAAGAATTAGGTGAAGAGGAAGATTGCAAAGGTAACGCTGGTGTTCTGCTGGGAAGGGTAAGGTTTAGAAGTTGGGTCATGGCTTTTCCTTACAATTTTTCGACCTTGGTCAATAGTGCCTGCTTTGTAGGCAATCTTGTTCAAGTATTTTTCAAATGGGTGGGTCAAGGGTGGGTGGGTCAAGGGTGGGTGGGTCATGGGTCTATCATCTATGGAGCTCTTGGCTTTGGTGATTGGCCTTTGATTTTAGGTGTGGACTCTCGAGTCTAGACTCTAGAGTAGTACAGCTTAAGGCATTTTAGTGCGTCGTGTCGTGCACCGTAGGGTTGTATATGACTCGAGTATCAAAACTGGTAATGATAATCGGGTGCATAATGTCCGTTAACACAAGAGCATCTCCAATGGCAAGCTAAGATTTTCATCCATTTTCATTTCTAGCTAATTAGTACCCCAATGGTTAGCTACAGCCTACAGCTTTCCATTTAAAGGGGTCCCACCTGCCATTAATGAGACCCACTTTCTCAACAATCTTGGGCTTGCTATTGGTAGATTTCCCCCCAAGCAAATTAGCTTGCCAAGCTAATTGCTAAATTTGTCTCCAATGGTCAAGCTAGTAGCTAAAGACTTTTAAAAAATGGCAAGCAAGTCCTAGCTAGAACCATTGGAGATGCTCTAAGCAATTCTTGTTCCTCGAACTGAATAGTGTCGCTTAGCCTTATCCCAGCACAATTCTATTGTGTGTTCATCCCAAAGGCTAGCTTATGACAAGACAAGACCCAGCCGAAAACTTGCAACCCAACATTTCAAAGTCATGGACCACCCACCACAACTAAGGGTCTATTCAGCAAAAATAGTGGTTAGTTGTAGCAGTAGCTGTCAGCTGTTGTACTAGCTGTCAGATATTATAACTATTGGAGTTTGACTGTGAAAATTGATTTTATGATAATTAGTGATGCGTTGTCGAAGCGCACACAAATTAATACCCTAAAACTACTAACTTGTAATTAGTGGATGTATGGGTTGATCCCGCGAGGAATGTGTTTGTTCCCAATTAAGACTAAGATCCAAGTCACTTAAATAATATTACGGCAAATAACGTAAAGATTGGGAGAAGAAGCAAGATAGAGAACTACTATCACTAAAATAATGACTCTAAGAATTAAGACCAAAAACAACTAACTAATGTCGGAACAATCTAAGACACGACATACTCAGCAACTTTCTACATCCACCACGAAAATCAGTTTAATCCTTGCCACCTACGATTAATACCTCCAAATAGATTGACTGTAGGAACTTAGCCCCTATCTTCCCTAATTACCTTTTAGTTAGTCCGGGTACGGTCGAGAACAAACCCTAATCAGTGCATATAACCCCATTACTATGAGCAGGGAATTCAACGCAAATACAACAATAAGAAATAGGAAAACATCACCAACCTAAGACAACCAACACTACCAATGGCACATGATTCAGCCTAGAATATGAACCCCTACAATTGTAGAGTTTTAAGGTACGAGCCCCTTATAATCGATTTGCTACTTAGACATTTTTTAGCAATTATGGACCCAAAGTCTTTGTTAGCTATAGAAATTCGATTAAAAAAATAGGTTTGATAGTTGAATCTACGGTTTTTTCACCAAATACCCCTGACAAATAGATTTATTTACCAAATACCCCCACTTTTTTCAAAATTCAACACATACCCCTGACCTTTAAAAAAATTCACCACATACTCTTTTGTTGACGGACGTTAGTCCTCCGTTAGCTTTTATTTACAATTTTGCCCCAAGTCAACCTAATTAGCCCTAAGTCAACCTAATTAGCCCTAAGTGAACCTAATTAACCCTAACCCTCCCTCTCCCCTAACCCACCAGCCCCACCCCCCTGCCCCACCGGCCCCAGCCCACCACCCCCCAACAACCCCGGCCCCACGAGATCCCCCCTCCCTCCCTTCCCCTCGCAGCTCCCCCTCCCCCCCCCTCCCACGCAGCTTCCTCCCCGCGGCCCCCTCCCCATCCCCTTTCTCGCAACCCCACCCCCTCTCCCCTCCCTCTGCAGCCACCACACCCTAAACCCAACACCACCACACCGGGCGAAACTCTCCTCCTCCTCGTCACCTTCAACATTTCTCTCTCCACCTCGAAATTTTCACAATCTTCGATTTGTCTCATAAATGTCCAAGATCGAGCAAGTAAGTCGAAGGAGAATCGCTTGAATCCTCGAACTCAAAGTGCGGATTAGAACTCGAAGCGAACTCGGGTGCGATGGAAGGGGAGGGAGGGTTGTGGGACTGCGGGGAAGGGGAAGGGGGTTTGCGAGGGAGGGGCGACCGAATCCTCGAACTCGGTAGGGGAAAGGGGTCGGCGGGGGTTAGTGGTGGGGGAAGGGGAGGGGTCGACGGGGGTCAGGGGGGGAAGGGGTGGGGGCGGGGGTCGGTGGGGGAAGGGGAGGGGGTAGGCGGGGGTCGGTGGGGGAAGGAGAGGGGGTAGGCGGGGGGTCGTGGGGGAAGGGAGAGGGGGTCGGCGGGGGAAGGGGAGGGGGAGGGGGGCTGCGTGGCCGCTGGGGAGGGGGAGGGGGGGGGAGTGGGCGGGGTTAGGTGATGGGGCTGGTGGGTTTATTATTGGGGGGTGGGGTTGGGTTAGAGAGAGAGTGTTAGGGTTTTTAGGGTTTACTTAGGGTTTTATTAGGGTTTTTTGAGGTTAATTAGTTAACGGAACACTAACGTACGTTAGCTTAAAGGGCATTTTGGGTAATTTTTTTAAAGGTCAGGGGTATCTGGTGAATTTTTTTAATGGTCGGGGGTATCTGGTGAATTTTGAAAAAAGTGGAGTTATTTGATGAATAAATTTATTTGTCAGGGGTATTTGGTAAAAAAACCGTTGAATCTATCACGAATTCACGATTAGGAAACTCACCACGACACCGTTTCAATTTCAACCCAGTACAATACATTTTGTTGAAATCAATCAGAAAAAGGAAAAACCCAGAACCAAATCTCAGTCATCGTTCAGCCATCTCACAAAATTCAGAGAGGAGAGAGAAAGCAAAAACATGGCGGAAGATCTGGTATTAGACACAGCTATTAGAGACTGGGTTTTGATACCCTTATCAGTAGTGATGGTTCTCATTGGTGTTCTTCGTTACTTCGTCTCTAAACTCATGCGCACCTTCCAAAACCCTGATGGCAAGATCGTCAAAGAAGGGTAATTTTCTTCTTTTTTGATTTCAGGGATGATTTATTTTATTGCTATAATTTGGGTTAATTGTGTTATCTTTATATGTGGGTTAATTTTGAAATCGGATTATAATGTGCAGGCAAGTGGTAATTAGGGCGAGGAATTTGAGGTCTGCTGCTAATTTCATCCCTCCTAAGTCGTTTCGAGCTCGTCGAATGTATTATAACAACGAGGTCTTTTTGTCTCTCTCTTTGTTTGTTTTGATCTTTGTTAAAGACTGAATTTTGGTTTAGAATGAATTATTAGTGGGATTTTTAGCATTTTACATTGGAGTTTAAAGGGATTTCATTGCCTTGGAGCTGTAATCCATGTATTCCGATTCACTATATCGGGTTAATATATTTATGATGAATTTTGGTTTTGTGGGTGTGAGTTACTTTGTGTGATGGACTGATGGGTGGGTAGTGTGCATTGGCTTCAGCTTGGGGTTGATTAGTTGAACAAAAGGCGAGCTGTTGTCGTGCCTGAAATTAGAAGTGATAAATATTGGAGCATCGGCAATAGTTCATGTAGAAAAATACTAGCTGTTATAAATCTGGCATTTAGAATTGCCTTGGTAATATGAGGTATGTTTTTTGTAGTTTGTGAGTGGTTGAGCACTTAACAGTTAACACTGCCTACATGTGTGAAGCGCTTTTTTGATCCAGTAGGTAAACTAGTCCTTGAACTTCTTCATTGCAGCATAATGGTATATTTTGGTTGTTTGACTTTCTGTAAGGCTCACAAGTGAAAAGGGTTATCTACATGCTATGCCAAAAAGGAAAATCAAAATGAGGCAATCTAGTGACGGCCAAGTGTATGTTAAATCGAATTGAATTCTGAACATCGCGATCATTGGACATTAACTGATAGTGCAGAATATGTGAAAAACAAACAAAGGGGGGGGAGGTGAAGTTAGATTTTTCTGTTAATGGTTGAAGGGTAATAGCTGGCCAAAGTTATAGCTCCAGGTGCATTTTTAGAAGTCAGACTAATCAATCTTCTAGTTTTCATTTTTAATTCGAAGTGCCCTTGTGTCTTATTTTAAATCGAATTGAATTTTGAACATCGCGATCATTGGACATTAACTGATAGTGCAGAATATGTGAAAAACAAACAAGGGGGGGGAGGTGAAGTTAGATTTTTCTGTTAATGGTTGAAGGGTAATAGCTGGCCAAAGTTATAGCACCAGGTGCATTTTTAGAAGTCAGACTAATCAATCTTCAAGTTTTTATTTTTAATTCGAAGTGCCCTTGTGTCTTATTTTATCTAGTATCGATGTTTGAATGGGAAATGAAGATTCCTGTGGCTGTAAGTGACTGGAGATGACATTAATGTCCTTGATTTGAGGGGATTTTAGGGTACACTTTTTAGCGGGCTATAACTTTTAAGGTAAGTGGATGATGGAGCATGAAATTTTGTAAAGCTGGTCCTTTGTGAATTGTGATATATGAGAAATGGTTCTGAACACTTTGATCTGCTAACATGTGATATACTCCCTCCGGTCTTTATTAGTTTACCTGTTTCTTTTGCACAGAGTTTTAGGAGAAACAATGTTGTGGGACATAGAAAGAAAGAGAAACTATTATTTTATATTAAAGTTGAATGTATGTGTGATGGAAAGTTAGTAGTCCCATTCCAAAAATAGAAACAAAAGAAATGGGTAAACTAATAAGGGACATCCCAAAAAGGAATATGGGTAAACTAATAAAGACCGGAGGGAGTAATAATCAAGAGGTCACACACACGCACTTTGAGAAATTTCACACATGATAGTTTGTTTAAATTCTGGCTAAGGATGAGTTGTGAAGTTGAGGAATGCATTAAAATCATCATTGTCATATGTCTCATGCGAGTTCTTTTCTTTTTCTTCTACTCCCTCTGCCCATTTCTAACTTCCCACTTCTATTTAACACAAAATTTTAGATAAGTTGTTAAAAGTGATCGTAGTGGATAGAGATTAGATAATTTATTGGAATTGTGTAGAATAAAAAGTGTTGAATTGTTGATGTGATGGTAGACATAGTAACTTCTAAAAAGGAACCGGGAAGATGATTTTGGGACATCCCCAAGAGGAAGATAGAGATTAAATACGGGATGGAGCTTTATTTTTATTTTAGTTTTTTTTTTGTCGTGACTGTTGATTGTTTTTATCCTAAATTCGGAGGCCATGTGAATCTTTGCTAGCGCCCTCTATCGTCATCTTTCAAACCGGAGCAATCCCCCTTAGGTAACGTTTTAAGTTTCTCATCGAGGAAATTTAAAGAATATTGAAAAGGTGTCCTTAAGGAGGAGAGACTGTTTATCTTGTTGAGACATGATGAAAGCTTTCATGGAATCGTCAGTTCTTTGTTTCCAGTTCTGTGGTTGCTTTTCATCATTCAAGGCTGAAGTGTCTATGGCAACAATCTTGGTCATTTAGAGATTCATAACATATCTGTTTTTTTTTTTTTAATATTTTTTATTTCACTACCTTTTTGTCTGTAACATCTTTTAAAGTTATAGATTGCTTTCTTATAGATACTTTACCATCTTCATTGAAAAATTGGTCTAGGCTCCCCTGTCCATGTCCTGTTTATGGTCTTCAGAAATTCTTGTTGCTTCCAGTTTCTATTGGTTTTTGTCCTTATAAGCATTTTTTTGTAGTTAAATGTAGCTCAACTTTCTATGTGCTGTTTTTCGCTCTCCTTTCTCTTTCATTCTTTCTTCTCATCAATTTTCTCCTTGTTTTGAGGGGGAGGTTACGTTGGATTTGATGACATTGAGGTATCTAGATGTATATCTATATGTTTCTCAAGCATACCATTTATGGGTGGAGAAACTGACTGTTTCTACCCCAAATGCAGGAAAATGGGCTTCTACATGTTCCCAAAGGCCAAGCTCCAAATGCTCAAGCTCAAATGTTTTCTGATCCAAACATGGCTATGGATATGATGAAGAAAAACCTGTCGATGATTATACCTCAGGTAAGCAACTTATCTGGTGTGCTTCTTGAATTGATGTCTTGTCTGTATCTAAAACTTTCTGTTTATGTCCAGACTCTCACTTTTGCTTGGGTGAACTTCTTCTTCTCTGGATTTGTTGCAGGTTTGTTCTTTTCCTTAATTCCTTCTATATAGCCCAAAAGAATTGTTGTTTTTTGTGTTTGATATCTTAAGTGACCTGGTAGCTTTCTCACTTTTTTATGCATTAGTTGTATATCTGATGCTGATTGCTGAAATTGTTTTCACTTTTTCTTTATCTGTGTTTGAATGAGTGCATATGATATATATTATCCTTGATATGATGTGTCACCTGTATATACTCTCCAAAAAAAAAAAAACTAAGTGTCACTTGTACTTTTTTATTGGCGATGTGCCGATGTCTTTATTGATCACTTATGTTAACGTCTCTCTGTTGATTTGTCAGCAAAAATTCCATTCCCTTTGACTCAGAGGTTCAGGTCAATGCTCCAGAATGGTATAGATTTGAGCACTGTTGATGTGAGCTATGTCAGCAGCAGATCATGGTAAATTGTCTATGTTTTTATTTTTGATTGTCAAGCACGATTATCAAAAATTTCATTTGACGACTACTATCTCTTGTTAAGTTAGATACAAATTGTACTTTTGGATTTAACTTACGGAATATAATTTTAATAAGTTGATAACATATTGTAGTTTTAGATTTAATTTAGGAAATTATAATCTTACAATCTTACCATGTATGAAGAGTAATAATTGGTCGAAGTTCAACCTTGGATATTGTTCATGCCTTATAAAAGAAACAAATTTAGTAAGTTCTATGGTTTATTTGTCTTATTAGTTGATTGTGAAATCGTCTGATTACAGGTATTTCCTCAACTTGTTTGGACTCCGGGGTTTGTTCAGCCTAATTCTAGGGGAGGAAAATGGTATATATATCTAGTCCTCTGACTCATTACATTTGATTGGATCATTGCAGATTTTGAGCAACCTATTGTGTATATTTGAGACCCTTGTTTTTTTTTATTTTTTGGATATAGAAATTTTTAGGATAAAACTAATATAACTTTCTTGATCCAGCTATGGATGACACTCAACGCATGATGCAAATGGGTGGATTTGGTTTTGACTCATCAAAGGTATGTTTTTGATGACTGCTATTGCAGCAAGGGTCCATGCCTGGGTAATTCTTACAAGGGAGATTTATTTGGTTTTTCTGGTGGTTGGGTTGCCCCTTCTGCTCTTAGGTTGGCCCAAGAGGTGTCTAATGCAGATTCTTTTGTTTCGGCTTTTGCCCAAAGGCCTCAACAGGCATTAGTAGATCCGGCAATGCTGGTCTGACATGAATGAATCAACCAGACTTTTACCTGAAATCAGATATCCCTATCTTGACTAGATCGATTCACCCAACTTTACCGGACCATATGCGAAAACTAATGAGTATAAATGATCTATTTTCCATGATAAACTGATTGACTAATGACCTCAACATGACCTGACCATAGTTCGAATATGCGGTTTCGGTTACAATAGCGGTAACGGTCACGGTGATGCGCAAATGGGATGATGCGGTTGTTGTACCTCCAAATATCGCCTCAGATCATGAGATATCCCTTGAACCCGCCTAAAACGCGGTATTTTTACACCTTTAAGATGCGGATAGTATCGGTTCAGCATATTTTGAAAACCTTTATGACAAGGACGATACGATATGATGCGGCCTTGTTTTGACACCATGGACAATTGGACATGACCTGGTTTGATCCTGAACCGAGTGGACTCATCACCCTAAAATGAGGCTAACTGAGCCCAACCTAAACAACACATTAGCTACTTCAAAGGCTTAGAGACCCCTAATAATATTTTCAGGCTAGGGGATTTGGAGGGAAGACTGAAGAGAGGGTGTGTATGGAGGATCCCTTTTTCCTTGATTGAATGTGTTAAGGAGAGGAAGGTGAGGAAATCTGGATGATCCATTTTCCTTCCTTTCTTGATCTACCAAATCTTGAAAGTTTCAGTAGGAAAAAACATATCTTCCTTATCTAAGTAAGAAAAATTATTTTTCTTCTCCTTCCGTCCAAATATGCTGTCTACTGAACCCAGTGTTAGAACTGTCCAATACGGTATGTCTTTTGCTTTTCTTGTGATGATTCTTGGATCTGCTTGAGACCATAATCTATGGGTTTATAGAAGGACTCTTGCTCTGAACAAACCCTTGAAGCTATTAGCTAACTACTTTATGATATAACTATATTCTTCCCCCTTTTTTGTGTTTGCTGCATCTTTTCTATTGTCTTCAATGTAACATGAATATCTCGATGTACTATTATTTTAGGAAAGGTGACAACTTTCTTCTTACATTTTAATAAAGTACTACATGTGAGTTGTGACTATCAGTCTATCACTTCGTGATGGAGGGAGTACTTGTTTTGTCTTATGGGGCTTGGTACTTGGTAGTAACTTACATGTCGCATAGTACACACCCCTAAAACTTGAAAATCTTGGAATATACTTCCTCCGTTTTTTTAGTTGTCTCATACTCTTATTTGCTTTTTGCACACATATTAAGGAGAGGAGAGAGAAATACAAATCTAGTGGCTAAAGTATAGGAAAACTAAAGGACCCACCTCTCAAAAATGTCCTTTCCTTTCAAAAAGTGGCTATAAAAAGAAATGACTAATAATAAATTTCCCAAAAGGAAAACGAGTCGACTAAAAAAAATGGAGGTAGTATATAGTTGATCTCTTTCAAAACCTTCTTTTCTGCCTGTCCTAACACTTGGATGATATGTGATAGGAGTAAGTAATTGACAACTGTTTAGAGTCAGATTTAACTTGGAACATTCTTATTATTAATTCACAAGTTCCTCCCCTGCCCTAGTCCCCTCACCCTCATATTTATAGTATTGTTGTAATTAGTACAAGGTTTGTTTTCAGTGTATAACTATGGATTTATTTTGTGGAAAAATAGAGCTTGGGCGCTGAGAAAGATGGCCTTGACATCGTTCAGCATGATTGGGTCCTTCCCAAATTCGAGCAGCGAGCTGCGTCAGTCTTGAGGAACCTTGCCAAGTCATGAATTTCGGGGTTGCATGTAATCTGATCCCAGGACTTGTATTGATATAATCAATTTTGAAAATATTGGCACTTCTAATTTAGCAGAATTGTAGGTAAATTTACCTGTGCACAACGGTTTTGGCTCTCAAATGTGAGATCCTTTTGTATAAGAAGTCCCTTTCCAGGCATTTTACGTGATTATTCTTAAAATTTTGAATGAAACTGAAACAAGGACCATCAATCATTATCTTGCTACTGCTAGGAGTGTCTGGACATTGTACAAATTGGCGTTTTGTGCCTTGAGTTCTTTTCATATGAGTTAAACTAAGCAAAATTGGTGTATAGCTGACTATTCAATCTCAAATACCCGACTCAATTCTAAACCTCGACCAAATTGCATGATTGAACAAGTAGAGCTGCCAATCTCTATCTCGACTGGAACCCAGCCCGTACCAATCTCCATCTCGACTGGAACCTGGCCCGAAGATATTGAGACAAATCCAAATCTAACCTAAATCTGACCCTAGTTGACAAATCTATTATAGAACTAATTGATAATATATTTAAAGAGTTGCCCAAAATTGACAAGGAGTCGAACTCGAACCTGTGTCTTTTAAGTGAATTGCTAGTTTTGTGAACAAGATTGACCCAGCCTGAAAAAAATTAATGATTAATATTGCTTGGAAATTTATAACAAGGTAAGCAATAGATTGAAACATGACCTGAAATGATTCAAAAGCAAATGCGAGTGCCACCTTTAAATGAGTTGATCAATCACATAAGCTACTAGGAATTTGTGGTTGCTCTTTGGCGAAATGAAAATTGATATGACCCAACTCTTGTAAGGTGGGAAAAGATGAAGATAAGTGGATCCCGAACCATAAGGAAACCTTCATTATGTAGACTGATAAGTGGAAGTTTAACCAGAAAGAAACCACCATAATGTATCAACTTTAAAGTGATGAGAATGGAACTCCCAACCTTATAATTAGGAAGTAGAACAAATCTATCTATGTCTACACTAATTCCATGATTCGAAAAAATCATCAATTTGGACTAATATAGGCTTTGCTTATGACGTTCGTGTTGTTGCTATCACCACCAATGACAAATTCTTAATGAGAGGTATGCATACAAATAATCCAAATTGCCTTGTACAAGTATCTCGTTAGAGCAACTCCAATGGTGCAAAAGAAGGACTTGTTAGCAATTTTGCAAAAATACTTAGCTAGTTGCTTAACCATTGGAGCATAAAATGGAGTTTTGTAGCTATAATGTTGGGTCCCACACAACAAATAGCTTTTCAATAAGTCTTAATTTATTATATAAGAAAAAGAAAAAGGTGATTGTGGGACCTACTTAAGCAACAAAATACTTTAGCTAAACTACTAAAGGGAAGTTGGCTAAAGATAGAACTAGTTAAGGAAGATGATGTGGCATCTTTAGCCAGGGCCGTCTCCGGTAATCTGGAGGCCCTGTGCTAAACAAAAAATTAGGCCCCAAAAAATTCTTATGTACAATTTATTAACTATAAACAACAATTCTATTATATAAACAGCCATCACTACATCTCTATTCTATATGTGAACTTTTTACCCTTTTGTGTCCACCCTTAATTATCTAAATACCCCCAACTACCAACAAATATTACAAAACGATACAAATCTCTATTATATATCGCAACACATGAGGACACCGAAAGATAAATTATAGAAAAAGAAAAAACAAAGAAGGCTAACTACCTACTTTAATTAAACAAAAAAAAAAGATCACTGTATCTCTATCTTTGTTATATACGAAGAATTTTATAAGTTTTCGCACGAGATTAAGACTAGTGTCAATAATTAGAGCCATAAATTATTAAATTCATGATAGATAATTAGTTAAATATTAGAGTCAAACAACTATTGTATATCGACCAAACAACAATTATATGAAGATTCAAGAAATAAAAATCTTGAAAGTAAGAAGATACAACATGAAAGCTTGACTGGGTTGCGCACTTATGCTCCTGTATTACTGCTTGATATCAATAAAAGGCTGGAAACCTAATTATAAAAAAAAGAAGATACAACATGATTTTTTTTTCGACGGGAAAAAGATGAGAAGAATATCATTCAGTGGCCCCTTTGTGACCAATTACAGGAGGAATTGAAAGACATGAAACTGGAGATTATTGCCGAAAAGGGAAGATTTCAGTCAATTAGAGGGTAATTATCTAGGGAAGATTTCAGTCAATTAGAAGGGTAATTATCTAGAGTATTTTTAGGAGAGTGTAAATGAGGGAATTAAATGTTTCTCTTGGAAACTGAGGAGAGGATATGTAGAGTTTTGCTTTGGTAAGTGACATTGAATATTTCACGGGAAAGGGAAGATTGCTGGGGAGCGAAAATTATAAATTTGAGGCTCCAAAATTTGGGGGCCCTGTTCTTTAGCTCCGGTTGAGCCGCCTCTTAGCCGGGCCTGTCTTTAGCCAAGTATCATTTTAGCTAACCATTGAAGTTGCTCTTAGGTCGCCTCACATCTTATCAAAGGTACCCTTTCTCTTTAATGTCATGAACTCGTGATTTATAACTATATAATCGTCTTATACAAGGCTAACTTAGATATTTTTAAAGTTTAACAACTTGTTTGGTATATAGTAATAGCAATGAATTCATAAGAAATACTATATGGTTCAACCACACATGCCAATATCCGTTAGACTATCTATTTATAAATATGTTTTTTTCTTCATTGGTTTCTGCCAACATCCAAAACTGCTTTAGGAAAGTTATTCAATGAAATTTTACAAGGACAAACATACTAGAGGTAGATAAGAGTGCAATTACCCAACTAGCAGGCCCGACCTGACTCGCTAAAATAAAATTCGAGCATGGGTAGAAACTATAAAGTACTCAATTTTAGACTTAGGCTAACTAGAATACCAAAACGACCAGTCGCTTTTTTCAAAGTTTGATCAGAATATTCCGGCCCCAAAGGTAGGCCCACTCTAAACCTTATGGGCTACTATTGTGAGCAAAAGATGGGCCTAACCAACTCCTGATTACCTCTATTATTGACAATGACATAATACTATCCTAACAAAATTCCATAGGAGTATAAATGTTGTATCATTACGTCCGGCTAGTAAATCGGAAGATAGAGAGGATTAAGATTAGCCTAATGGTTGTGAGGCTCTCGCTCCTTTCACTCCTGTGGTAGTGTTCGATTCTAATCCTGTCTGGCTATCCCCTTGCAAGAAGGATCCCCAATTTTCCCCTTCTTGCAAGGAAAGTCTCCTTATCAAAGAAATATAAAAGTAAAATAAATAAATCGGATGGTAAGTAGATTTTTCTTACAAAAAGTTGCTCACAAATGGAAGTAGATCAGGAAATTTGGCATCTAAGTGACATTCTTGCTTTTTCGTCGCTTCTTTTGGAGAGGGATTGAAGGAAACTAAAGAAATATAGTCAATAGAAGTGGGGTTCAGTAAGCCCATCAATAATAGAGAAGGGATGCTTATATTTCGAAGTATAGTAAATGGGGGACACCACAATATTAATGATATGGGTCTGTTTTTAGCTGCAATAAGGTAAGAACTCCCAACCAAGAATTTATGACAAAAAGCATAGAGCAATTTAACACGGAACAAGCATTTCTGTTGTAATGGTCATTTGTTAAATTTTTAAGAGGGACAACAAAGGCTTGACATTAACATCAATCCAACAATGAAGAGTTGTGTTTTTTGAAGCAAAAAAGACTTGTTTTAATTGCCTAACTTCAAAAGGGATATACGGGGCGTTTGGTTGATATGGGGTAAAGGGAATGGAATCAAGAAAGGGGTAGAGGGGGAAAGGAAAGCAAAACCCTTAGATCTAAAGTGTTGTTTGGTTAGTGCAATATCATTCCTTTTTCTTCCTCCTCTTACCCTTCTTCCACCATAGCACCACCACTTTTCCCTCCCTTGCTGTACCCGCGCCGCCTCTCCCCACCCCAGAACCGCCGCCTCCCGACATTCCTGCCGTCGCCTTCCCACACCGCTTCGCCCCTCCCCCTCGCCGACCCGCAACGCTTCACCCCCTCCCCTTTCCTGCCCCGTCGTCTTCTCCCTCGTCCCTCCCCTTCCCTGCGTTGTCGCCTTTCCTCCCTCCCTTTCCCGCCGGTGCGTCGTCCTCTTGCTGCGTCATTCTTTTTTCTTTTCTAGGGTTTATGCTGAGTTGTGGTTTAGGTAGTGGCTGGTGGGTTGATTTGGGTGTGTTGTGGTGTAGGAGTCAGAATCTGGTGGTCGGGTCGGGGTTGCGGTGGTCGGATCGGGGTTGCGGTGGGCAAGTGGTGGTGGTTGGGTGGTCGGGTCGGGGTTGCGGTGGGCAAGTGGTGGTGGTTGGGTGGTCATGTGGTAGTGGGATGGTTGGGTGACGTGGTGGTTGGGTGGTCAAGGAGATGGTCAACAATGAGTCAAAGAAAGGGTAAGTGAAACCTTAAGGGGGGTGCGTGGGGAAATGAAAGTAGAGGACTTTGGGGGTAAGGAGAGGGTAAAAGATATCATTAAATTGAGCAAACAAACAACAAGTAAGGGAATCAGGTTACTTGATTCCCTTACCCTTTCCACAAGACCCCAACCAAACGGCCAATAGTCCCATTAAAAACAAAGAAAAAGTGGACAAATATGAATATGATGTTCCAGTTTTGAAGGGGTAACCTAATGTTTGGAAATGATACTTGCACTCCTATTTTAAAATGTTCAAATAATATTTTAATCTATATAATTGTAAAATTAATTTTAATACAATTACATGCAGATGAAGATGACATGGTATTTCATAATATGACATTAAAAAGACAGAAGTAAGTCTTATCTCTAGAGAAGTGAACCAGATTTATTAGCTTCTTATATTTTTTTGTTAAAACACATAGATAACTAGAAAATGTTCAAATCATATTAAAATGTTTAGGAGCATAAGTACATATGCGTGCATGGAAATATGTTGGATCTCATTCATTGGAAATATGAAATAATTAAGTCAATAATTTATGTAATTTTATCATTTTTTACTTCATAGTTATCTTAAACATTCATTAATAAGTTAGGACTTAGCAATTTGCATGGGCAAGCGTTGCATGCCCATATGTCATCCCACCTTATAAGCTGACATAGCGCCGGTTTGTCTCTGACATACACTAACATGACATTCCCTTAGAGAATGTTCAAAAAATTTGTGTAAGAGGTATTGAACCCACATGACATCTTACTTTCTAATATCTTGATCTTACCATTAAACTATGACTTATATTTATGACAAAATGCCAACTCCTAATTATACATTCTGTTTGTCTTATTAAATTACCCAAGACATCGCTCGGGTCTAAAAACTAGTTTATAAAATTATATAGTATGCACTATTTGTCTTTCACCAGTGTGCGTACATAAATAAGGGTAGTCTAATAATCCATTTAGTAGAAATGAAACATGTTGCTATATTCTTAGAAACGACTATTCACAAATATTGGACATCATTTAAAGGGGTGATATATAAGAGACAATGTAAACTCTTTGGCCTCGACTTTATTATTAGGTAATTTACTAACGCATGCTACATTTTGTAAATTTTTAGGTGATTTATGTTATGTTATTGTTTCTTAAGGTACTCTATGTCAACACATGAAACAACAAGCCCTAGATCACTCCTAAGTCCTAACTAGGATCTCCAACTTACACCGGCCTTGATGATAGTAGGAATTCAATACAATTATGAATGAATGAGTAAATCAAGAATCTCTAATCGTCGATCATGAGATTTTCTTCTATAATTTACATGAGTTCAAGACATAATAATTGAAAAATGCACTGGGTGTTGAAGATAAGTATGGGACAAGCATGTCCATCGAAATGGCTTTTTGAGTGAAGTGAGAGTGTCTTTGTCTCTTTGATTATTTGTTGGCAAGATTTCGGAGAAATTTAGGATGATGCGTACGGGGTGTTAGTTTTACTGTGAATTACATCTTACACTCATGAATTAGTGTACATATGATATTCTCTATAAATATTTCCTACAAACAGTTGATGTATATGAGTACGTATATCATGTAATCGAAAGATTCGATACAAGTTTCTATAAGGAAACTCACGCTTACAACCAAGATCGGTAAACAGGACTTGGATCCAAAATACAGCCACGTACATCCAACATTCCCTGTCTCTTATTTGCAGACAATAGTCTTGTATATTGCAAAGCTATGACTTCAACTTGTAACAAGTAAAAAGATTTCTTGATGATTTATGTCTCTACTTAGGAAAAATAATCAATTTCCATAAATCAGCGATCATTCTCTCGAAACACATAAATAATTCCAGGTGAATCGCTCTAGCTGCTCAGTTCACCATGTTGCCGAATTCTCACATGGGAAGATACTTGGGAGTCTATTTCAGTTCTTTTCATCCCACAAAATCCGACTCCAAACATATTATTTAAAAAAGAGATCAAAAAATTCAGCATCAGGAGGTAGGTTTCCTCTCTAAAGTAGGAAGACTCACCCTCATCCAAAATAACCTCGAGGCTTTGCCATCCTGTGTTTGCTCCTCCTCCTTCCTTCTATCAAATATAGCAAAATCTCTAGATACTTTCCATAGACATTTTTTTTGGATACAACAAAAAGAAATAAAAGGCTATCCCCTTGATAGCTTGGGATGAAATCTGCCAACCAAAAAATAGAGGAGGTCTAGGCCTTCGAAAAACCCTACCACCTAAATAAAGCTTCTATTGCAAAATTAGGCTGGAAAATCCTTACAGATACGAATAAACTTTGGGCCTCTTTGATCCGAGAAAGATATCTCCAAAATAAGAGTTTCTTCAACTACAAAGCCAAACCTAACGACTTTCTTATTTGGAACAAATCCTCTCTCAACAAGAAATCATTAGAAAGGGCATTAGATGGAATATAGGAAATGGAATAGATATCCTCTTTTGGCTTGATAATTGGTTGTCACACGACAATTTACTTAATATTACTTGTTTTTCAGTTAATCAAGTTGACCTCGATTTCCATCTCAAAGAGTTTATCCACCTAAATAAAACATGGATGTCACCAAACTTCAAAGTCTCTTCCGCCAACATGTAATTGATAAAATAAAGGCATCCTTCTCCCATCACTGACCTTCTGGATACCCCAATCTGGGGCCCAACCCCCTCTGGCAACTTCACAACCAAGTCAGCCAATTGGCCTGGATCTGGTCCCTTGACTTACCTCCAAAGCTGAAAATCTTTCTCTGGCAAATTTGTCATAATAGCCTAGGAGTCCAAGACATACTTTCCAAAAGAAAAATCATTCATGAAATCCCTTGTGGCTTATGCCATTCCGACACCGAATCAATTGACCATCTCTTTTGCTTTTGCACCTCTATAAGGCAACCTTGGAACCTCCCCGACACGAAAAATGGCTCATACACCTCTTTTCCCCTTGTACACTTCTACACTACCTCTACTCTATGAGAACAAAGCCAACTCTCCTTAGCAAGCTTATTTTATGGAGCATCTGAAATGATTTAATTTTTAAAAAATGAAAAGCTAAACATTTACAAGATACTCCATAAAGCTAAGTTTTATTTTATTGAATGGAATTTGAGATATCAAATAAACAGTTGCCATGTAACTAAATCTCATTTTTCCTCCTTAAATTTCGCCCCTACTTTTCCACCACAACAAAAGCAAACCATCCTTGTTTCATAGGAACTACCACCCCCACATTCCTTCAAACTCAACTTTAACGGCCCACTTTGTCATTCTTTCATTGTAAAAAACTAATATGGGTGACTTTGTTCCATACTAATATTATAAAATGTAACTTTCATTGTAAAAAACTAATATAAGAAAGCATGATCGTATAAAAAAAACATACACTATGTTAGATAATGGTAGATTAGTGTAACATGAAAAAAGGGTCCCTGTGTCATATGGGTGACTTTGTTCCATACTAATATTATGCAAGACTAACTCTTATAGTATTGTGAATAAATTGTGTGGGTTCTTTCGCTCGGGATGGGTGTGTGTGGGGAGTTAGAGAATCCATAATGAGAGACTTATTTTGGTATCACTTAGGTCCTGTTCTTTTGGGTTGAACTGAATTAAAGTGAACATAACTGTACCGAGTCGAACTGAACTGAATTGAAGTAAAACTGTGAGAGAAAAGTAGCTGAACTGAACTTAAGTGAGCTGAACTCAGATTGTACACAAAAGAACGGAGCTTTAGTCTCTCTCCTCTTCCACCTCATCTCCCTCTAAAAAGTAAGAGACACCTACTATAAATCCAAAGAAATGTACTATCTCTTATGCACTATCTCTTAATTGGTGTTCATAAATATACATGAGTTGTCAACATTTTCTTCCTCTATCTGCCAAGTGTATTTCAAAGTACCTAGTTATTATTTCAGAAAAGTTCACACTTATCTCTTATTAGGAACCCCCATTACACACCTAAGAGCTAGCTCTTGAAATTAAGAGTCATGTAAGAGCACCCATTACCGATGCTCTTATTATGTTATTTTTTCAATAAGTGTATGGGGATGGATGTAAAGTGAGAAATAATAATAAATAAATAGTGGGCCCATATTTATCTAAAATGAAAGTGTTTCAATTAATATGGAACAATTGGATATAAAAAGTGTGGAGATTAATATAGGATAGAGGAAGTATAAAAAAACATAGGAAAAAATTTAATAATATGATAAAACTTGAGAAATAAGAAAAGAATATTTTTTTTTGAAAGAGAAATTTCATTAATTGAAGGCCAAACGACATCTACAATAGGTATTAAAGAAAAACAAGATACAATTAAACAAGACTAAATCAAATTCGTCTTCGAAGAAACTACAATGAACCAGATCGAGCAATACAGCGCAGCCCCCTTGTATTTGCTGAATCAAGCAGCTATTGATGAGGAAGTCTATCATTCTGATATAGTTTGGGAAGAACATTCTTGATCGAGTCAGGTTGACCGCATCCGAGATTCCAATACCTTCATGTTGAGTCTCGAACTTCAACCAATGAGAATAATTTCTCATACCTAAAAACAAAAGCACCATACTCACAACTCCCATAGGGGAGAATGAGATTTCCAAAACAGAAACTAAAAACCCCATAATAGGGTTTGAGAAAATCTCATAAAGAGAGACTAATTTATTAAACAAAATAAGAAAATGAACTAAAAACTGAAAATAAAAGGGAAAAAGGGGCTTACCATGGATGAAATCATCCATAACAGCCCTTAATTAATGAAGAAGGGGTAGGGGAGGCTAGGGTTTGAGAGAGAGAAAAAGAGAGAGAATAGTGATGTGTTCTTATAAGAAAAGAACATTAATCGAGACTACATTGCACTTTATACTCTTGGTTGTAAAATCTAAAATTTGTGTTTCTTTATGACTAACTAGACTCAGGTAACACCACGTATTCACTTTCTTTTTATGACCCATCAAACTATTATTCCCACTTTTCTCTATTTGGTAATTATGAAATTCTCTCTTTCGTGGACATGTATCACTATTCCTCGGACCTGCTGGTGGTTTAATTTATGATATATGAAGTAGTATAATTGGAAAGTGTCACTGAATATGCCACAAAACAAAGGCAATAATGAATAGTTTTAGTTCTTGGTCGTCGTAATTTAAATGTTAAACTAATAAAAGCGATCTTATGAGAACTGTTGAAAAAGTTGCTTTGAAGAACAAAGAATATGTTGTAACATTTGTTACCCAATTCTAGTTCCATATATACTTCATGAAACGGATTTCAAGTTTTCAACTAGCTTTGGATGCGGATATTGAGATTTAACTAGGCTTCACATTCGGATGCTCCGAGTTTTAGTCTGAAATTAAAGATTTAATAATAAATCTATACAAATTATATCCTAAATTTGTGAGAAAATATATATTATCCTAAATATATATTCTCTATCAGATAGAAAATAATAATTATGATCCTATGATATTACTGATCCATAAAGTCATAAATTGAAATTATGAAATTAATTATTGAATATATTATTTTTCGATTTTTGAGAGGAGAACTATAAGATTACACTGAATTAGTGGATAAGTCATAGATCTTCATATGAACTCGCGGGTCAAAACATGTAATAAACATAAATCTAGTACAACAATGAATGTACTATGACTTGTAGGGCTAGGTTTCATTTTTTTCTTTCCTAATCGATATTGTGAATACTCAAATCTAAATTACTCTTGGATCACTGGAATTGTCTATCGACCAGGCCCTTGGTGGTTTTTGGTCGCCTCAGATTCTGACGCTTGTGGCAGGGTGAAAATATTCACAACCACCATCTACATGTCTCTTAATATAGTCACTAAGACCATATATGTCAATGTAAACCTAAGATTGATTTTTAATGGAATAAAAAGAAATAAATCATGAAATTGACTTGAAGATAGGATTGTGTCAGATTGTACACAAATAACGTCCAAGCAAATATATATTGGTTGTTTGGTATACAATAAATTATGTAGGCAATTGAAAATCCCATGATTTTTAAAATTGGGTCGTTGTTTGGTTGACAGGAAGTGGGGAAAATGAGGGCAATGAAAATTCATGGGAAATTGAAATTCCCACAAAACGTAGGAATTTATTCACCTTGCCCCCATTGGTCATTCAAAATTCCCACATCAATTCACGGGAATTACAAATTCCTTGATGTAAAAAATGTTTACATAAAAATGTCTAGAGAGAGAAACTCCTGCCTCTCTCAAGCCTGTCAATGAAACAGTACCATCTTCATCCATTTTCGAATCTCAGCGCTGCTGGAGCTATGGCAAAAGGTTCGAAGAAGGTTAAAGGTGGTTAGAAGAATGCTAAGAACAATAAGAAGTCCTCACAGATAGCTTAGAAGGAGAAGTTGTTGAGGAAACCTCAATCGGGAGATGCGAGAAAAGAGAGAAATATTAATGACATTCAGGATGAATCTACTCTTAGTTGGATGACGGAGGATGATAAATCGGAAGCTTCTATTGATCATAATGCATCGCAACGACGCAACAGGACCAAAATGCATTTATAGCTGCAAGGAATCAGGTTGTTAACTGGATTGATTCAGTCTGTACTCCGGTTCGATCAACGGTGCCTATTGTGAAATCCTCTCCATTTCCAATGCAACAATTAGCAAGTAATGTAGGTACTGCTTCAATTGCTGTAAACTGTAGAAATTCTTTTTCTAGTAATGTTGTTGAGGAAGGATTGAATTTAGAGCAGCCTGTAGTTACCTCCCCAGGCGAAGTTGTCCAGATAACTATGTAGGACATTAAACCTGAATTAGAATACAGGAAATATGCTGTGGTATGCTACATTTTGGGGGTTAAACCTCCATATAGAATTATAGATGGCTTTATCAGAAGGATTTGGAGGAATTTTGGAATTGAAAAGGTGGCTATGATGGAGAATGTATTGTTTATGGTAAGATTCCGTTCTATTGAAGGTAAGACCAAGGCTATGGAGGCTGGGCCCATTCTTTATGATAGGAAACCTGTGATTGTGAAGGAATGATCTCTAGATATTGATCTGAGTGCTGGCAATGTGAAGGTAGTGCCTACTTGGATTAAATTACCAAGATTGCCTTTACAGTATTGGGGCCTGATATTATAGTTTTATATCTTCTTTTCTCCCCGTTTCTTTGATTGAAATGTGTGCCAAAAAGTGCTCTTAGGAGATATTTTATACTAACATTTTCCATCTAGTTGTGGTTTTGTGTTTTATGATAGTTTTCAGGTTTTAGGGAATTATTTCCCTATTTTCTGCTATTCTTGATGCCACAATGGATTGGAGAGAGTTAGGAGGCACGTGTATGAGTTCCCGAGGCCTGAGGCTACTTCCCAAAGCCTTTGGGTGCGAAGAGTTTTGCAGTCTTTGGCGTTAAAGGCTAAGAAAGTCCCTTTTGAAGGCCCACCCGATCTGATCGGGCGGACGGCGCCCGATCGGGCGGTACTCTTCCTCTTAAAATCATTCTCCTCGGGCACGATCGGGGGTATGTTGCCCGCTCGTAATACCCTGATAGCGCCCGATCGGGCGTACCCGCCCGATCCGATCGGGCGCCCCGCTCGCCCATGCCTGCTGGGGAACTGCATCGCATGAAGCCCGCCCGATCGGGCGGTTGACCCGGAAACTAAAATTCCGGACTTTTTTATTTCCTTATTTAGGAGTTAGTTTAAATATCTTTGTAAAAAAGATTGTCGGCTCTCTCTCTTTTTCTGATTTTTATTTTAAGCATCCTTAGTTCTCAAAACTCTAGTTTTCTCTCTAGCCCTAATTATTGCACATTGGAGATTAATTCAAGTTCAATTCAAGTTCTTCAATTTTCCTTTCAATTGGTAATTGTCTCTTTCATAGTTCTTATTTACTTTCAAGTATTTGTCTCTGATTATTTTTAATTGCTTCAAGTATGAGTATTTCAATGATTATTATTTGTGTTTTCTTTGCCATGAGTGAGTAGATTCATCTATAGGGCTTAGTGAGGGAAGCCATGTTTATACCATGATTTATTGTTCTTGATTTCCTTGATAATTAGGTTGGGGTTAGAGCAATTCTAGTGTGATTCATTTTTATCTGCGATTTATGTTAGTGTACAATTTCATGAATCGTTTCTGGCTAATAATTGTTTGTATTGATCAAGATCTTACTTTTAGAGGCCTAGAACACACTAGTGAGTCTGATTATGTGATGTGACCAAACTGCATATGTTGCCTTGAGAGTGTTAAGACCCGACCATAGGATTAACGCCTACTTTAATTGCTCGACCCTATACCTAAGTATTATTAGTTTTCTGAACCCTCCTGATTGGTATAAGCATGGTGGACTGATCGAATGCCCTAGATTTTTAATTATTTGATAAATTTCCTTCTCTTGTGATTTAGTTTATTTCACCTTAGTTATTAGTCAATCAACAACTTTTCTGTATGAATAGTTAAGTAATTAAACATTAATCTGTAGAATTCCTCTCCCCGTGGATCGACCCGTATTTACTAAGTATCTGCTAACAACAGACACCGTGCACTTGCGGTACTATTTTAAAACCCATCAAGTTTTTGGCGCCGTTGCCGGGGAGACGGCTAGTTCTATAGCTTTTTGATTAATCATTTAAACTATTCCTACTGTCTCATTGGAACTTCAAGTTCCAATTGAGGCAATCTCACTGCATATTTTTCTTTGTTTCTTTTATGCCCAGGTCTAAAAGAACAGGTACTCCAGTTCCAACTGACCCTGATCTTGAGAAAATCATCAGGTAACTCAAAAAGCAACAAAAGAAGAAGAAGTAGTCTGCTAATCAGGGAAAATCCACGGAAGAACCAATAGAATCAATCATGCCTCCTAAGTCATTGAAGTCTTATGGGGTACCTTCCCCTGTCAATGTTTCCACAGGCCCCCGCCCTACTATGCCTGACATTCAAGCGGCTAACTTTGAAATCAAGCCTACCCTCATTCATATGATCAAATAGAACCAGTTTGGAGGGCATCCATCTGAAGACCCTGCAAATCATTTACAACGGTTTCAACAACTCTGTCGTACCGTTAAGCATCAAGGGGTCACTCCTGATCAGTTGAAGGTCATGGTATTTGAGTTCTCTTTGAAAGACAAGGCTCAAAAATGGCTCAATGATGTCACAGCAACTGAATGGAGTGCTATTTCTGAAGCATTCCTGAAAGAATACTACCCTCCTACTAAGACTGCAGAAATTCGACACACACTTGCGACCTTCCAACAAGAACCTAATGAGACATTGAAGGAAGCATGGAATAGGTTCAAGGACATGCAGAGAGAATCCCCACACCACAATCCTGACAAGTGGTTCATCACCCAAGCATTCTACAATGGTCTACAACCCCATATCAAGAGTACAATTGATTCATCTGCAAGGGGTGTTTTCCTAGTTAAGGAGGTGGATGAAGGGTATAGTTTTCTGGCCAACTTAGCAGCAAATGATCATAGTTCTTCCAGGACTATTACAAAGAAAAAGTTGGATGCTGGTGCATATGCCCTGTTGTCTGCACAAGTTGCCCAGTTGAGCATGAAGATGGATTCACTTAAACCTTCACAGTCTAATACTCCTCCTATGAGTATTAATGCGATGTCTTCTATGGCTCCTATTACCTCTTCTTACTGTGAGGTGTGTGGTGTTCAAGGCCACTTTGGTTATGATTGTTCCTACAATCAACCCGACCCGAATCAGATGGAGCATGCAAATGCTTTTCAGCAGAGACCTCCACACAACCCATACTCCAACACATTCAACCCAGGTTGGAGGGATCATCCTAACTTTTCCTACAAAAACAATAATGTTCAGAACCCTCAACCTATGCCACAAACATCCTACCAACCACCTCATCAAAACCCACCACAACATGCTACTAGACAACAATATTACCAAGGGGCCCCTCAGAATCCCCCTCCTGGATTCAATAGGCCTTCACACCAAGGCTATCAGTAGCAAGCTTCTCAGAATGCCGGTTCTCAAGAGCCTACTATGTCTGATCTGATGAAGATGATGGTTTCTATGCAGAAGAGTCATGAAGAGAGCATCAAAGAGTTGAAAAACACTACAAAACATTTGGAGACTCAACTCGCTCAGGTGGCCGGAAACAATGTGCAGAGGCAACCAGGTCATCAATCGGGGCAAGCAATTCCCAAAGAAACTGCTAATGTTGTCACTCTTCGAAGCGGTACACAGTATGATGCCCCACTTATGCCAACTGATGATTCACCACCTCTAGTTCAGAATGATGTAGTGGATGAAAATGAAGGTGAGGATAGCTCAAAAACTGACATTGAGCAAGGGAAGGTAGATGAAGCAAGGAAGCAAAAGGAGAAGGTTACTAATTCTCCTACACCACCACTACCTTTTCCCCACAGGATGCAAAAATCAAAGGTCGATCAACAACTTGGTAAGTTCTTGACCATGGTCAAGAACCTTGAGGTAACAGTTCCTTTTACTGATTTAATTTCTCAAGTACCTGTGTATGCTAAGTTTTTGAAAGATATGATCACTAAGAAGAAGGATTTTGGTGGTTTAGATAGAGTCGCTCTAACTGAAGAGTGTAGTGCTGTATTGCAGAATAAAATCCCACCAAACTCAAGGATCCTGGTAGTTTTTCCATCCCTTGTCATGTAGGTGCTTTATTTATTGATAAGGCTTTATGTGATCTAGGAGCTAGTGTATCTGTTATGCCTTTATCTATCTGTAATAAACTGAACATGGGAGTCTTAAAGTGCACGCATATTACTTTGCAGATGGCAGATCGTTCTGTGAAATATCCTTTGGGTATTTTAGAGGATGTTCCTATTCGGGTTGGAAAATTTTATATACCTGTTGATTTTGTAGTACTAGATATGGAAGAGGATAGTCAAATCCCCATCATCTTGGGTAAACCTTTCTTATGTACTGCTGGTGCTGTTATTGATGTCAAGTCTGGTTCTCTTACTTTGAGTGTTGGTGATGATACTGTGACTTTTAAGCTTTCTAATGCTCTAAAGTCTCCTATGCTTGAGAACACTTATTGCAGGATTGATGTTATAGAGGAGGTTGCTGGATATGATGATCCTCGCGCCTTGTTAGATGATCCGTTGGAGGGTATTCTTACTTTTGGAGCCTCAACAGGTGAAGGTGATGATGAGGTAACTACTTTGGATGGCTTTGACACTGATGAGGCCGAAGGTTTTGAGGTAATGCAAACCATTTGATCCACTTCTGAGCCACAGGTAAAGAAGGTAGAATTAAAACCATTACCCTCTCACCTTAGATATGCATTTCTTGATGATAAAGAGAATTGTCTTGTGATCGTGAGTGTTAAACTCGATGATAGCCAGCTTTTAAAGCTTCTCACTGTGCTTCGCATGCATAAGAAAGCTATTGGGTATAACATTGACGATCTCAAGGGCATTAGCCCTGACTTTTGTATGCATAGAATAAATCTGGAAGAGAACCACCGTCCTTGTATACAACCACAACGTCGTTTGAATCCTAATATGCAGGAGGTGGTGAAAAAAGAGGTAATGAAACTACTTGACGTGGGCATCATCTACCCCATTCCTGATTCGGTGATCCCGGTACAAGTCGTTCCTAAGAAAGGGGGGACAACAATTGTTAAGAACGATAAGGATGAGCTTATTCCTACTCGTGTTGTCACGGGGTGGCGTATGTGTATTGATTATCGCAGGTTGAATACGACCACCCTGAAGGATCACTTCCCCCTCCCTTTTATTGATCAGATGCTTGAGAGATTAGCAAATCATAACTTTTTCTGTTATTTGGATGGCTATTCTGGTTTCTTTCAGATTCCTATTCACCCCGAAGACCAGGAGAAGACGACGTTCACATGTCCTTATGGCACTTTTGCTTACCGCCGAATGCCTTTTGGTTTGTGTAACGCCCCTGCCACATTTCAAAGATGTATGATTGCCATATTTTCAGATTTCATTGAGAATATCATGGAGGTATTCATGGATGATTTCGGTGTTTATGGTTCTGATTTTGACATGTGTTTGCATAATCTTTCTAAGGTCCTTCAGCGTTGTTGTGATGTTAATCTGGTCTTGAATTGGGAAAAGTGCCACTTCATGGTCAATGAAGGAGTGGTACTTGGTCATCTTGTTTCTGAACGTGGCATCCAAGTTGACCGAGCAAAAATTAAGGTGATTGAGAAACTTCCTCCTCCCGTGAATGTCAAGGGAGTGAGGAGTTTTCTTGGTCATGCGGGTTTCTATCGTCGTTTTATAATAGATTTTTCTAAAGTCGCGAAACCCCTAACTCAATTATTGCTTAAGGATGCCACTTTTGATTTCACTGATGCTCGTTTGGAGTCCTTTGACAGGATTAAGAAAGCATTGATAACTGCTCCAATCATATAACCTCCGGACTGGGATTTACCATTCGAGATTATATGTGATGCTAGTGACTATGCTGTGGGAGCGGTGCTTGGTCAAAGGAAGAATAAGGTGTTGCATGCCATCTACTATGCAAGTAAAACCTTGGATGGAGCTCAAATGAATTATGCTACTACTGAGAAGGAGCTCCTTGCGATTTTTTATGCCCTTGATAAGTTTCGAACCTATCTCATTGGTTCGAAAGTCATTATTCACACTGATCATGCCGCCCTCAAGTATTTGTTGGCCAAGAAGGAGGCAAAGCCGAGGCTCATTCGATGGATTCTTCTTCTTCAAGAGTTTGATCTGGAGATACGGGATAAGAAGGGTGCTGAGAACGTTGTTGCATATCATCTCTCTCGTTTGAGGTTTGCGTCGAGCTCATATGGCCCTATCGATGATTCTTTTCCTGATGATCATCTCCTTGATGTATCTACCCAATCCCCTTGGTATGCTGATTTTGCTAATTACTGTGTTGGCGGATCTCACCCCCCTGATCTTACATACCAGCAGCGCAAAAAGTTCTATCATGATGCTAAAAGGTACTTCTAAGAGGATCCTTTTTTATATAAAAAATGTGCTGACGGGATGTTTCATAGATGTGTTGCAGATTGAGAGATTGAGGGAGTGCTACAACATTGTCATAACATGCCCTCTAGTGGTCATCTAGGCTCCCAAGCCACAGCTCATAGAGTCATCCAGAGTGGATTTTACTGGCCTACAATTTTCAAGGATGCTCGTGCTTTTTGTGTGTCTTATGATGCTTGGCAAAGGACCGGTAATATATCCAAGAGGCAAGAAATGCCACAGACAGGTATTTTGGAGGTTGAACCTTTTGATGTCTGGGGCATCGATTTCATGGGTCCATTCCCTACTTCTTGTGGAAACAGGTACATTTTGGTCGGTGTTGATTATGTGACAAAATGGGTTGAAGCCTTAGCATCACCAACTAATGACTCTCAAGTGGTGATGAAGATGTTCAAGAAAATAATTTTCCCCCGTTTTGGTGTGCCTAGAGTTGTCATCAGTGATGGAGGCTCTCACTTCCATAAGAGCACTTTTAAGGCTTTGTTGAAAAAACATGAGGTCACTGACAAGGTTGGCTTGGCTTACCACCCACAGACCAGTGGCCAAGTGGAGGTGTTCAACAGACAGATTAAGAGGATTATGGAGAAAGTAGTCACCAAAGCAAGGAAAGATTGGTCCTTGAAGCTTGATGATACTCTTTGGGCTCTGCGCACTGCATTTAAGACTATTCTGGGAACAACTCCATATCGAATGATGTACGGCAAAGCTTGCCATCTACCAGTTGAAATGAAGTATCTATCTGCATGGGCTACAAAAGAAATTAACTTAGATCTCCAAGCTGCAGGCGAGGCACGACTTCTTCAATTGAATGAATTGGATGAGCTTAGACTGGAAGCTTATGAGAATCACAAGCTCTATAAGGAGCAAACGAAGAAGTTTCATGACAAGATGATAGAAAAGAGGGAATTTCATGTGGGTGACTAGGTATTACTATTCAATTCGAGGTTGAGACTTTTTCCTGGAAAACTCAAGTCTCGATGATCGGGACCATTCGTGGTGACTGATGTTAAGCCACATGGAGCAGTTGAAATTTCTAAGAATGGAGATGAGAAATTTAAGGTGAATGGACAACGCTTGAAGTTGTACCATGAGGGTGCTTTTATAGGCCTTGTAGAGGAGATTCGCTTTGAATCTACTCATTCTAAGACATAAGTGATGAGGTAACATGGTCGTGCGGGACCTTCATAAACCAGCGCTTTGCGGGAGGCAACCCGTATCTTTTCTTCTTTTTACTTAGTTTTCTTTCTTTTCTTCTTAGTTTTGCTCTTTTTCGTGAGTGAGTGAGAGGGTACTAACTTTCTTTTGAAGCGTATTTAGTGTAGGGTGGTTAGTTTCTGTGAGCCATGAGTTGCCAAAGCGAAAATACGAACAAAGCAAGCGTTGTAACGCATTTCCGCATGCCGCCCGATCTGGTCGGGCCACCTTCGCCCGATCGGGCCCGCAACAATTTCTGATTGAGAGAAGGAAAAAGCTGAAAAGTGCCTTCGCCCGATCAGACCAGCGACTTCGCCCGATCAGACCGGGCGACTTCGCCCGATCAGACCGGGCGACTTCGCCCGATCGGGCGTTAGTCCGTCAATTTTTTCCGAGAAAACGCCAAAGAAGTGCCTTCGCCCGATCAGGTCGGGCGAATCCCACCCGATCGGGCCCGTAACCAATTTCAGAAACCTCAAAAGAAACAAAAAATTCACTTCGCCCGATCTGACCGGGCGATACCGCCCGATCGGGAGCCTGGGCGATTTCCACGATTTTCCTTCGGTTTTTTTTTTCTTTTTCTCCTTCATTCATCTTTTATTTTCCCCAATTCTCTCTCTATCTCCTCTCAAAATTCTCTCAAGACCCTAACCTCCCACTTCATCTTCTTCCTCCATCATCTCATCCTTCACCTCTAACCTCCATTAAAATTCTTCCCACCTTAAAGAAATCACCTCCTTTCTTCACCCTTTACTTTTTCTCTCATTACTTTCCCCCACTTTTCTTCTCTACCCATCTCAACCTTCATCTCTCCACTTCCCTTCTTTTGTGAGTTTCACCAAAAGCTTCAAAGGGCATCCATGGCAGAAGCAAGAAAATCACGTGGACCATCTTCAAGGGCTAGGGCACCACCACCACCACCACCACCAGTTACACCGGATGAAGATTTTCCCGAGGTGGTTTTCAAGTCTGAACAGTAGAAGGAAAATTTTCAACGACTGAAAGGTCGTGAGGTACTTCCTACAAGCTTTTTAAATATTGAATTTTTGAATAGTTTGGGAATTGCCAATGATTTCAAAAGTTTTATGAAGATAATTGGCATGGAAGCCCTCTATAATGTTCATGTGAATACCTATAGGAGTCTAGTGCTTGAATTCTATAGTAGCTTTGAAGTTACTAAGCCTAAGTCTGGTCCTATTTCTTATGTTTCTTACCGATTGCTGAACCAGGACTTTTGTCTTTCCCTACCCCAATTTGCTAACATTTTAAGAATCGCCAATAGGGGGGACATTGGTCATCCTGACGGGTATAATCATGGGTCATGTTATTTTAGCATTACAGGTTGTGAGGTCCCAGTCAACCTGCAACATTGTAAGGCCACTTACATTCACCACCCTATCTTTAAAATTTGGCAACGATTTATGTCCTGGACTTTGTTTGGGCGGGTTGAGGGAAACAACTTGCGGGAGGACGAGCTTTATCTAATAGGTAGCTACTTATCTAGGGGACACAAAAAAGCATTTCAATATAATATCCCCTATCAGGTTGCTCTACAGTTTGAGCGGATTGCCACCACCTTTCCCAAGCGTCGCGTTGATGGCACTTTCTCTTCCCGCCCCATAGTCAATGGTGGGCTTATTACCCTTTTTGCCCAACAGATAGCGGGGTTTGACGAATCCCGCTACGCCCCAGTCCCTGGCCCCACCCTTATAGATGCTACTTATCTTGACTCTCTTCATTGGATAGAGCGAGCTGGGCCGGGTCGTTATCAATGGTTTATAGGTAGCCAGCGTTCCATCATTCTTCCTGATCCCCTGGCTCGCCTGCGCCCTGGACAGGCGCATTACCATCTCCCCATCCAGGGCCAGGATTTCCCCACCCCCACTCCTGAGTTACCCCAGCGCACATACAGTAGGCTCCTGCACACTGCTGATGACGCTGGTCCTTCTTCTTCTGCTCCCCCTCCCCCATATGCTGGTGATTTTGATTTTCAGGGGATGACGAGCACCTTACAGAGGTTGGAGCTTGGCATGACTGCACTTAGCCAGCAGGTTACTACCTTAGACTAATCAGCACTTGGCCCTGTACCCCTTGTACGATGAGTATTGTAGGACTCATCCGATTTCTAAGGAAGGCCCCTTTCCCTCATGGTATACATGGAACCCCAGCTACATCGTTCCAGGACCCAGTGGTGCCCAAGACATGGAGGATGATGATCCTGATGCTTCCTTGGACGGTTGACGACCCTGTTCTTTCTCCTTTCCCTTGCTGCTAGGGCTGCACACCGGTCCAGGACCGGACCGGACCGGACCCGGCTGGACCGGTGGACCGGTTTATTCCGTTTTCCCGGACCTGGACCGGACCTGTTATGATTCCGGTCCAGACCGGACCGGACCTGTTTTTACCGGTCCGGTCCAGGTCTGGACCGGTTGGACCTGTTTTGTTTTTAGGTGCTTTTTTCCTTTTTCAAAAAAATTTTTTTTGCAAGCATTCTACCTTCCGAAATTCCAGTAGCTTTGTAGAGTAAAAATCTTGAAACCATTAGATCTTTACATAAACATGGAGCTCACAAACTACAACTCCAAAAACCATAACCCAAATGTATCTACCAAAGGAAGAATGTTGACATCAATAAGGAAACAGACTATTGAGGATGAATGACAGCCTGAAAAACAATCCATGCCATGCGTTCAAATCTAACGCCTTTAACAAGTAACAACTAATAACAAGATTAATTTCAAATGAAAACAACTCACTTTTATTACATAATTGAACAGTAGTTACAAATAGACAACAAATTAAAGACGATTATACAGTAATCAACACAAACCCACTAATTAAACAAACCAAAACATATATTCAAATAGAAATAAAAAACGAAATCAGAACAAAAAAAAACAGAAATTTAATTGAAAAAACAAGACATAAAACTGACGAAAAAACGAAAAAAAAAAGTTAATTAGTAACTTACAATTGTTTGAGACTATAGAGAACGAAGAGACGAAGAGAAAGCACTCCTGTGTGGCTGTGTTTGCATTGAGAAGCGTCGATGATGTCAAGAATCAAGATGGTGTGTGGAAAAACGCTGGAGTCTTGGAGAAGACAACAGAAGAGAGAGAGAGTGTTTGTTCTAGGGTTTAGTTGTGCCGCTGCACACTGCACTTAACTTTCTTTAGGAAATTGCGAAATTTTTTTTTATTTTAAAAACCCGGGTCAACCGGTCCGGACCGGTTTCAACCGGTTTTAACCCGGACCGGACCGGTTACCCGGAATTCACTTTTACCTTGGACCGTGGACCGGACCGGTTTCTTAGGACCGGTCCGGTCCGGTCCAAATTCCGGTCCGGACCGGTTTGTGTGCAGCCCTACTTGCTGCAATGAGGACATTGCCAAATTCAGCTTGGGGGAGGATCTTTGTAAGTACTCTCCTCTCTTTTTACTGCTTTGTAGTGTAGTTAGTTTAGTTCCATTGCTTTCCTTAATTTACTTTCATAAGTAAAAAAAAAAAAAACAAACAAAAAAATCAAATATTGCTGAAAAAAATACCAAAAATACGAGCTTGACATGAGTTATGAGTTGCATGATTGTTTCCCTGTGCCCCAAAATTTTTGAATGACTTTTTGGACTCTTAATTTATGATAGTTGGCGTGAGTATTTCTTAGTCTTGAGTTGATATTCAATCTTCCATGACCCTTGATTGCATGATACTTGTGGCACTTGCATTGATTGTGGAGCTAAGTTGGTTAGACTGTGAGTTTTCTTGAGCCATGGATGTCTATCTTTCATCCAGTTTTCCTCTTTATTGTGTGATTAGTTCCTCAGTTATGACATTGATCTTGATTTTGATCCTGTACTCTTTGAAAATTTAATGTGCATACATGATTGACATGATTGAGGCGTTCTTTTCATAATTTCTAGCTCCAGAGTTGTAATTGATTACATTATTCCATCTCTAGCCCCGCTGAAGCCTTTCTGACTGTTTTGATTACTAACCGTCATTACAAGCCCCTTAGCCTTATTTGATTCTTGTCCCAAGCCTAGCTTGGGGGAGCATTAGTTGAGTGATTGGGTTGTCTTGATAGTTATGTATGTTGTGGCGTGTGCTAGTTGGAGTTAGTTCACTATGGGTATATGATCGAAAAAGAAAGAATGTTCAACAACAAATCCAAAATAAAAAAAAAAAGTTTGAAAATTTTGAATAAAGTGTTGTTTGAAAAGTAAAACAAGTTCATGGAAAGTGAAAATGGTGCTTGAGTTGAGAAAGTGAATGTGAGTGCTATTTTTGGAGATGTTAGTAGTTGAAGTCATGAAGGTCTCATTGGCCTAGTTTTACTAGTCTATGCTCCTCCATGCTTGGTTTATCCACCACATTCCCAAATCTTTCCATACCCTTAACCTCGGCCCCATTACAACCTTTAAAAGTCCTCTTGATCTTTATGTGTTGTATTTTTGAATCGAAAGTGAGTCAATGGATCAAAGTTGAAGAGTAAGTGTCATTTCTGAGTCGACTGAACTAAGTTGAGTGTCATTATGTTACCTTCTAAACACACGAGAGTAGTGAGTTGGGAAGGGACATATGGTGGGAATGGAGAGTGATCGGGCACATCTTTTGCCTGCCACAAAAATGAGAGAAGAGCGTTCCCCCTTGTGAGCACCATCTTAGCATTTGCATGATATGCGCAGTGACCTTGCTTGATTGTCTTTCTCGGTGATTGGTCGTTGGCTTGATATAAAGGATTGATGATGATGCATGCCTTCTTGATTGATTTTTGAGTCTACTAAGACTTTCGAACTGCATTTTCTTTGGGGTGAAACAATTATACCTTGTAACTCATTTGTGTAGTTTTGCTTGAGGACAAACAAAAGTTTAGCTTGGGGGAATTTGATATTATAGTTTTATATCTTCTTTTCTCCCCGTTTCTTTGATTTAAATGCGTGCAAAATAGTGCTCTTAGGAGCTATTTTATACTAACATTTTCCATCTAGTTGTGGTTTTGTGTTTTATGATAGTTTTCAGGTTTTAGGGAATTATTTCCCTATTTTCTGCTATTCTTGATGCCACAATGGATTGGAGAGAGTTAGGAGGCACGTGTATGAGTTCCCGAGGCCCAAGGCTACTTCCCAAAGCCTTTGGGTGCGTAGAGTTTTGCAGTCTTGGCGTTAAAGGCTAAGAAAGTCCCTTTTGAAGGCCCGCCTGATCTGATCGGGCGGACGGCGCCCGATCGGGCGGTACTCTTCCTCTTAAAATCATTCTCCTCGGGCACGATCGGGCGTATGCCGCCCGCTCGCAATACGCTGATAGCGCCCGATCGGGCGTACCCGCCCGGCCCGATCGGGCGTACCTGTCCGGCCCGATCGGGCGTACCTGTCCGGCCCGTTCGGGCGTACTCGCCCGGCCCGATCGGGCGCCCTGCTACCTCATGCCTGCTGGGGAACTGCATCGCACGAAGCCCGCACGATGGCATCGGGCGCTTGACCCGGAATCTAAAATTTCGGACTTTTTTATTTCCTTATTTAGGAGTTAGTTTAAATAGCTTTGTAAAAAAGCTTGTAGGCTCTCTCTCTTTTTCTGATTTTTATTTTAAGCATCCTTAGTTCTCAAAACTCTAGTTTTCTCTCTAGCCCTAATTATTGCACATTGGAGATTAATTCAAGTTCAATTCAAGTTCTTCAATTTTCCTTTCAATTGGTAATTGTCTCTTTCATAGTTCTTATTTACTTTCAAGTATTTGTCTCTTATTATTTTTAATTGCTTCAAGTATGAGTATTTCAATAATTATTATTTGTGTTTTCTTTGCCATGAGTGAGTAGATTCCTCTTTAGGGCTTAGTGAGGGAAGCCATGTTTATACCATGATTTATTGTTCTTGATTTCCTTGATAATTAGGTTGTGGTTAGAGCAATTCTAGTGTGATTCATTTTTATCTGCGATTTATGTTAGTGTACAATTTCATGAATCGTTTCTGGCTAATAATTATTTGTATTGATCAAGATCTTACTTTTAGAGGCCTAGAACACACTAGTGAGTCTGATTATGTGATGTGACCATACTGCATATGTTGCCTTGAGAGTGTTAAGACCCGACCATAGGATTAACGCCTACTCTAATTGCTCTACCCTATACCTAAGTATTAGTTTTCTGAACCCTCCTGATTGGTATAAGCATGGTGGACCGATCGAATGCCCTAGATTTTTAATTATTTGATAAATTTCCTTCTCTTGTGATTTAGTTTATTTCACCTTAGTTATTAGTCAATCAACAACTTTTATGTCTGAATAGTTAAGTAATTGAACATTAATCTGTAGAATTCCTCTCCCTGTGGATCGACCCGTATTTGCTAAGTATCTGCTAACAAAAGACACCGTGCACTTGCGGTACTATTTTAAAACCCATTAGGGCCAAAAATCATTGAATAAGATTCATAGATTGATAGATAGAGCTACGACACAAAAGGACATACTGGAATATGCTAGGGTTCTAGTTGAAGTTTTTATGGACCAAGAATTCCCTAATGAGGTTGTGTTCTGCAACGAAAAGGGAGTGCTCTGTTACATGTAGTGATTGTGGTGGAATTGGTCACAATATGGAATAATGTCGACAGAAATGGTTTGAAGTAGCTAAGGTTGAGATTAAACCTCAGAAGAAGTGGGTGCCAAAGGGGATTCAAGGCCTACAGTAGCAACCGGTGACTCAAGAAGTGCATAAGAATAATCAGGGAAAATCAGTTCAACACTCTATTTTGGCAACTATTGTAGAGAATGAGGGGGTGGAGGATGAAAGAATGGATGATGCTGACCCAGGGGTGAATCCTAATATTCTGAATCAGGTGGACACGGGGGAGAGTAGTAGAATTCCTATTATTTTTTATGTGATTAATGGAGCTGGACAGGCTCAGGGGGAGAATATAACATTACCTCCTCATGGATAGAGTTGGTTTTTGGAATATTAGGGGGCTGAACAGTCTACAAAAGCATGGTGATGTGAGATCCCCTTCTCACACATTACAATTGTGGACTTTTTGGCCTTCTTGAGATTAGGGTTCATTCTTGTAATTGTAGCAAGGTGTACCATAGAGAGTGTCCTTCTTGGAGTATTGTAGCTAATTATAGTCATTATAGAAGGGGATAATTTGGTTGTGTTGGGTTCATAGTAAATTTGAAGTTGATATTATTGACTGTAAAGCTCAATTCATCCATTGTAAGGTGAAGCATGTGGGGGCTGGAAGAATTTTTTTTCTTCTGACTTTGGTGTATTGCTCTAATGATGCTGAGGAAAAAAGGGAGGTTTCGGATGATTTGAGGATAACAAAGAGCAGTATTCAGGACGCATAGCTGATATGTGGTGATTTTAACAATGTTGTTAATTTGAATGATAAAATAGGGCATGCTGTAACTTTATCTAGAAGTAGAGGGGATTATTAATGTTTAAGAGATTGTGGGCTGCAGGAAATGGAATCTATTGGGGCCATTCTATACATGGTCTAATAAACAAGAAGGGAATGATAGGGTTTTTTCTATAATTGACAGGGTGTTCATTAATGATGTTTGGGAGCAGAATTTTAGTGATGTTTTAGCTAACTTTCTTCCTGAAAGTGTGCCAGATCATAGTCCTTGTATCATTCATCTTGATTCTCCTAGAAACACTAAGCCCATGCCATTTAGATTCTTCAATATGTGGTCTCAGGTTGAGCAGTTCAAGGAGATTGTGTAGAGTGGTTGGCAAAAGTAGGTCCAAGGGTGTGCCATGTTTCAGGTTGTGAAGAAATTAAAGATGCTGAAGTATGACCTGAAGCTTCTCAGTAAGACAAAGTTATCTAATATAGAGAATGAAGCAGACTTAGCTTACAAGTTGATGATGAACCTTAGAATAGGGGTCTTCATCAGGAGGAAGAGGAAGCTAGGAAAAGGTATGCAGAGCTTAACAAAGCAAGGATGAGCTTTCTTCAACAAAAGATGAAGCAAAATTGGTTGAAAGGTGGAGACAGTAGCACATCATACTTCCATGCTTGCTTGAAAAGGAGAAGATCCCAGAATCATGTTTACAGAATTAAAGATATAAGGGGAGATTGGGTGGAGACTCAGGAGCATGTTGAACAGGCTTTCCTGGAATTTTATGAAAACCTGCTTGGCTCAGCTCAGAGCACTAGAAAGAAAGTGAGTAGAAGTGTGTTGAATGAAGGCAAGAAGGTCATTGATGCACAACAGGCCATGCTTAATATAAGTTATTCTGCTGAAGAGGTGAAGCAAGCTCTTTTTGCCATTGATGTGAATAAGGCGCCTAACCCAGATGGCTATTCAAGTTGTTTTTATAAGGAGTCCTAGGAGGTTATTGGTGGTGATATAACAAATGCAGTGTTATAGACTTTTTATACATTGACAAGCTTCTTAGACAGTTAATGCCACTACATTATGTATGGTCCCTAAATGTGAGCAGCCTCAGGATGTGACACAATACAGGCCAATTGCTTGCTTCAATGTATTGTATAAAATTATTTCAAAGATGTTGTGTAGAAGGTTGAAGGAGGTGCTCCCTGAGCTTATTGATCTAGTGCAAAGTGCGTTTATGGAAAATAGAGTTATTTTCCACAATTTCTTTATATGTTAGGATATGTTAAGACATTATAAAAGAAAATATGAGCCAGCTAGGTGTACAATGAAGATAGATCTAAGGAAGGCTTATGAATCCGTAGACTGGAGTTTGTGAGGGAAATGTTGGAAGGTTTAAATTTCCCTGAGAAGTTTGTACACTGGGTGATGATGTGTGTAACTACTCCCTCCTACTCATTGAGTATCAATGGGACTCTTTGTGGTTTTTTCAAGGGCAAGAGAGGGCTGAGACAGGGTGACCCTATCTCACCTCTTTTGTTTGTCATTGCTATGGAATATTGCTCTAGGTTGATGAATAAGATGTGCAAGAAGCAGGAGTTTGCTTTTTATTATAGATGTTATGAAATGAAGTTGACACATCTAATATTTGCAGATGATCTCATGCTTTTCTGTAAGGGGGAGGTCAAATCTGCCATCTTGACGAAAAGAGTTATGAAGTCTTTCTCTGAAACCTCTAGCTTGTTTGCTAGTCAGGAGAAAACAATAGTCTACTTTGGTAATGTGGGGGAGGACATTCAGGAAAGAATATTGCAAGTGACAGGTTACTAGAGAGGTGCTTTCCCTTTTAGGTACTTAGGAGTCCCTATTACTTCAAAAAGGCTGGCAAAGTCTGATTGTGATATTTTGGTGGAAAAAGTTTTGAAGAGGATCATGTGTTTGAGCTCTAGGCATCTCTCATATGCTGCAAGAATTACTTTGGTGAATGTAGTGTTGATGAACCTTCATACTTACTGGGCTCAAGTGTTCCTTATCCCTAAAGGTGTACTAGCCAAGATAAATCAAATTTGCAGGGCATACCTTTGGGAGGGGAAAGTGTATACTTCTAAGCCTCCTCCTGTAGCTTGGAGAGAGGTTTGTTTCCCAAAAAATAGAGGAGGCCTTGGGATTAGGGATTGCTATTGTTGGAATATGGCTGCAATTGGCATGTATGTTTGGCAGATTGCTAAGAAGGCTGATTTATTGTGGATAAAATGGGTACATATAGTGTATGTAAAAGATACCAACTGGTGGGAGTATCAAGCTCCTGCAATTGCTAGCTAGTTGGGGGTGAAAAAATATTTATAAAGTAAAGGAAGCTTTTAGAGGAGGGTAGAGGAATGGCAACCAGTGGCTTGACAATGGAAGACCATACCTATAAAGCAGGGTTATAAATGGCTCAGCGTGGAATGAGACAAAGTGAGATGGCATTTTTGGGTGTGGAATACTCTAAATGTGCCTAAACACTCGTTTATAGCTTGGCTTGTTGCTTTGAATAAATTGAGAACCAGAGATAAACTTGCAACTACAGGATATCGGAGTGTGTACTGATACTCAGTGCTCACTATGCTGCCAGGGGCAAGATTCATGTCAGCACCTGTTTTTTAGGTGCTGTTCAGCAGGGATGTGTGTCTTGGTGTTATGAGGTGGCTTGGTATAAGTATTGATGCTGATGAGTGTGTATATTCTTGCTGGAAGAAATGGGGTAGGAAGTATAGAAGCAAGAAGAAGCAAAAAGTCTGCTATACTCCCTTGGCTGCTACTATCTACTATGTGTGGAGGGCAAAGAATACTGCTCTTTGGGATTATAAGGTTCCTAGGCCTAATAGTGTTTTAAAGCTAATCAAGAGTGAGACATGTATTAGAGTGAGATCTTTCCTGAGTGAAAAATGGTCAAGTGAGGAAAGAGAATGGTTTGAATATCTTGTTAGAGATTGTAGATGATGTTTGGTGGGTTTGGTTGTTGGTTGTTGTTAACTGTTACTGTTTTGCCACATTGATCTTAGTGGCTTAAGTTGTAATGGTTGCAAGGTGAATTTTCTTGCTTTTTGGTAATATAACTTACATTTTACCAAAAAAAAAAAATTCCTTGATGTCAACCAATTAAACACATTATTCAATTTCTTAGGAATTACAAAAGGGAAATAACTTCCTAGGAAAAAGAACTTCCCATGGGAATTAAATTCTCATATATATTTGTACATGCTCGGTGACGCTGTTTAAACATTACTGGCATTAGAATTAGACCTATCTTATTGAAGTATAGGTTTCTTCTTCTTGAGAAGAAACTTGAAATCATCATAGAGAAGATGTGGACTTTTATAATTACTAGTACAGAATCGACGATTTGCGTCGGCTTATTTGCGTCGCACCCTCGAAGAACTGACGCAAATTGCCAATTTGCGCCGGATACCATTAAAAGTCCGATGCAAATACCCTAAGCAAATGAATAGGATCCACACATATGCGTCGAACCCTCAGGCAAAACAACGCAAAACCTGCGATGTGTGTCGGACCCGAGGCCCATCCGACGCATATCATTGAAGCTATATGCGTCGCTTCCAGCGAACATACGATGCAAAACTTCGACAGCCCACTCGCATCAGCTATATGCGTCGGATGCGCCTCGTGTCCGACGCAGATGGTTGTTAGGCCCAATGAACGCATACAACACTATCCGCGTCGAACGTAACTTACATGCGACGCAGATACCTCATGTGCGTCGCATGTTCCATGCGTTCAACGCAGATGACCTGGCCCAACTCCTGCCCAGATTACTTTTTCAAACGGCACATTAATTTCGAGCCTTAAAATATAACTCACTCTCAAAACATTTGGCTCTCTCTCTCTTTCGTGCGATTGCTCACTCATTCTCGGTTTTCGATCGCCGCCCACTCCAGGCTGCCACCCACTTCGCCGGCGAATCTTTACGGTCGGTGAACCGCCGCTGCACTCTGGTACACTCTCTCTCTTTATCTCTCACACACTCTCTCTCTTTCTCTCTCACACACTCTCTCTTTATCTCATCCAGTCGCGCCGCCGCTGCAAACCTACTCGTCGCCGCTGCTGCCGGCAATGTATGTCATTCTTGTTGTTTTTTTATTTATTAATTTACATTAATCATGTATTTCAAGTTCTTAATTTTTTTAGGAGTTGCTTTGATTGATTTTAGTTCTGATTTTTGTTAAGGGGTTGAAATTAGAATTCAACTCATGATAAATATGGTGAAATGAATTTTGAGATTGAATTTAGGATGTTTGTAGTTTGTAGTGCTTATGAATTTTTACCATTGATCTTAACAATTCTACTTTAATCTTAATGTTGTTTCTTAATCTCTAATTTGTTAATGTCTTAATATTAGATAGTTGATGTTTATGAGTTATGACTTTTGATCACTATTTAATTTGTGGGTTGGTTAATGCCCTAATGCAGTTGCCACATTCCATCTTCTACTTGTCGGCTTGCCGGTGCTCCAAGCTCACCTCGTTGTGCTTGTCTTCGCTGCTCCTTGAGAGCAGAGGTATATATTATACCTTTTGCTTTATGTTGATTTATTTTATTTGTCCCTATAATGTTGAATTATGACCAAACCTATAAGGGGGGTTCGGGAAATCTAAGGAATGGTTTGGTTATGTGATTGGGAATATATATGTGAATTGTTTGGTTATGTGATTGGGAAAGTATATGTTGAATTATGACCAAACCTATATGGACATACCTTAATGGGGTGGGGAGGGAAATCTAAGGAATGGATTGGTTTGTGCTGTTTAATTGCAATGTGCATCATTGGCCTAGATGCCCGTTCGAGGCTTACTCATTAGGAGTAAGTCTTGAATAGTCGCCCTGGTTTGGGACTGTCTTTGAGTTTCTTATCTCACTTAGGATGTGAATGAATGTTTGGTTTTCGATTCTAAGAAAGATCTAGCTCATTTCCTTAAGCGTTCTCTGGGTACATATGTTGATAGTTTACCTACTATCTTCATCGTGTACTTGGAGAACTGTAGGGAAGTGCTGCCGGATTTGTCTTAGAATTGAAAACCAAATGTTCATTCACTAGTGAGATGAGAAACTCAAGGATGGGTTAGGTTGGAGTGATAAGGACCCAAATGTTCATGACTGCATTTGATAAGATATTTTAAATGATGTGATCGATTGTGTTCTTGTTTGGTGTCTCTAGTGTATGAATATGGATCGAAACTGGATGTATGGTAATCGGACTTCGGTGACATTTCTACAAGGGGTTGATGAATTTATCAGGGTTGCGTTAGAACATCAATCACAGAATGGGTCAAAGTTAGTGTTGTGTCCTTGTTGTGATTGCAATAACTCTAGGGGGTATCGTGATGTGGATCAAATTAAGGATCATTTGATTCGTCGTGGGTTTAAGAGTAACTATACTAGGTGGACATGGCATGTAGAGTTTTATGATCAGGGTATGAGCTCCACTAGCTTGTGTGATGATTTGCATGTTGATCACATTGATAATGAGGTTGAGGTTGAGGTTGATATCGAAAAAGGAGAGGATGATAATGAGAATGATAGGGTAGTTGATGAGAATGATAGGGTAGATGAGATGTTGCACAATTTGGAGGATGAAGGAACCGATCGTCCGCATATGTATGATAGTATTCTAAGTGCAGCGGACAAACCTATGTATCCCGGGTGTAAGAATTTCACTAAACTTTCTGGCATCCTCACATTGTTCAATATGAAATCGAAGTATAGTTGGACAGATAAAAGTCAAAGTGAGTTGTTCACTTTATTACAAGAATTGCTACCTGAAGGGAATGAAATTCCCAACTCTACCTATGAGGCAAAGAAATTGTTATGTCCATTAGGTATAGAATATGCATGTCGAAATGATTGTGTGCTGTATCGAAATGAGTACAAGGATTTGGGTGAGTATACAAGGTGTGGAGAGTCTCGGTACAAGATAAAGGAGGATGATGAGGGAGTGAGAAAGAAAGAAACTCCGGTGAAGGTTCTTTGGTATCTTCCAATCATTCCGAGATTTAGGCGTTTATTTTCGGATGAAAATAATGCTAAATTATTAAAGTGGCATGTGGACAAGAGGAAGAAAGATGGGATGCTTAGACCGTCCTGGGCGTGTGTTAACAGTTGGGCGTAGCATTGGGATTACATCGGTTTGGGGAGAACCTGATCGGAGTAAAACTGCTCGAAAGGGTAGGGACATGGATGATGAGGAGATGAAGGAGTTTGAGGCTAGAGTGAGCCAAAGAGTTAGAGAACAGACGATGGAAAAGATGAACTCGAAGATAGATGCAATAGTTCAAGAAAGGTTGATGGCTTTTGCGGCGCAATTAGGTCTTCAAGCACCAAATCAAACAAGTCCTCACACTCTAGTTGATCCTAGTAGCTGTCACTCGAGGGGCAATGATCCATTTGTGAAATTGCAGGTATATATTTATTTTATATCTTCTACGATTATGATATTATGATTCTAAAACACTTAATTAATGACATTGTGTTCTCATTGGATGTTAAGAGTTCGATTTCATGTCGTTTGGCAATAGCGGATAACTCGGGACCGATCATTGCAGCTGAGGGTACCGTTCATCCACAAAAGGAGTCATCATCACATCCTACGGCCGTGAAAGTGAGTGTTGATGATTTTTTTTCGGACTACGCAGAAGCTCTAGTTCCACTACCTACTCCATACATCGTGAAACTCAGTCAAGCCGAGGGTTCATTCATAGAATGGCCGAAAGAGTTCGTATTTTTAGTCTCAGATAATCAGGTAACTTATGTTTAATATTTTGATTTATATACTAAGAAATGTAGATATATATACTAAGAAATCTTGATTTATATATACTAAGAAAACTTTATTTTGTATACTAAGTAATCTTGATTTATATATGAAATAATCTATATACATATATAATATGAATTAAAAAGAAGTCGAATCGAATTAGGAACATATACCTAAAGAAGGTGCGATGAAGAAGAAGAAGAAGAAAAAAGTTGGTAGTGATCTCCTTGCACCGATGAGTCTGCACTAGGCACGTAAATCCTTTTATTGACTTGTCACTGGAGGATATGGATGATCCTGTCAAGGAGATGCACCGAATATTTTGCAACAAACCCTCAGATGAGCCTTTTAATATGCAAGTTATGAAGGGTACCGTCTTCGACTATGATATAGATCAGATGATCATTCTCTCGCGACAAGATGTTTTTCAACTTCTCACGGGAGCATGGATAAATGTATCCATTTTGCAAGTATTTAATTATGATGTGAGATTTCTCAAACTCTAAACTAATTAACATTGATATTTCTTTTTATTGTTTCTCCTAACTATAAGTATTTGGACACTAGGTACTTGGCAGAGCAGTCTGAGGAGCATGGAGATAATAATATTGGTTTCATGTGTCCAAGTATGATTTCAGCGACCATGATATGCAATCAACTAGATGTCGTGATCAACTACATGGCAAGTTCAATGAAAGTGAATCAATATATGCATTACATCCTATATCCGTATATTGAAAAGTATACTAGTTAAACTAATCTTTACTTTGTTTTATCTTTATGAACTTATGGTTATATATATAAACATCACATTTTGCTTCATGCCTTAGAGATCATTGGATTCTTCTTGTAATTTGTCTATCTAAGAGAGCGGTATATATATTTGATTCGATCAAGAGAGATAGATCCTTAGCTATCAAGATACCGCTGAATACATAAGTTCATAGTTGTTATACATGTTAATAAGTTTACATGCATTTTATGATATTTTAAATAATTTATAAATGTATATAGTAATTAATTGTTACAAAATCTCTATACTTAGTGAATATACAAGTTTCACGCGCCTTGAAGGATCCAATAAAGGAACTAAATTGTCTTGGACATATATGCGGGTAAAACTCTTATGGTTTTGTATTTGATACTTTATAATTCTATTTAGGATTTTTTTCCGATTCTAATATATATCTTAAATTTGGTGTAGTGTGCTCAACAATCGGGAGGAGTGAAATGCGGCTATCTCGTAATGAGATACATGTTTCTAATCATCCGCTTCTACTATGATTCAAAGAATTTGTATGAGGTATATGTATGTTGTAAATTCGTTATTTATACTTATAGAATTTTAAAGTATATTAACTAATTTAATATATTTCTAGGTTTTTCCATCAAGTCTTGAGCCATACTCCATACATGAGATCAACGACCTCAAAGAACTTTTTGCGGAATACTTTGTACGGGTCATTAAAGCAGCAAACTAAGGTTGATGGTTAGTGTATGTATTTGTAGGTTGAACAATATTTTGTTGCTTGAACCTTGTTGGTTGATTGATTGCAACATTGGTTGCTTGATTGAGATGTACTGGAACAGATTTTGGTTATATATATGCAAAATTTTCCCAACGATTTCTTGGGTTGTCCAAATTACAAAGGAGACTCTGCCGAATTTTCTGCTCATAATTATTAATATAATGTTCGTTTACTTTTGAAGCTTGAGGTTTAGTATATGAAAAATAAAAACAAAAAAAAAAGCTGAAAAAAACCAAAAACAAAAGCTGAAAAAAAAGCCAAAAAAAAGACATATGCGTCGCATGTTGAGCTATATGCGCTGCAGATGGTGTATCATCTGCGTCGCATATAGCTCAGCATGCGACGCAGATGGGCTTGATGGGATGATGCTGGACTGTTGCGCGTCTTCTATCTGCGTCGCATGCTGTGCTATATGCGACGCAGATGATACACCATCTGCGGTGCATATAGCTCAGCATGCGACGCAGATGGAACACGCGCAGGAATATGGGGTGCAGGGGGATGAATCATGTGCGTCGCACGTTTGTCTTGGTCCGACGCAAATAGTAAATCAATTGCGTCGTGTCTTATCCGATGCAGATCCTGTTTCCATCATTTGCGACGAGACCTGTGCCGTCGGACCTATGTCCGACGCAAATGGGGGTCCCAGGTCCGACGCAAATTGACAATTTTGTACTAGTGAATACAACTTTTCATATTAAAGTGGTTTTTTTTTAAAGTTATTAATGTGGTTCAATATCCATAAAAAGTTATAAACAACCTAAATATGACATTGTATTAAAAAACTTCCTAATTATGAAGTATAAGAAAACTCAATTCAAAGGCTACAATCTAATTTTGTCAGTAACATCCTTGCAACTTGCAAGGTCCATAAAAGAATTCAGTAAGAGTAGGCATAAGTTCCTTCAAATCACTTGTGTGTTCTATTCACCTTAAAAAATAAGTGTCAAGTCCAATAAGTTTAGTTCAGGTCTGATCAGGTCTAACACAACACTTAAAAATAAGTTCCAATAAGGGTCAATGACGTCTAATCAGTTCAGTTTTTTCAGGTGAAGAGAACGCACCTTTAAGGATCATCATGATGTCGTACGATTATTCATACTTTGAAAACTTGTACATGCATGCATGATCAAATGATTATTTTTACATTAATTATCCTAATAACAAATAATACTGAATTTTATTTTGAAAAATCTTATTTTAAAATTTATATATAGCTGAGGGACTATGAAATTTTCTTGACGGGAACAAGGAAAACTTCTATCTGATAAAGAAATCCGATTATCCTTTATTATTGGTTGAGAAATCTGACTAACAACTTTTACCAAAGAAAATGGTGCTTACCTAAACCTTTTCCACGTGTTAAAGCTATATTGTCATTCTTACTTTATGTTGTCAGCCATAATATTGATAGTGAAGGAATATGTCCTTAGACAACCCAACAATTACTAAATATAAATAGGAATTATATTATGAAGATAATAAAGTTAATTATTTTAGTAATCGTATTTTCTTGCTAGAGAATAAATATGATTAATAGGACAATATTGATTGGGCCTATAACTAAAATATATTAATCCTATGAGGTCACACATTGTAGCACAAGTTGGACAAATCAATCCAAGGATTAGGGTTGGGCCGGTCATAAGGGGAATAGGAGGAGAATTAGTTCTCCTAACTAGCCTATGACTCTTCTATTATATATTGGATATAATATTAGGTTTAGGTGATTAATTCATTAAGCAGTTTCTTTTCACAAGAGAAAGAGCAATTGAAACCCTAAACTATTCCCTCTAAACCAGCGCCTATACCATCAAAAGCAAGAGAATTTATTCTCTTCCGTTCTAGCAAACGTTGGTGTTCAATTGGTGCTCGTGGACTGATTAGAGGAGCAACACTTGGGGCTCTTGGATCTTCAAAGCTTGCATACAAAAGGGAAATCACGCTACAAAGGTTTTACATCTAATCCCTATTGAATGATTCATGTATTTGATTACGTTTGCGATCCTATGATAGATGTTAGAAAATTGTTTCCTGAAATTCCGCTATATGCATCTATATGTTCCTTCAGATACTGAGTTAATAGGGTTAACAAAAGTATTGTAGATTTGTAGTCCATGTTATGTAGTTTACTCGTACACCAATTGACCTCTTACGGTTGTATACTCGTATTGATACAATTTAGTGAGCGAAATTCATAACCAAGCTTGCTTATTAGTGGAGGTAGTGGGGAACTCACCTTGTGACTTTGAGGTCACAAGTTCCGAACCCCACTACCTACTTGTGCTTGGGAGTAGGGATTCCCTTATATCCCCCTACTCTCAAGCGTTGACCTATGTAGCTGGGCTGACTAACCTGCAAAAGGTGTTAGTCCAGTAAGATGCTTCTTCTTACCAAGAAGTTGCTAGTGGGGGCTACAAAAATTGACCTATTTTATTACTTATAGATTACTTATCAAATGTAAAGTCCTATTCGAAGAATTAATGAACTTACAATATACTGGTCCTTGCAACCCAATAGTTTATTTTATTTAGGAAGTTATTATCTACATGGCAACTATAAAGCTCTAGCTGTCCCTGAGTTAAGTGGGTATGTCCCATAGAAATATACCATGGTTCCATATCTCCTCAAAGCCTAAATTATTACATTTTGTGGGGGCAAACCATTTGAATAGGGACATTAGAGTATATCTGCATATGGCACAAATAATATCCTCCATCAATGATCAACCAAACATAAACAGCCATACGTGATGTATGTTGTCTTACGTTAAAGTGTATACACATGGCTATGGCATGCCCATAATTTTTTTAATCCTAATGCATTACCCTCCCCCCCTCTCCTATGTACAATATTTAGAATTTTTTCCTTCAATAATACTGAAATGGGTATTAATTCCTGAAATGTGCCGAAGTTCAAATTAATTCCCTGGGTACCGTCCACGTAGGACGGCATGCGAGAATTTTGTTTTTTTAACAAAATCGCTACTCCAAGTAGCGGGTAATACCAATAATGTAAAGTTGACCGCTACTTCAAATAGCGGTTATAGTATGTCCCTAAGACAAGTTATAAGGCATGCATATAAACCGCTACTCAGAGTAGCGGTTTATTACGGAACTTAACAGACGCAAGAAAGAAGGGGAAAGCACGCATTCCATAATAAACCGCTACTTTGAGTAGCGGTTTTGCCTAGTAAACCGCTACTCTGAGTAGCGGTTTTGCCTGGTAAACCGCTACCCCCAGTAGTGGTTTTACCTCGTATACCCTTTCCAAATAACTTGAAGTTAACCGCTACTCTGAGTAGCGGTTTGCTTTGTCGAAAATAAATTTTCTCGCGTGCCGTCCTACGTGGACGGTACCCATGGAATTAATTTCAACTTCGACACATTTCAGGAATTAAAACCCATTTTAGCATTATTGAAGGAAAAAATTCACAATATCTAAGTTAAAATTTGACTGCTAATTATTCTGAAGATATGATGACAAAATTTATAAGATTATTTAAAAGTAAGTTTAAGATGAGGCTAATTAGTAATAAATAGTATTATTGTAATAAATTTAAACAACCATGTTATAATCACAAGAATTAGAGGTCTTAATTCTTTTAAAACCGTTTATACCTTGAATAAATAATGAAATAGTAAGGAATATTGAATTTGATATTATGGATATATTGTTGGGAGTTCTTTTAAAATCCTCTTTGTATCTAAATCCTATAAGAATAGCGAGATCTACCTAACTTAATATGTAGTTAACTTGTACTAATATTCTGCTGTTAACATTATACTAATATTCTAAGTGAGACATATAATGGAATGTCTATAGTGCTACTTGCATGTGGTTTTGATTTCTTCGTGTAATTAAGGTTTGTGATTATATTAATTCTCTTCTTGAAACCCTAGCTAGTGGCCTCAATCATATGCTACAACGGGTGTAATACCTTTTACGAGGTCCCACTCTTCACCGCCCTAAACTTTAAAGAGAAAAATTAGGCATGCGTGGCAAATTAGAAAGAGAAAATTAGCTGTTCCTGTTCCTGCCTCTTTTTTTAGAGAGAAGCTGTTCCTCTCTTAGTACAAATTGAATGACATGAAATTGGCAGCGTACGTACCTTATCAGTGGCTGACATACATATTCTTAGATGCATCATTTGGTTACCTCCAAAATTATGAGTTCACTATGCATCGAGATCTACATTGTGATCATGTAGACTGTAGAGTCAATAATAGTAACACTAATAAAAGGTAATTTGATAGAGGTGGTGGGTTGTGAATTTGTGATATTCCAAGTTCATCCAGCTCCGACTCAAATCGGTCTAGTTAGTGTTAGTTAATATGGGATCTATAAAAACCGGTTTAGCCAAACCTCAATTTAAATAACTGTTACGACTGGTTGTCTGGTTCGGTTGACGATAATAAATGGTGGTTAAAGGAAATGAATCAACAAATATTATTAAAATGAGTAGGCAAATATTGTACACCATCACGTGTCACCCCATCTCACACGTTGATGACTTGATGTGACACCCTTCATCTATAACATTGGCAGTCATAGCTGATATGGCTCCACTTTGTCTCTAACATGACATTTCCCTAGAAAATTATTAAAAGTTTAAAGAAGAAGTCTCGAGCCTCCTCAGACATCTTAATTTAAAAGAGAAAAATTAAATGAAACATTGTAATAGGAGTTCAACCCACAAACTATGGAGCTCCTATCGATGGACCAACGACGTAGCCACTAGTAATGATACTCATTTACTCCTAAGAAAACTTATCAATGAATTCATCAGTACCTTTTTAGATTACAAAATAATATAGAATATAAAAGATAAATTTCACAACAAGATTAAAATTTATATCTACAATACACATGTATTCACAAGTCACAACTTCTGGGGCAATGCATGAGTAAGAATTTCACTCTGGAATATGAAGAAGGTAAAGATGATATTATGATGTTTTTATGGAACTTAAGAGTTAAGCTACAATAGTTTATATGCACATATGATATGAATGAAAATAATTAATTTTTTTTGTTTACACAGATAGGAAAATTAAAAAACTTGGGCATCGATCTAACCACCAAGCTAAGATCAGTATTCTACGTACTTGTGACAAAATGCCAATTGTCAACCCCAAACAATACTTCAATTTCCCATCTTAAAGAACGACTGGGTCTATCGCTCAGGCCCAATAACTGCTTTATAATTATTTTGTGAAGAAATTCTCGTTCTAATATTGATGGTAATACTTGTTTTTTTTTTTTTAAATGTTCATGTTAATACTTATTCATCCCTTACGTACCCATTTTTCATCACAAACTTCAATCACCATCTATTATTATTATTATATATATAGTATCAAGTGGTAACGGAAACTTATAAAGAAAACTACCCGTTTAGAATAGATCTGCTATCTTATCTAATGACACGAATTTTTTCTAATGAAATACAGATATACTCATTGTCATTGACTCATTGCTAATTGCTATCATTCAATATATCAGCTATAAAAAAAAGCATACGAGTCGTTGATTAATGTTGTGCATTATCCGAAATGAGTATATCCATTAAATGAGGGAACTTTGTAGCCGTTCAATTTGTTCAAGGATTAAGATGATGGTGGGAAGAAAAGGTCATAAATGAGTTAAGGAGAAAGGGCGAAAAGTATGAATAGGATCAGACGTGGCATATCAGATCAGTAGTGTGCTGATTAGGAAGCATATGGGGTTATAGGGCCCACACTAAGATTCAGCTTTGGAAAGGGCGGTTCCTAAATGTTAAAATCTGCTGTTTAATGATAGCTCAGGAAGAATATACGTTTGGAGTATTTGATAGTGCAAAGTAAACTATTTTTATTTAGTTGTTGTAATGAAGGGAGTGATACTCCCACTACTACTTTAGCCTCAAACTTGTAACTTTGTTTTTTGATGTATTAGAGACTTTAGAGTAATATATTACCTCATTTAACCAAAAAAAAAAATATTTGTTAATAGAGTTATATTATTTCAGTATTTACACAAAATAATACTTCGTTAATTATTTGACAAGACTCTTATTTTTAAGGAAAATTTGCTTAAAAAAACCTTTTAAAAGTTTAATTTTGCGAAAAAAAAAACCTTTTAAAGCATTCTTTGTAAAAAAACAACCACAAATTTAAATTTTCTTGCATGATGAAACCAACTCCCATTTTTCGGTGTGGTATTTCTCAACTCCGGCGTTGACCCTTGTATTTTCCTTTAACTCCCTATTTCCAGTAACTGCAGCACCACCCCTATGCATCTCAAAAACCACACCGGAAAATGGAAATAGGTTTAATCTTGCAAAAAAATTTAAGGGTCCGTTCAGTATTACTGTGGTTTTCTGTTTTTTGGTTTTTTCTTTTTCAAAGTCATATGATATATGTCCTATAATAAATAAAAAATTAGTCAAATTTATTGGGAACATGATGATTTTGAAAACTGACAACTAAAAAGTGAAAACCACTTTTTCTAGTTTCCTGTTTTTGGTTTTTAGTTTTCAAAAAAACTGAAAACTGAAAACAAAAAACGATAACGAACGGGCCCTAAGTTTGTGGTTTCTTTTTGCAAAGAATGCTTTAAAAGGTTTTTTTTCGCGAAATTGAACTTTTAAAAGGTTTTTTTTGGCAAATTTTTCTATTTTAAATTTTTGAGGTTTTGAGTTTGACTCTTACCAAGTGCGATATTTGAGAGTATAAATCCCCTTATCCTTCCGGCCCCCTATTTTCTAGCACCCGACTCGCAAATAGCAGACTAATAATCTATGAGAGTTAAGACATGGACAAGGTCCATTTTGTTACCTTAAATTTTTTTAAGAAAAATTTGCGAGAAACAACCTTTTAATTTTTTTTTGGCATTTTACAACCTTAACCAAAATTTATTTCGCGAGATCAGACCTCAAGGCTATTTTCCGACGTTAATTTTCGATCACAAGCGTTGTTCAAGGCATTGAACACCTCTAAGTGCGAGGATTGCACATAGAAAACACCTTTATCAACGCCAGGAAGCGAGAATCAACGCTGGAAAAAAGCCTTGAGGTCTGATCTCGCAAAAAAAAATTCAATTAAGGTTGTTAAATGCCAAAAAAAATATAAAAGGTTGTTTCTCGCAAAATAGTGCTTATAAAAGGTTGTTTCTGACAAATTTTCTTTTGTTATAAATTATTTATGGGTGGAGTAACTGGCTAGGTGCTTCTCTCCCTCTCAACTCAAATTCCATGAAAACATCTTTGATATCGAGGTGGCCAATTTCCGTGATTTGATCCTAATCTGCAAACATGTGTTGTTTTAATTAGATTTTTTGGTCTTCGTTTAGCTTAATTTCAAGTGCAAATATTTAACCTATTCTTTTGTTTTTGGGACATAAGTGGATTTCATCTATTCTTATAGTGAGATTATTGTGTGTGTGTTTTTTTTTATAGAAATCAGTGTCGCTTCTGTTGTAAGAGTATGTGCGCATGAGGTTATAGGGTTAAACATTGGAAGATCTCATCATTTGTACTCCTACATTGTGAAGATTTCCAATGTAAAAGATATTTGGTCATAATATTGATGATGAGTTGTGATCAAAGTTATACCAAACTAAGGATACAAGATGTAGGAGTCGACTTAAAGGAAACCCATTATTAAATTAGAGGTTATGGTCTATATTAAAATTATAGAATTACTTTTGATTATGCTTCATTATAAATATAGTTTTGGCAGTTGTTATTAATGATATATTGTTTATTATTTTTTATCATAACAAAATTAACAAGTGCATGTAGTAATATCCTAAAGAAATTTTTTTCCCCTTTTTCTCAGTTTATAAAGAGTTATCATGGCCACTCGGTGATACAAGTTTCAAACCTATCTTTAACCATAATTTCCAATTTTTACTAATATTAGGATATTAAACGTAGGTATTTGGGGCCTTCATCTTAATTATTAGTGTATACCGATTATTGATTCATTTTTGGGTCCTACCTTGAGCAACGGCCGACATACTCAAGCTGTTAATTTGCTTCCTTTTTTGTATAGCAATTGAGCTTTTTCTTAATTTTTATTTTATTAAGAAAGATAATTCGCTTAAGGATTAATCTTTGGTCTCTACTAGGCTACTAGTATGTAAGGCACATCAACTCAGAGATTTGGTACAAAGCTTATCAACACATAAGACAACATACTTAAACTCTCACGCCACCACAAGAAGAGAAAAATTAACTTGTTGAGATGAGCATTCAAACCCTGAGCAAATCTTTGGAATTCGGGGTGACACTCCACTAAACTACCACCTTTTCCTCATAGCAATTATGCTTCTTGAAAGTGATCCTTAAGACAGGTTGGAAATGAATTCAACCTTAATATTAAATAATATATTAATTGTTAATCGTGTTATTTTTCCTGATAAATATGTACAAATTTTAAATACGATGCAATAAACAAACTACACTATTAGTTGATGATACAACGTGGGTTATTGAAAATTATAAATGAGAATATTGACAAGCATAATATAGAGTTATTAATAAGCATTACTAAATTGGACAGAATGCAAGATTGATATTAAATCATATTTGGAGTTACTAACAAATGTAATTATTCATAACGCATATATCAGATTACTAATTACATATTTACATAGATCGCTTTGTGATTAAAATGTGACAAGCGACGGGCTGATGAATATAATTAATATATATGTATCATATGTGGGTATTGATTAGTATCCTCTAAATCAGAATTAATGTAATGTAGAATATTTGGTCACCTAATAAGGTCAGTGAACTGTGATTCCGTACGTTACCAGCATCTGTTATTTTACCCCAATCGGTACTGACTACTGATTGCTTTTTTTTGGTGCTAAGCTGAATTCACTGATCGTGTCAAGCAAACATGAAAGATTCTGTCTAACATGTGCATGGAACAGGCATACATGCATGTATAGTATCTGTATAGTACCAGACTACCGGTAACAACTCTTTTCAATAATTATTGTGTGAGTCTTGTGTTCAATTTTGCTCTTCAATCAAGATAGGCCGGATGAAATATTTAGCTTGAATCATAAAAAAAAGTTACTTGTACCAAATAAACTTATGATTAAAATGCTGCATATGTATAAACCTCTTTTTATAATTGTAACTGTATTTTGGCCCGGGCGATGCCCCGGGTCAATTATCAAATTATTCATAAATCTCATACTTGATTTTATTAGTTTTTCATAATATTTTGTCTACTGTAAAATTGAAAAATGAACGTTATGTCACGATAAATTGTTTTTTAAAAAACTTCAAAGGAATTGGGGATAAAATTAACAATTTCAGTGGAATTAGGGTAAGTGAATGTTATTACTTAATAAAAGTGTTAGAGATCAAAAAGTTTGTCTATGTGTTTATGATTACATATAATTATAAGACTTTATTATGTTTTATTTTGAAACATTAAGCATTGAAATCGTAGTGGATTAGTGGTTAAGCTCTTACATTTTATTTCAAAGGTCATGTGTTCGAATCCTTGTAAATACATATTGTTAATATTTTTTATAACATGGAAAATATCAAATAGTAAGACATTTATGTAAGGTAATATAAGGAGTCATCCTCACCTGAAAAAACATGAACTTATCTAAACTGAACTTATTGGATCTGATTGACCCTTATTGGAACTTATTTTTGAGTGTTGTGTTAGACCTGATATGAAATTATTGGACCCGAAACTTATTTTTTCAGGTGAAGAGAACACACCAGCGAGCCTAATAAAAATTAAACCTTGCAGGCTTTTATTTGGTAATGATCAATTCCCTCAAAAATATTTGGAAAATCCGTTGGGAAATCGACTTGTTTATTTGGAATACAGGTTAAGATTTAAAGAAGTTTCATTTCGTGTCCATCAATTATTGTTTCAGGGAGGCTAACCAAGCAACGAATTTCATGGTGCACCAAGGGCGCGAGTCTTCGTCGCTTTGCTATATATTGGTTTTCTTTCTCTAGCCCGCTCTTTCTCTCCGTAATCCGTAAGGATGCTTTTAGAGTGGTCCTTTGTTCAGGGCCATTCCTAATTTTCTTTTTCCAATAAAAAAAAATCCTCCAGGCTTTTCACTTGGAATTCAACTACTTAATTGGCCCACTACTCTAATAAGTTGTTGCTTCTCGTATTAACTACTATAGTGGTATCAATATTTTGATTATTTTTTTAGTTTATAAAATTTAATAACTTCTTTAATATATTTTGATGATATATATAAATTTTTTCCATGAATAATGTCAAAAGGAGTATTAATTCCTCCTATGCGTTGAACTTGAAATTAATTCCATGGATACCGTCCACGTAAGACAGCACACCAGAATTTTGATTTTTTAGTAAAACCGCGACTCCAAGTAGCGGTTAATACCGGTTGACCGCTACTTCAAATAGCGGTTATATTGTGTCCCTAAGACAAGCTATATATAAGGCACGCATGTAAATCGCTACTCAGAGTAGCGGTTTATTACAAGAACGAACCAACACAAGAGAAAAAACGCAAAGCATGCCGCGAAAGCTTTGTGCGTCCCGCGCACAAGGCTTGCGTGGCGGGCAGCAGGCCTGCGCTCTTGTGCGCGGGACGCACAAAGCTTTCGTGGCATGCTTTACATTTTTTCTCTTGTGCTGGTTCGTTCTATAATGAACCGCTACTCTGAGTAGCGGTTTTACCTCGTAAACCACTACTTTGAGTAGCGGCTTAACTTAATGTTAACTGCTACTCTAGTCTGTTCTGTTCAACTTATTTTGTCTTATCTTATCTTATCTTATAAAATCTAATCTGATCTGATCTTATCTTATCTGATCTTATCTTATCTTATTTTATCTTATCTTATCTTATAAGATAGTTTATTGAGTGTGTAACATCTTATTTTATCTTATCTTATCTTATCTTATCTTATCTTATCTTATAAAATCTTATATAAGTTAAAATAAGTTGAACAGAAGGGACCCTAAGTAGCGGTTTGCTTTGCCGAAAATAAAATTTTGCGCGTTCTGTCCTACGTGGACGGTATCCATGGAATTAATTTCAAATTCAGCGCATAGGAGGAATTAATACTCCCTTTGACATTATTCATGGAAAAAATTCTGATATATATAATAAGCATATTTATTTACCGTGAGACCGGGGAATCTTGCTACTGATTGAAGTGGTCGAGTAAGTCATCTGGTTTTACCTTACAAAGAACATGAGAATGCATTCCGTTACTTATCTTAGTTATCTATATTACAAAGAACAGATCAATGGTATGGTTTTCTCTATGTCAATGAAAATAATCATGTCCAAAAAGTATAACATGCACTAATATACATCATTTCAACTACTATTTTGCGCAAGGAGCTGAAATTTGGGGCAATATATTTCGGGTAGGCCAAGGAAAAAGACTAAACCGAAAACGAAAACGAAATACAAGAACATGAAAGCATGATAGCTCACATTTGTATGCTTAAATATGGTACAGCAACTCAGCAAGGCCAACCCTACTCTTAAAAACAAAAAAAAGAGATAGATTTCATTTAACGCCTAATAGAATGAAAGAGTCTCTTCACCTTCCACCCCAAAATCAGAAAAAAGCCTATAACATATAGATAAAGAAAAGAAGAAGAAGATATAATTATCTATATTATAATATAAATAATTTTGTAAATTAAATGGGAGGGAAAAAATACATTTACAACTAGACAAGCTAGTGCCCATTTGTATGTCAGTGATTTGAGGTGTCAATTTGCTAAGATTCTTTTCTTTTGCTAGCAGTGGGTCCACTTCTATTGCCTCACCTCTCCCTAATCCTATTAATCTATTCAATTAAATTGCTAATAACACTCCTATATATAGTGCTCTCAGACATTTGATCATCTCATCAACTCACTCCTCCACAGCATATTTTTCTCACTAAGCTCTCAATTTCTTCTATTCATCAATTTTAGTTCATTCCATATTTATTTCCACAAATGGCCACTGAGGTACATCTCCTAAAACTTTTGTGCTTCACAAAGATAGATTATAATCCTTTGTTTTGCGGTTTATCTTTGTTACTTCCTCTGTTTCAGAGCTAAAATAATATATTCAGTATCTCTTTTTGTCGCCCCTATGCTAAGTTAACAATATTGTATTTTTGGGATAGAGGGAGTATTTTTATGGATCTGTACATATTCATATATAGTTCGATGATTAGAACTTATTAGGTTTTATTAAAGTTCATGTTAAATGATTTAATCTTAGGTTAAGTTCATAGTTTCTTATCGTCAAAAAAGAAAAAAAAAACGTTCATAGGCTCTTTTATCTTTATGTTTGCTTTCTCATATACTTGGATATATTACAATACAGATCAAGACCAAAGTGTGTGTGATGATGATCCATACAATCAGTTTGATCTGATGTAAGAAATTCCATGACGATCTGCCTTGATCTTCTAAATCATTGAAACACATATGGTTAGATCATATCAATAATTATAAGATTAACATATAATTGGATACAACATGCTCTTATTAGAGGAGTAGGGAACATGTTACTGAAAACATATAGTTAGATCAATGTTTTCTTGTTCATACCATGTTTCGATTGTATATTCAACAACATATAGAGTATATAGTTATGTTGGGAACCTGCTACAATATTATAGTTACTATTAATATGACAGATCAATACTTTATAAGATCGATCCATATGCTTGATCATTTAATAACATTGTTTTTTGGATATATATATACAAGTTTTATTAGGTCTTTTATAAATATATATATGTAAGCTAAGTGTTAAAGATTAAAATTTGGTATATGTTCTCCTGCAGGTAGCACAAAGCACACCAGTGCCTGAGACTCAGGCACCAATTGAGGTGATCAAGGCTGAGGCGCCAGCCACCGAAACAGTGGAAGCTGAAGCTCCAGCAGCTCTAACTGAGGCTCCAGCAGCTGAGGAAACACCTGTAGAAGTAGCTGGTGAAGCCACTGAAGCAGCCGTTGAAGCCCCAGTAGAAGCCGAGGCTCCAGCAGTAGAAGCCGAACCAGAAAAGGAAGCCGAGCCTCAGGTTGAGGCAGAGCCAGTGGTGGAGAAGAAGGAAGAGGAGGCTGCCCCACCAGCCGTAGAAGAGAAGGCTGTAGTCGAAAAGACCAGCGAGGCAGCCCCTACAGAAGCTGCTGCAGCACCAGCTGAGGAGGCTAGTAAGGTGGAGGAAGTGAAGCCGGCTGAAGAACCAGCAGCTGCAGCTGAGGAAACTAGCACTGAGGTTCCAGTTGAGAAGTCTGATGCTTGAACTTGATCGAAATGTTTTTTGTTCTTTTTATTCACTATGATTATCATTTCCATTAGTATTCTATTATTATTATTATTATTATTGAGGAAAAAAAAGCTTTGGGTTTGGATTGTGGACGAATTTTAAATCAAAGCTATTTGGTTAAGATATGCCCATGTTTATGGATGTCTTTGCTACAGCACAGAGAGGAGGTATTTGAGAGTTTGATACTGTACTTGGATTTGGTTATGGAATAATAATTCTATTATATTTTTGAGGCCACTTGTGTGAATTTTCTCTCTAAAATTTCATACCATGTTTTTGTGCATCACTAGCATGGAAATTTTAAATTCTTTCTCATAACTTACTCATTAGGTTGAATCATAAATGATATAAAACCAGTCATGAGTCTTTTTGGTGTCGCTAATTCGCTACTAGTTTTCATTTTTCTGAGTTCGAAATCTTTAAAAACTGTGTAATATAACTTGTATAATAGATTAAAATTAATCATATTTTTTACAGCTATACAGATCAAATTAAGTTTGAAAAACCGGCAAAAAAAAGCGAAAAAAAACTAAATAACTGTTTCTGATTTTCAAAAACTTTATCTTAACATAAAATTTAACACTGACAGATAATGAACAAGATTTCAGACACCATGAAGATGATGGAGAAGCCAAAAGAAAGTTATTTTTTTTTTGACATCGGAAAAATGTACAAAGAGAACAAAATAAAGAGAAGACAAGAACCTAAAAAGCAAAAAAACTAGAAAGTAACAAAAGAAAGTTAAATTAGAAGCGAAAGTTTTGTTCAAACTAAAACCAAAAATAGTCTATCCAAGAAAACTAAAACCAAAAATAGTCTATCCAAGAAAACTAAAACCAAACATATTGAAAAACTATCACAAATATAACTACTTTAAGTTCATCATACAATATACATCATTTGACTATACAATCATAAATTCAAAAACCGAAACTGAAAGTGGTACAAATCGGACACTAAGAAACTGGGAAGCCAAACAAGTGACAGGAATGCTCCTACACAATCAATCACAATAACATGAATTGACAAAAACTTTAATTTGCAAATCTGTACCTGATTTTCAGGCCCGTAATTTCGAGCCATTGTTCCACAAAATACGTAACTGTTGTAGAGAAGAGAGCAACTATAGAAGCACCAGATGATTTCCTATCAAACTGTCTGAAGTAAAATACTTACAAAGTTACCCTTTCTTTTAATATATGGTAACTTTTAACGTATTTTGCGAAACTACATATATGTTTTGTTTTTTGTAACTAATAGTAATAGATGGTCTGACAATTAGACTGTCAACACAGAATTTGCTTGAAAGCACACAGATAAGAAATTTTGGAGCAGCAATTTTCAACTAAGTGAACTCTTTACAATAGATAGTTCGCTGGTGAATGGACATAATTACTTCCGAACTTTGTCAAAGGCAAAAGCACCATTTCTATGGCACGAACTTGCAAGTCACAAACTAACTAATAAATCTGTACAAACTCTAAATTAAAGCCTTCTTTTTTATGTGCATATACCAATGTCCACTGCTAGCTTATAACATCAAAATCACCAAGTACCAAAGCTGCAGCTTACATGTTCTCGAGTGATCACAAGGAGACGTTCTCGCATGACAGCCTTTGATGGATACTCTGGGATACAAATACGGTAAAAGCATGTATGGGATGAGGGCAAGTGATCTTGAGACTCCAAGCATTTGTCGATGTGCACTCGAGATGCCAAACCGCGAAAACCTTCCACAGGAAGATACTTTACTGATGTCCAAAAGAAAAGAAGCGTCTTTTTCTGCTCAGCGTTTAATTCTCCAACCACCTGCAAAGTTTTACAGAGGTCACAGCTTCTTTAACAGACAGCAAATATAAAGTGTCTTTGCAATTCTTTATATTACATTCCGGCTTTGTTCTTCTCACCTTAAGAAACTAAGTTTTAGGTAAACTTTGGTTAAATAAGGTTAGACAACTAAGACAAGTACCCAAGTTCAAAACACAACTAGAATCAGTTTCAATATGTTCAGATAAGTTCAATTAAATTCAGATACGTGCATTGTAGGTGATAAATGGGAGATGTTTTTTTTGGGGGGGTGGGGGGGGGGGGGTGGTAAAAGGCCCTAGATTGGTTAATATATTTCAGGGTCTAAGATCAAATTTAAGAAGTGTTTCACTAAAATTTGTCAGCAATATCTCCCAATTTTTGTAGTACGATATTGATATACTATCTCTCAATAAGACTAGTGATTTTGAGCTTACTGAACAAACATGAAAAAATTCACTATCAAACTCCTCCAGGGTCAAAAATTTCATAGCTACAATATCACTCAATAGGACCTATTTCTCAAACTTATAGAGTACAAGACCTAGTTTTAGTTCCTAGCTCTAGAACTTATTGAAAAAAGTACAACACCTGATAAAACTTCTTCTAGTGGTGATAAATAAATAATGCACAAAGAAAACAGCTAGCAACGACACATAATACCAAGAAAATTTATAGGACTTAAACTAGATATTGTTATATTACCATGCTACCTTCATATTTGTACTGCAAATCATCTAAGGATTATGTATAGTATACATCACAATTTATTTCCTTGCAACCTTGATATTTGTACCACAAATCACCAAAGATGAATGTGATCACATCAACTCACACAAGTGTGATCATTTTCCTGGGATATGCCAGAAAAGAAACCTCCTAGATTCGTCATGGATGAAGATCTCTAATGTGAAAGGAACGCAAGAACGCAGAAAGATTCGTCTGAAAGCACCACAGGCGTATATAAGGCTTGTCCAGATGTAGGCAGCCTCACTTTGACAAGTCGAGATTAACAACCATTTCCAAAACCATATAGCACAACAATACATTTACAGAACATAAAATCCGGAGGGAGGCAACTCTACCAAGGAGGTGTCAGGAATGAGGGGAAATCCAGGAGACAGATGAACTAAAATTAACGATTCAGTTAGAAGTACTTTGTTCTCCTAAAAATGAGAAAATATATTTCTCAAACTCCCCCAAGTCCCCCCTTCTGGTACCTAATCACTCTCTCCTCTTCACAGCTCCCTGTACTGTCCCACCATCACCACCAAAGAGACTGGTGTCCTTCCACCACTTTCAATGCATTCACACTGTCCCCTCTTCATCACTTTTCCCTGTTTACAATGCCGACATAAGGCTTGTGATTCTTGAATAATAACACCGGTGCTTACATTTTCCTAGACCACTGTTGTTTTCTACATTATACCCATGTGTTTCTTAAGTTTCTATGTTGTAACCCAACCTTTTCAAAATTCCACACAGTATCCTTAAACTTACCTTTTACAATGCACAATGCCCCAGCCATTAACTATGCATCATTAATTTCTTTTACTTTTTGTAATTAGTAAAAATAATCTGACTTATAAATATTTCCTCCAAGAGTTTAACTATGTACAAATTAAATTAATTTCACTATATTATAAAAGGTAAACGAAATTGATGACGTCTACTTAGTGGTGGGGGGGGGGGGCATGGTGTATTAAAAAAATGTTAATTTAAGGGTAGCGCGCCGAATTTTGGAAAGGGTTGGGTGCAACATAGAATCTGAAGAAACACAAGGGTATAATGTAGAAAAACCCTTTTTTTAATATGGCCATAGAGTTCCTCTCTTTGAGGCCAGAGAAAGATCCAACTCTTAACAAGATTGTACCTTGTCCAACACTGATGACAGCACAGGTGGTCAACTTTCTCCAAGATTATGATCCATCTTCGAGTAACTCCTTCTCACTTATCTCTCTCCCAAAGGATTGACTCTGGTCAGTTTGGCAGTAACTAAACTTATGGTTGTGTCCACAGAGGGATGTTTGAGGGTAAGGAAGTTCTATGTGTTCATTCATCCTTATCTCTCTCCTTCCCCATTTTTGCTGCCAGTTATGCTCGACGATGGCGCCACTATGTCCTCTAGTGGTCGGAATATTTTGGGATGTGGCTTTAATTCCAGAACCTATAAAAGGGGAAATTTACTTCCCTAAAACAACAACTCTAAGGGTAACCAAATTGTCAACAACACGAAAAGGAAAGACTGTCCTGCTGTGAATTGTCATCTTGGCCCTTCGTAGCATAGTGAACAGACACCATAACTAGGATATCAGCATAACCAAACTCCACTAACACACCACTACTCAGTCCAAGAAATGATGGAAAAAAGAAAAGAAAAAGAAGGAAGAAAACAAGCAGCAGAGTTTCAAGGAGAAACCAGTATAAAAAGCTAAGGACCTGACTGCTTCTTAAATTCACACAAATGCATAAATAATTCAACACTTCTACATGAAAAGAGGAAAAACAACACAAGATGACAAACATACTGCTTCTACATACCTCCCAAAACCAAACCATCTGAGGATCGGACTTTTTATAGCCATGATAGTCAGTATGTAACTTCCAATCTTTGACACAGATATCACTTCCACTTCCAAGCAACATCCAATCGAGATCTTCCAGCTCTAAGCTTTCAAAAAAGGTTTCTCGAAGTTTCCCTTCAGCAAGAATGTCAGCAAAACCTTGAGCAAAACAGGACACTTGTTCAGCAACAGATGTGACAAAATGATGCTGAACAATCAGGTCGACATATTTCTGCCTGTTCTCACTGTTCAACGCAATGCCTGTCCCTCCAGGACATAGTTCCACAACCTTCCTTGTTCCCAGCTCTTCGACTTCAGTACTAAAAGTCAATCCCAAACCATCAGAATCCACAAATTCAGCATCCATCTCCAATATTTGTTTGCAGCTATTATAGATACATGGATCTGCATCCCGTATATCTTCCATGGAAACTTTTCTTCCAGCCAATTGCAAGAAAAAGACACGATCTAGAACAACACCAACTTGAATCTTATGCATCATGGCCAAAGCGATCACCCTACCCGAAAATTGGAAGTACCGAAGATGTAGGGGATGTACCTTAGATGCTGCACAACAAATTAAGAGGAAAGCTAAGAAACCGATCATATGAATTCCAGGGATTACCCAGGAAAACAAAGAAGTATGAAGAAAAGTCTTGCAGTACTTCACATAATGAATAATATAACATAGGAATCGTTCCTTTGCACACCTTAAGAAAGACATATATATTTTGCATAAACTGTAAGATGAATAAACAGTTAAGATGAAAGAGAAGCTTGACTTTTCAATTTGTTTTAGCAAAAAGCAAGTTCTCTGTTTTTGCTGCATGGTGGTACTTATGCCTATAGCTAAAGACAAACAGCAGAGGAGGATATCACCCAGCTCTGACTGCATAATATCTTTTGTGTCTGGAATGATGAACAACCTTTGTTTCCATGTATTCTGTTACGATGATGTCTAACAAGCTACTCCAATAGTAGTATGGGTTCCACATTAGATCAAACAATGGAATGTAAATCTCCCAGAAGGAGAAGTTTGATCATAAAAGTTCCATTAAATCTCAAATTCCATTGGTGATACACAAAAAATATCCTGATAGTGGAATGTCAACCGTATCAAATTCAATGGGTGATCATTACTTACATGTCTAAAAAGGGATCATAGCATTCAAGTTGAAGACACAAGAGACTATGAACAACTTGCCTGGACTAGGGAAGAACCTTCGACGGTCCAAAGGGCAAGCAACAAAAAGGGCATTTTCTGGATCAAAAATTGCTTGGCATACTAAGCAAAACCACTCCCTCAAAACACCAGGACCCGTTGCTTCTTCATTTTTGAATTCCATAAAGAGACCAGCATGCAGTGAAGATATTGGTGCATTAGATATATACTCAAAGGATTCAGCCAGCAAACTGGACCTGTCAATTAACATCTCGTGTAATTCCTCATAATCTTCTCTCACCTCCGGGAACAACAACATTGCTAAGTGCCTCCTTGATTCAAAATCCAGGATATCCTTATGCTTCAGCAGCCAACTATTGTCATCAGCACGCTTAGCATATCTAACAATAAGGCCACAAACAGCTGTCTTATTCTGTCTCATCATGGTCCAAAACCGATCTTCTGAACCTGGATAAAGAAGAGAAATGCTATGCAATTCTTTTAGAATAGCAAGACACTGAGCCCATCCACTTCGATTAATCACATCATTTTCCTTCTTCACGGCCAGGCATCGCTCCAATTTCTTAAGACATTCATCAATCCAACCAATTAACTCAGTGAATAGTGAAAAGAGAAGATCAACCTCCTCAGCCAAAGGCCTAGTTCTTCCTTTAGCCTTCCGTGAATTTGCTGCTGCAGTAAGTTCCCTCCCAATGAAACACAACACAGGCTGCAAAAAAGCAGAGAAATCACACACATCTCGTTTCAAAGGCCCACTGCTGCCATCTGATTCATCAGTCAGCACCAAGTCCTTGAATATCCTCTGCTCCACTTCCTTCAAAAAAGGAAACACATCTCCAATAGCAACCCCGATCTCCCTTTCAGACCCATCACGACCGCACACTCTGTAATGCTCATTCCCCACTTCGACATTCGCCAGCATTGACCCAAGACTGCTCCTGCAATGTATATACAACAAATCATCTTCTGGCACCATCATCCTAAGCAATTTGCAGAATTCCAATACCGTTGTAGCACAATAAGCCCTCTCACTACAATTCCCGGTGAAATCCTTCACGAAATTCACAAAACACCTGATAGATTCATCCGCACACTCCTGATTCCGCTTCTCCTTCGACACATAAAGCATCACTAAACCATGAGGAGCACAAGCATCCATAAAAATCTTACAATAATCACTCTTATTCTTCTTATGATCCTCATCTTCATCATCACTACTGTCAGGTATTCTTTTCTTTTTACTCTGAATCACTCTTTTGTTATTATTGGATATAAATGATGGATCGTCACTTCTTTTATCAAGTGGGAGTGCCATAAACTGTTCCAACTTAACCTTAACGACACGAAGATCAACAAAGGGCAATTCTTTCCTACAAATCCTACAAATAATCGAAACTAATTCGGTAATTACCCGCCAAGCTCGAGGATCACTAGTGCTACGCATTCTCCCCACCAATTGAAGCCCTGCATCATTCTGAATTCCGCACTGCTTCAATGTTTGCTCCCACTGCAACTGTTTCCCTCTATATATCAACCCTTGCTCCATCACTGGAATTCCGGTAATCTTCTGAATTTTCTGGTGAATCATCTCCACTGTATCATCCAAATTCGCGCGTAAAACTAGGGTTTTTCCACCAGATATCATCCTAACAAAGAATTGCAGAGGAAAAATCGTAGACTCACAATTTGAATTGCTTGATTCACCTCGTAGGAGATGATTTCCACTATTTTCAAAAGTCGGTGATTCGAATTCATGATCAATTACCGATTTTCCCTTGCAATTGGAACTCGAATTCTTGCGAATTCGAGTTAAAGTGGAATCGTAATCTTCCAGTTTGCGCTTCGAAGGTAAACTATGAAAGTGATAATGCGGCGTCGTCGGAGTTGTACCTACCGATGACATTGAAACCAGAATCAGAAAACAGAACCAAAATTACGATGATGATGATGATAATGGATGATGATTAATAATCTCATTCGATGAATTTGTTGATAAAAAAAGTGACGAAATTGAAAACCCTAGCACCTATAATTACAGAAAAAGGGGAGATTTTGATTCAGTTAGGGTTTTAGTGTTTAAGAGAATTTGGGTAGTGTGATATAACATATAAGGTAAAGAATGAGTAAAGGAGAGAGAGATGATAGTATGATCATTTTTCCGCGCGTAGAAAGTAGACTTTACACTACTCTGACTCAGCTCACTTTATTATTCTCTAAGTAAGGAGGTCTGTAACTAATTTTGGACGAGTCCAAAATGAGAGAGACTCTAGCCCAAAGTCACTCAAACTTCATTTTTAGAAATCCTAGTTTAGAAAAATTATAGAAGAAAATCCCAATTCAATTGAACTATCAGACGCACTTAAATTCCTTCCTTAAAACCTTCTCCAATGAATTGTTTCTTCTATTAATCCTCCTTTTGACAGTCTGGTTATCAATTTTGGTGGTAATCTCTTTGTCTTCTATCTCTATGGTATGGGATAGGCCTGCAAAATTGAGTAGAGTGGTTGTTAATAATTCTACTCGATGATAGGGCTATAAGCCTATGAGGGCATAATTATATCTAATTCCATAATTTTCACAACTAATTATCCGTCAATTTGGATTAGGTGGCTTCAATTTATGGGTTTCAAGTAATAAAATCGAAAGAGGGCTAGGGTTTCTCTGTCAAGGGATGTGAAGCTTCATTCATTCTCCCAGTCGTGTATGTTTGAATTAAATCCTTTGGATTTAGGGTCATCATTTATCCCCTCTGTGTGGTGTATGTTGTTCGTTATAAGCAGAGATTGCTGATTGAAGTTGGATTTATGCCCATAAATTCATCTAATGCAATGCGAAAGGAAAACTCCCTGTTTAGGTCCGAATTTATCTCTCCTTCTACTGAATTTACCCTAAATTTTTATGCTATTTAAGGCTACAAACTCAGGTATATTCTTGTACCATTCTATTTACCCTGAAATCTGTTGATTCTTTACTTTATTCACTCTCTTTTGAGTTTCAAGTCCCAGTTTGTTTTTTGTGGTATAAGTTTGCTAGATTATCTAGTATGGCAAACCCTAAGTCCTTCAAGGATGCTATTCTTGAGGGTTATGCAAGGAAATGTGGTCCCACTATTAGTTCATCATGTCCTGAAAGTGAGTCCTCCCCTGTTAGTGCATGTTCCCCATGTTTCTTCAAATGATCTTGTGAATTTGTCTGTGAATGACCCTCCTGGTCCACCTTGCTTTCCTGAAGCTATTGTTTTAAATGAGCTACCTAAAGTCAAAAAAAGATATTGAAGATTTGTCAAAGTCATGTCTTGTAGATAAGATGTTGGGTGATCTTATTGATATGAGAACTATTATTTCTAGGACTAAAGCAGATTCGAAGTTCTGTAAGGGTGATGTTGATTATCTTGAAATGGGTAACAACTGGGTTTTAATGAGGTTTGCCAACCCTGGTGATCTATTCTTGGTCTGATCTGAAAGACCTTGGCATGTTCAAGGGGAGCTCTTTGTTATTTATCCTTAGAGTTCATATTGATCCCTATGTTGAGGAGATTAAGTGCGTGGATCTTTGAGTAAGGATACCTAGATTCCTTGCTAAACTTTTAAACTTTGTTTTTGTTGCTAACATGCATACTGCTAATAATGTAGGTTCTCTCATAAAAATGGATTTTAGGTCATTGTTAAGACATAAAATATGTTTTGCTCGTGCTTGTGTTAGAGTTGATATAACCGAACATTTGCTTGAGTATGCTGAGATATTATGTGTTGGTGGTGTGTCATATGGTTATGTTATATGGTATAAAGATTTCTCTTCTGGATGTTCATTTTGTGGCTGTGATGATGATGTAATTGACAATTGCTCATTGTTATATCCTCCTCAAAGAGAAGTTAAGGTAAGGATGTTGAGAAATCCTAAGAAAAAGTGGCTAGCTGAATTTCTAAAAAATGCTACTCCCTCCGTCCCATAATACTCTTTACGCATTTCTTTTTCATCTGTTCCAGAATACTCTTTACACTTTCCTTTTTCACCTATTCCAGAATACTCTTTACACTTCTATTTTTGGATATGACCCACAATTATCTTAATCCTTCTACCTTTTAACCATTAGCCCACACTCTCTCTCCTCCAAATAAAATAATAACACTCCTATTACCTACCAACTCTAACCATTGGCCCACACACTCTCTCCATCAAATATATAATACTACTTTTACTATCTTTAACTCCTATCACATCTACCTTTTCAATAAAATAACAATTGATAACCAAACAACAACTTATCATCTAAAACTATGTGCCCTGATAAGTGTCAAGAGTATTCTGGGACGGAGGGAGTAATAGGCAAGACAAGCTTCTCGCCACAGCTGAGCAAGCAAAAATGTGCCGGAGGCTAGACCTAGGCATGTTGCTATATCTCACTCTGCTGCTATTTCTGGTCTGTATTCTCGCTCACACAAGAAGAATTTTCCTGCTAAGACTTTTACTCGTGCTAAGAAGCATTCTGGTGCTAAGGGCATTGTGTTCAAAGATGTTTCTGAATCTGTTAATGTTAAGCATTCTTCTATCTCTTTGATTAAGGGTAAAGATAAAGGTAAAGTTATTGTGGTCTCTAATCCTTCAATAAATGTTGATTCCGCTGATGATGAGCCTGATTTTAGGGCTAAGATTCTTGCTACTTCTCCTGCTAGAGTTGGGACAAGTCCTCCACATGATGACGTGCATTCTCTAGTGCCTCTATGTGACGCTGGGCTACTTCCTCTTCCCCCTCCTACAGTCAGTGATGAGCTTGTTTCCCTAGTTCCCATTAGGGTGGTATACCCTGAAGATCTATTTGCATTTGCTTACCTCCCTGCATCAAATATTAATGTTCATAATGAAGAAAATTTCTTTGATAACAATGTGGATCAATTTGGAGTGGATGATAATACTTTCATTATGGAAGATCATTTTGATGATGCGATGCTGGAAGGCTATTTGTCTCAGCCTGATAATTCATTTCACTCTATTAACTCTAAGACCTCAATTGTGAAACAAATTGAGGGGATGGGGGTTGAAGGGGCTAGCGCCACTAATGAGCTTTGCTATTCTTCTAGCTCTGCTAAGAGGAGAAAGAGTAACAATGAGGATGATTGAGCCTCTTCAGGACATAGTCTAGTCTTGTCTCCCACCTGTCAACTGTTTTATGAATATCAATTTTTGGAATATTAGGGGTTGCAAGAGGCATCTTGCAATAGAGGAAGTGAAGGATTTATGTACTTACAATAATGTTTATGTTATGATGCTTTGTGAAACCAAGGTGCAATCTCCTCGTTCTGAAGGTTGTGTTTAGGGGTGTTCGCGGGTTGGGCTGGTACGGTTTGGGATGTAACCCAACCCAAACCGCAAATATACGGTTAGACATTTTCCCAACCCAAACTGCACCGCACTTTTGCCCAAACCAACCCAAATCGAACCGCGCGAAATGGTTTGGTGCGGTTTGGTTTGCGGTTTAACCATTTTTTCCTCCGTGGCATTAATTTTGTAAGACTGAAAAAAATTTGGTAATAAATATAAAGAGCAAATAAATATAATATATGAAGTCTAAATACCTAATACCCGTATTAGTATACTCCTATGCCAGCTTGTCAAGTGTATTTAAAAATAAATCAAAATAGTTAAAATAATTTTTTTTTAAAAAATCATATAAAATTGCGGTTTACGGTGCGATTTCGGTTTACAAAAATTCAAACCCAACCCAAACCGCAAACCACGGTTTGCTTGAAATCAGAACCCAAATCGCAATTTTAAAACCGCAAACCAACCCAAACCGCGAAAAAACGGTTTGGGTTGCCGTTTGGTGCGGTCCAAACCGCACTCGAAACAGCCCTAGTTGTGTTAGGCATTGTGGATTTCAACATTTTGACTTCCTCCCCACTTTTGGTTTGGCAGGTGGGATTTGGTTGATGTGGAAAGACAATGCTTGTAAACCTTTTAGTTTACCTATTATCAAAATAGCTGCTAGATTTATGGTTTGTAAAGTGAGCTTATTATCAATAAATTGCAATTTTTTTCATATCTTTATCTATGCTCCTCCTAATCACATTCATAAGCATGAATTTTGGGAAGAATTAATTGATTATGCTAAAACGCTTTCTAGTCCATTTATTATATTGGGGGATTTTAATGAACTTAGTTCTCACTTAGATAAATCTGGGGGTTCGGAGTTTAGATTCTCTAGATTATCTTTCATGAATAATCTCTATACTCCCCTTGATTGTATTGAACTTCCTTATCTTGGCTAGCCTTTCACATGGCGGAGAAAAGCATGGCCCAAATAATATTATAGAACGATTAAATAAGGGAGTTGCAAGTTTAGACTGGTTAAACTTATTCCCAAATGCCAAAATCCAATATCAAAATTTTACAACATGTGATCATTTCCAAAATTTTCTCTCTTTAAATTTGATTAAGTGTAGGAAAGACCCCCCTAGATTGGATAAATTGTGGACTACTAGAAAAAACTTTGATATCTATATAAAAAAGAGTGTGGTGTACTAAGTCTCAAGGTTCCTATTTATAATTGTATTGTCTCACTATAAAGTGTAAGCTTCTTAAAGACAGAGCAAAAATTTGGTCTAAAACTCGAATTGGGAATATTTTTAGACAACTTCGAAGTGTAGAGGACAAACTCAAAGTTATCCAAGCTAATTTACTAATTAAGGATGATTATCCTAAACTTATAACTTCTCAAAGTCGATTCCTAGCTAAGCAAGCTAAGCTTCTTAATTTCCAAGATAACTATTGGAAGATTGAAGCCAAATCAAATCATATTAAACTTGGTGATGCAAACACTAAAGTATTATCATGACTGTGCCTCAATTAGAAGAAATCACAATTTAATTACTACCATAAAAGACGCTCAAGATAATCCAATAACCCACCCTAAACTAATTGAAGAATGTATCTCCAATGCCTTTATTAAGCGATTTACGTCTAATCCCCAATGTTGTTTTGATTATAATTTAGATTTTTGTTTACTTGAAACTGTAATATCAGTAGAAGTTAACTCTTTCCTATGTTTTAGATTTTTGTTTACTTGAAACTGTAATATCAGTAGAAGTTAACTCTTTCCTATGTGCTGAAATAACGATGGAAGAAGTTAGAAATGTAGCTTTTGATTTAACTCTTAATAAATCACCTGGGCCTGATGGATCCCTACCTTTTTTTAATCAAAAGTATTGGACTTTAGTTGGTAATTCGGTTTTCCGAGTGGTTAAAAGCTTTTTTCCATTCGGGTAATATTCTAAAAGAAATCAATCATACATTTATCACCCTTATTCCATAAATTAAAGCTCATTCTAATCATAATCATTTTTGTTCTATTAGCTTTTGTTCTACTATATACAAAATCATTTCTAAAATTATAGCTAATCATCTCAAAGTTGATATCGTAATAATTATTTATCCCCTGTAGGGAGCTTTTGTTCCTCAAAGACTTATCCAAGATATTATGTTATTAGCTCTTGAGGTTTTTCATTCCTTGTAAAATAAGAAAGGTATGGAAGGGTGGATTGCTTTAAAAATAGATATGGAAAAAGCATATGATCGATTAGAGTGGACTTTCATCTTCACTACTTTCGAAAAATTAGGATTCCGCTCTCAGTTGATTAGTTGGTTAAAACAGTGCATCAATACTGTTTCTTTCTTAGCATTGGTTAATGGTATTTCAGGTAAATCTTTTACTCCTTCTCGGGGGATTCGCCAAGGGGATCCTTTGTCTCCCTATATTTTTATTGTCTGTGCTGAGCTTTTAGCTCATCATCTTTATTGATCAAGCCAGTTGTACACTGGTAGCAAATCCATAGGGATAAAATTAGACCACTCTAGAGTTAAAATTCCTTTTCTTACTTTCGCAAATGATACCATGATTTTTGCAAAAGCCACTTCGGAGAGTTGTCAAAATATTAAAAATGTCCTAGATAAGTACTATTTGTTGTTAGGTCAATTAGTCAACTTTCACAAATCAGCTTTTCATGTACTCAAAATATCCCGACTGCTATATTAGCTACTTTTGCTAATATTCTACAAATGGAGGAATCCTTTTCATTAGGAAAGTATTTGGGCTGTCCGATTATAAATAGTAACAATGCCACCTTTGGGGATACATTCAAGAGAAAGTTTCTTCTCAACTAACTAAATATATGGAAAACTAACACTCTTTCTCAAGCAGGTCGAACCATTCTCATCGAAGCTAATTTGGCCACTAAAGCCAATTATCAAATGCAAAGCTTTACTTTACCTCCTTAGCTTCTATCCATTATTCCTTAGATAAATGTAATAGGAATTTCTTTTGGAATAAGGACCGAGACATTGAAAACAGAATCAGAAAACATAACCAAAATTACAATGATATAGATGATAATGACGATAATTAATTATGATTAATAATCTTATTCGATGAATTTGTTGATAAAAGTGACACAATTGAAACCTAGCACTTTATAATTACAGAAAAAGGGGGAGATTTTGATTCAGTTAGGGTTTTAGTGTTTTAGAGAATTGGGAGTTGGGACTATGATATAATGTAAAGAATGAGTAAAGGAGAGAGAGAAATGATAGTATGATCATTTTCCCGCGCGTAGAAAATAGCTTTACACTACCCTGACTCAGCTCACTTTATTCTCGTTTAAATAAGGAGGTCTGTTTTTAATCTCTACTATTTTTATTTTTGTGCAATGCTTACCATCTTATACTACCTCGTTTTGTTTTAATCTACCCACTTTATAAATAAGGAAAAACATAATCATGTACAATGCTGTTGATTTTTCAAGATATAGTTTTAAAATATTATCATTTTATAGTTTTTGCTTATTGAAAATTAATTCTGTAGATATATAAGAAAGAAATAAAGGTGAAGTACTACTTCATTATACAACCCAATTTATGCTTTACTATCTTGTAGATATATATTACGAAGGTAAGCTTCGACTATTGGTTGGGATTGTGCCTTTCAACCTTGAGGTTGGGGGTTCAATTCCCACTAAGGGCATTTTAAGGGTAGGGATTTCCTTTACCCTCTCCCCTTACTCTCAGAGTGTCTAGCCCGCTAACTCGCACCGAGTTGACCTGTGTGAGGTTACGGTTTGGTAGGGCAATTCATCTTACCAATCCAAAAAAAATCTTGTAGATATATATTTTTCCTTTATCCTTTAAGAATTTCAATCATTTAACTTCTATGCTTACTAATGTACAATTTTGATCGATCACTTTGTTTAACTAACACTTTCTGTGACTCATATTAATTGCAATATGTAAAGTTTCACGTCTCCTAAAACACAAATAATACGTATACATTCAGTTATCTATAAGTAAAAAGCTGATATTTGAAAGTATATATCAAGACGAATATAACAAAATATTAAATAAATATATATCTATAAGTAAAAACTAAAAAGTTTGATGTTAACAAGATACTTGATATTTGTAGAAACTTTATAGTGGTGACATACGGTTTAATTGTTTCATAATATTATCTGTCAATACTTTGACTTTTACACTATGTATATATGCTAACTTTAAGGCGAAATTGGACTCAATGGCACCAACTATGGCTTGGGTACAAGGAGCACCACCAACTTTGACTAATAGCCAAAAGATCACCAGTTATTGGCTTGGGAGTAGCGCATGTCATAAATGACATCGACGGCCAAAGATTTTGCCGTTGCCAATGAATAGCTAGCCTTAATTAGTAGCACCAACTACTAGTGTGCAATGAGCACCACCACCTTTGACTTATAACTATTCTCTTCTATTTTTTCCCTACTTTACCTAACAAAAACCAATTCTCAAGAGGACTAATATAAACTCTTGAAACAAGTATAAAATGGACATCAAAACAAGAAACTCATAAAGATAGAAGCGCAAAATTAAACAAGAAAGAAAACCCATAATTAGAGCTAAAATTAATTAAAACTCCATCAATCAGAAAAGAGCAAAAGGGTGAGTAACCTTTGCTTATGCTTAAAAGAAGATCAAGACCAATAAAATAATGTCGAAAACATAAAAACTACACAGTAACTTGTGTGTATAAGAGATAGAAATATACAAAATTAACCACAGTTTTTTTTGGCAAAATTGGAACAAAAACAGATAGAAGGATAAAAAAGGCAAAAAGATGAAAAAATATGTTTTGTAGAATTAGCCTTAATAACACCAATCATAAAATTGGGTGTAAGGAGCAGCACCACTTTTAAACTGATAGTTAGAACATCGCCAACTCTTGCCATGGGTGCAACACAAATCACAAATGACACTGACGTCCAAACAATCCACCGGAGATTCCCGACTCTGACAGATGCTTTGGCCACACGGTTTCATCACGTGTTGCACCCATGCCAATAGTTAGTGATTTTCTGATTATTAGTCAAAGTTGGTGGTACTCCTTACACCCAAGCCATAGTTGGTGCTGTTAATGCCAATTTTACCTGATTAACTTCAATTGCATTTTATTTAGGAAAAATTGATGTCAGGGGTCCCAACTATGGCTCAACTTTTTTAATACTCCCTCCGTCCCTAAATAGAGTGCCCATTTTTCCATATATGGTTGTCCCAAATAGATTTCTCATTTCCTTATTTGGTATGGGTCCACCAATTAAAATATTATTTTGCTTTCAACTTTTATAATATCACCCACTTTCCCATATGACCCACATTCTCTCTGTCCTTAATAAACAATTCATAAAAAGTGTACCAACTTCTATATTTAATTATGATTTAATACAACTAAGATCCTACACATGATTTCTTCTTAATACTTGTGCCCAAAAGAAATGAGCACTCTATTTAGGGACGGAGGGAGTTGGTCCCAACTATCGATTAACCTGTGGAGGTCCAAACTTTAAGGGGCATTATCTTTTATTGGACCTTGGAGGTTACTTAACCTGCTGGAGTAGGTTATGAGTCACGTGACTCCATTAAAAGTCACGTGATGCCCCTTTTTGTTTCTTCTTCTTCCTCTACCCCTCTCCTTCATCCTTTACTGTTCATCATTTCCATCCTCCATGGCTCCATCTTTCTCTGTCATCAAGAATGGCAGTCTAAACCGAAGAACTTCACCACACACCACCAACCACCACAAACAACCCTATCTCCGGCAATGGCAAAGCCATCGACGAACCAGAATCCGAAGAAGATGACAACGATGAAGGAAAAAAAATATGACAAAGCTGAAACCGCTGAGATGAAGAATAATCTCCAGTAATGTCGGAATCAAACATCGATTCAGTCAGGGAAAAATTATCGAAATTGGCGTATTCTCTCTCCTATGGTTCTTCATGCATGTAGCCCGGTGCATCTCCTCTGTCAATGTTCTTGCAAATTTCCCACATAACCTACAAATATTTGCATGAATTTGAATCCAAATTGCTATCAAGACTTATTGCTTATCTTCTTACGAATTGCTAGAAATCTCCTTGGGTTTGAATTATTTGTTGGGTTCTAATTTTTAGATTTTCCTTGTGTTGGTTTGTTGGGTTTAGATTTTCATGGTGGGGGTTTACATGTTGTTAGGATGCGTTATATTGGTTCATCGCAACAAGAATCAGAATGCAAACAACATCAACTAATCAACAATTGAACGAATTTAAAGGAAAAATCGCAATTACGATTGTTCAGTTCAAGCACAACATCAATTTCAAACATCAACAAAATTGAACTCAAAAACTCAAATCATACCTCCATAAAATTGCGATTAATCATAATCAAGCTACTGAGAGCTTGATTGTTCAAGAAAGAATTGATCAGAAATGTGCAGAAAACGTGCAGGAATTCGCTAACCTAATCTGATACTATATTGTAGTTTCTATAAGTAAATAAAGAAAGATTAGAGAAAGGAGAGAGAACTATAATTACTGATATTAGCATTATTACAACCAACTAATTATCAAGAACTAAGCTACTTATATAGCTAGCTACAGAGGGAAAGCAACTAATCAATCTAGTTGAGAGGAGAGAGAAGCTTATGGAATCAGTTGATAAGCAATGGGAGCAGGTTGTGATGAGCTTGTGGATACAAGTAACAGTTGGATTTGATTTGTTCATCCCTGTCGCCGCCTCCGTGCACGTGCTCTGTCGCCGCCCAACTGGAGCTTCGCCTCTGCGCCGTGGACCCCACTGCTGCTTGTGCTTCACCTTCCTCTCTTCCTTTGTGCTTCATTTAAGTAGATATCCTAGTTAATTATTTAAGAAATTTAAAATAAAATACTATTAGTTTACCAGCTCATTAAGTCATAAGTCATCTAGGTCCAATAAAAGACAATGCCCCCCAAAGTTAGGACTTCCACAGTTAATTAATAGTTGGGACCTATCAAAAATGTTGAGCGATAGTTAGGACCCCTACCATCAATTTTTCCTTTTAATAACTAATATGTAAAAAAAATGTTTTTATGATTTTGACTAATAGAAAGTTAAAGATATTAATAATCATATCTAATAAGCTAGAGTAAGTAATACTCCCTCCGTCCCAAAATATAATTCCTGGTTCTTTTTGCACAGTCTCCAAGACGTACCTTTGACCTACAATATCTTCTATTTTGTATAAGTAAAAAATATAAAAAGTTGATATTATGAATGTAGACATTGAGGCGAATCTAACAAGTCCCCACATGAGTATATTTTTTTGTATATATTAATGAGAATATTTGGTCAAAATTTTAAAAGTTTGACTCCCAAAATAGAAACAGGAACTATATTATGGGACGGAGGGAGTATAAAGGTTTGGTATTAGGCTCGATAGATTCAATCAACAAGGGTAGGTTATTTAAAGCCTTACACTGTTGTTGTACATAGAAGTTTTTACAGCAAGAAAGACATAAGAAGATAAGCTTTACACTTGCTAATAGAAGATAAATACAATTCTAAAGCTAGTAACTAGAAGATAGAAATTACAATAGAATAACAAGATAGCTTACAAGAGCTTCTACTAAAAAAAAGAGATATATAGCCACAGGAGCTAATGTATCATATACTAAGTATTATCTTTATCTTCATCATCATCTAACAACTATTTGAAACCTTACAAACATCTATGCACTAATAAATTACTCAGGTGGTTCACATGTGCAAGACTAATATTGTTGTTCATGCCTTCAAGAAAATAATATTGTTCATCCTTCCCTTAAATACATATTTTAATATCTCGATGTAACATTACTACTGTCAGTTGTTTGTTAGGAAATTTTTTTTATAGTAAGAAAAATAACATTAGACTTTTAGTTCAAAGGGAAGTGGGGGAACTCCTAAATGCGTTAGTTACAAGGATAGAAGAAAGTGAAAAATTATTACAAGGGAGTAACACTAAAAGAAGAAGAAGTAACTAAGTGACCAACGTTGGTTATCCAATCAGCCGCTCGATTAGTTTCACAAAAAATACAATTGAGCTGCCAAAGTGCCAACCATCAAACATCTGGAGATGGAATTTAATGTCTTGCACGAAGTATTTGTTTATTAGGAAATAAGAAAGATGAACTTATCCATACATAAGAAGTAAGTACAAATACTCCCCCCCTCCCCAATTACCACCCTTATCTAATTTAAAATATGTGGAGTAAAAGTCAAAGATTTTGGATTTTGACTAATAACCCTTTTTCATACATAAAACTGAAAATAAATAATTAACAATTAAAATACCCTTATCTAAATTGATTGAATCTTATATTAACTCTAACAAGGAACTTAATTTGTAATTATTTGTAAATAAGATGATACTAACATAAGAAATAGAATAAAGGGGAAGAACAATGATCGATAAGTTTTATTTTGGGAATAAAGTATATAATCAACAAGATTGAAAAACTTGAAAATAAAAAATTGCAACCAAAACTGAAAACTCCCACCTTAGTGTAGAGAGTACTAGTAATACGCTTCTATTCTAATTCACACGTCTTCCTTGAACATTGTCACTCTATATATGACACGAACCTTCTTTTAATTTCAATATTTGCTGAAGAATGTTGATGACCTTAAATTTTGGCGAAACAAGAGATTCCACCCATGGCTCTATAAAGAGGATTAGGCTTCCATTCTTAGGCAAACCTGCAATTGTATATTCACTAGCTTCTTGAGAATGTAAATCATACCAAATAAAGTATTCTTACAATTTCTCAAACCCTACCAAGATTTTGCGCCCATTTTTTGAGTAAGCTAACTAGTATTTACGTCCGGGCAATGGCCCGGGGTTTCTCTATGCTACAATTTAGTAGTAGTTAAATAAGTCATCTCATACTCATTTAAAAAGTCATATCATTCATTATATGGATTTCAAAAGTTTTCCATTCATATATCATCATTAATTTTGATTAAATAACCAATAATAGTATGGTGGAGTGATGGTTGGATCTCTTTCTTTCATACTTGAGGTTGTGGGTTCGAATCTTCACGTTTTTTTGACAATGGAATCTTCACGTTAACAATGCTTTTTTTTTACTATATGAGAAAGACATGGATAGAATAATGTTATTGAATTAGGGATGGTGACACGTGGCACATATACGTTCTTAGGAACGCTTTTTAATATATTAGTATAGATAGACGGGGAATGCGAAGATTCACCCATGTCCATATCACTTGTTATAATATGTAAATGTCCTCTCAAAATGACCAATTTCAGGTAAATTATATGTTATTGGATAAGTAGCTTGTTCTTCAAGCTAGCTTAAATACACCTGCTTCAGACAAATGTAACAAACTCTAGTTGGTTGTTACTTTCTGTTATGCCTAGCTGGCAGCTCTCAATAGTTTTGTATAAATAGTCGCCTTTTCATTGTAGTTATAATTCACTAGATTTCATTCTCTCATCTACTGTAATGATAGAGTTATTTCTCTAAATTCTCTCTGCTAGAATAATAAAGTCTCATCTATTATTCCTTATACTACAATGTTTACTGCTTGAAGTTGATATTATAACATGGCATCAGAGTCGTGTTGTTCGATTCTGTGATTAATTCCGCGAAAATTTCTTCTTTTGATTTCTGATTTCTGGTAATCTTCTTCTTCTTCTTCCATTGATTCTAAAGTTAACAATTGTTCTTTGAAATTGTTAATTGTTATGAGATTTCAATTTATGTGTTGAAATTTCTTCTGAAGAATTGTTGTAATTGTTGAGAATCTTGTTGTTGCTGGCAATTTCAATTTCTGTGTTGAAATTTTGTCTGATTGAGTAGATGAATAATTGAATTGAAGTTTTTCTTGGTTGAATTGGAGTTATTCTTGCGAATTCATCTGAAAATTTGCAAATCATTGTTGTTGATTGAAATATTTCTGGAGATATGACTTCTACAAACACAAATGTTGATCCTAATGCTGTTCTTGGAAGCGTTTACTACATTCATCATGCTGATAACAGTAATACTAAGCTTTTCATGATTTGTTTGATGGAAATTGTTACAATGACTGGAAGAGGTACATGTTGTTAGGATTATCTTCAAGAAACAAGTTAGGATTTGTTGATGAAACTTTGAAATGTCCTGCTGCAACTGATGAGAATTACAAAGCCTAACAAAGGTGTAATGATCTTGTTCTAGACAGGCTTCTTTTCTCCTTAGAAAAGAATATAGCTAAAAGCGAATGGTTTTATAAGTCTACAAGAGATCTTTGGAAAGATCTGGACGAGAAATTTGGTCACACCTCTACTACACAATAGTTTTCTCTGGAAGAATCTCTGTCTAAATTGCACCATGAGAAGAATGAACCTGTTTCTATTTTATTCACTAAGGTCAAGACTATTTGGGATGAAATGGATAGTATTGATCCACAACCTGTGTGCACTTGTACAAATTGTACTTGTTCTTTAACTCAACAATTATTGAAGTCTCAACAAACTAAGAGACTCTTAATGTTTCTAATGAAACTAAATGATGATTTTACTATGGTGAGAACTAACATACCCATGATGGAACCACTTCCTACAATCACTACTGCTTTCAGAATTTGTGTACAAGAAGAGAAACACAAGGAAGTCAGTAGTATTGCCATACAAGAACCACTTGCTCGTGCTTTTGATAAAGGAAATTCCAAGACAAGCACTAGTGGAAAAATAAGGAAGGGATGCGGTCAAAACAGCCCTAAGGGCTGCGTTTTTGGCCAACAGCCCTTTCTGTAGCAGCCCTTCAATAGAAAAGTTTAACCGCAGCCCTTCACAACGAAGGGCTGCGGTTTTAGGCCAAAAACGCAGCCCTTCTTTAAGTGAAGGGCTGCGGTTTATAAATAAATCTGCCCCTGCCAGCCCTGCATGCCCACCCCTGCATTCCCCCCCAATCCCGCCCACCCCAGCCCCCTACCCCCAGCCCCCCCCCGCCCCGCCCCCGCCCTGACCCCATCCCCCGCATTCCCAAGCCCCGCCCCCACACCCACCCCCCACCCCCGCACTCCCCCCAACCCCCCCCCCCCCCCGGCCACCCGCACTCCCCCCACCCCCGCACTCCCCCCCAAGCCCCCGCTAACCCCAGCCCCCCCCCCCCACCCACCCCTTCCCCGCCCCCGCCCCCACCCCACCCCACCCCACCACCACCCACCCCCGCCCACCCCCGCACCCCCCCGCCCCCGCACCCCCCACCCCAACCCCAACCCCTTCACTCCCCTCCACCCATTCTTTGCCCACCACCCCAAAGACCCCAGCCTGGCCCCACCATGGCCACCCCCCACCCCACCCCGCACCCAACACCTCCCTTCGACACAAAAAAAGAACCGATCAAATTGCAGTAACATATGACAAGTTTTTGAACGTAATAATTAACTTTAAATATATATTTAATAATGTAAAAAGTGTACATAGAATTGATACCAACTAGTAGATCTAGCTAATTATATCACGAATTCCACCAAAATGTATCATAAGCAATCATCATAAAGGTGGGACGCCAACTTATCCCGAACTTCATGTAATTCGTCTATGGTGAAGGCCCTCAAACTTGGTGTGTTATTCATATAAACCTTGCAAAACAACCAAGGAAAAAACACATAATATAAGAATTCAATCATTTACCGTAGTTAGTAGCTCTAAAAATGACATATATGTTCTCGAAATTCAATCAAAAACAAATGCAAGCCTAAAACTCTACACACTAGTTATATTATACCTCATATTATCATATTCAAAAAGAAAATGGAGTTAAATGACTCGAGAAACAGGAATTGGACGCGAAAAGGCAAAAATAGGCCTAAAATCACATTTACGTTCCCGAAATTCAACTAACAACAAATGCAAGCCTAAGAATCTACACAATAGTTACATTATACCTCATATTATCATGTTCAAAATGAACTTGGGGTTAAATGGCTCGATAAGTACGAATTGGACGCGAAAAGGCAAAAATAGGCTTAAAATGACCTTTTCGTTCCCAAAATTCAACCAACAACAATTGCAAGCCTAAAAATCTACACAATAGTTACATTATACCTCATATTATCATGTTCAAAATGAATTTCGGGTTAAATGACTCGGTAAGTACGATTTGGAAGTGTAAAAGGCAAAAATAGGCCTAAAATGACATTTTCGTTGCCAAAAATATGCATGTGCTACTTTGGTTTCTAAACCAATTAATACCTATTACCAATTGATCTAATCTAAACTAACATATACTAATAAGTTACATACCTTTTGAAGATCATCGACGTTAGTGCAATGGTTGACGATATCGAACATGTACCTCAGCACGTAATAGCCACATGCAAGTCCATCATCTTGTTGCGGACACTAAATGTTCACCAAATGACATTCATGTTAGATGTGTAGTATGTGGCGAAAAGTATTTCTATATAAGGACAAATAAATTATGGAGAGTTACCTCGACTGATATCCAAACAGGAGCTTTTGGTGCTCGAAGTCCTGTTGCACTAATATGCTTCATCACACTACATCAATACATTATCATAAGATTAGATGTACTAACTGTTTATATATATATAAAGATGATGAATACTGTGTAATATTAATAAGTGCGCATATATTGAGTTTCGATTAGGCTACCTATTTAACAATGATTTGATTAGTAAGAACCGTGGTGGTTGTAGACGCAAAGAATCAAAGTGGTAGACTTCGTTACGTGACAAACATATCACAAGCAGTGTCCAATGAGCCCTACAACAAGAAAATATAGTTATTATTAATCGTAGAACAATTAATAGGTCAATTTAATTATCGAATAATAAAAGTAAAGCAAGTTTAACAAGCATACTTTTCAATATAAGGGACAAGGATGATCTGATGATATCCAAAACGAGATGATGCTTTGAAACTCATATCGAGATACTCTTTCACTTCGGCTTTGTTTTGTAAGCAATTGTCATCTTGTATTATGTTTGGACATAACCAACCAAACATTGACTCATCACTAGATGTTGCAATCAATTAATTGTATAATAACCTTAGAAATCATATTGATTAAAAGTAAACTTACTTATTATGGAAGTTGAATTGAAAACTACTTAAGGCATATGTATATGTATATTTAATTTATATACTTATGTATTACCTCATGAATGTTTGTATCATGGAAACATTCAACTCTACCCCACATAAGAATTCTTTAATATCGACCTTAGAAATGAATGTCGATGACTCCTCAAAGTAGTGGAATTGTTGCTCCCCCAAAGGAACCTCAATTGTACTATGATCGGGTAAATCGCTAGCGCACTCATGTAACCAATAGCATGGAATACTAAGGCCTCGCACCACCTCTGGCTCGATAATAAGTTGATTCTTTGTCCTAGAAACATTTCCCTTCAACACATTTCGTTCACCTTCATCACGTAAAATTGCCTTCTTATCAGGTGAACAGGCCTTCTTTGCCTTCCTGTCATGTGAACCGGCCTTTCCCCAAACCTAGTAATTAGTTAAAAGTAAAGATATTACTAACTATCATAGGAAATAGAAAAGAAAACACGCATATATATATATGTATGTTAATCATTGTACCTCATCTGAAAACCGCACCAATGTACGCGGCAATAGAACATAACTGCCAAGGGCATCATTCAGTAACTGTAGACCAACTTCTGGCTTCGGCAGCGGAAGAGGTAATTCTTCGAAACCAGACACAAATTCATTGAGGGTGACCACATAGTGATTATCATCCACTAACTGGTTATGCAATCGTACTCGGTCATTAGGGGGTTGTGCATGGCCATAAGCTACCAGAATGAAACTATCATAACCATCTTCTCGAGCTAATAGTTCACATGGTGTCTCCTCCTTTAAAAAAAACTCCATTTATAGTTAGTCTATGAAACAACATTATTATATTAAGAATTTCATGCATTTAAGAACAATAGTTGTTTAACAAAATAAAGGGATTAAGTGATTACCTTCAACTCGGGTACTACAGGTGGATCAGGTAAAGGTATCGTCTGATCAATAGATGTTGGTGGATCACTGGTCGGCTGGCTAGATGTAATATCACTACCCTTCTTGAACACAGCAAAAGTCGGTAAATCCATTTGCTCCAAAATGGCGTTGAAGTTATGTGTCATCTCCAATCTGAGCTCCTCCCGAATTGCAGCTTTCATAGCCTCCACATCTACTGACGCTGCCGAATTCACACTACTTGCACTCGATTTTGTCGTTGTAGTGTATTGATCACCATATACCTTTCTCAAACCGAGGCGGACACCTCCTACGCCCCTCACGCGTCCACTGTGGTCTTTTCCTAAAGTTTCGTGCAATGCATCAATGTGTCCATTAGGAGTGAACTCACCAGTTGCCTCTTTTTCCTTCAAGCCAATCTACATAAGGATAAGAGAGAAATGCTCGTGAGCGTAAAAGTTATATTATATATGTAATAACCAGGAAAAAAATATAGATTTATTATAAAGATATTAGTATGGGATTGAAGGTTAAAGTATTATTATAAGATAAACTAGTCCCTAAGATCTTATATACGTTATTTTGTCATTTATATGATTATTTTAGATGAAGTTATGTGTTTCCTTGGCTTTGTGCATTTGCTCAGGGCAAGTTATATGTGCATACATATATCATTTATATTAACATTATAGTTTATAAAGTACTTTAAGGGTCAAAGATTAATAAAATTATCAATTACTAGTTTATGAGCTTATAAGTATATCTAGTAGGATTTTTAGTAAGTACTGCATAAACCTACAATGCTCCTAACTTATAAACGGTGAAGCTAATGACCAACGTAGTTTACTTTTTAGAATCGTCACTAATAATTTTACCTAAGGACGGACAGTCGCTACCCATTTTAAGACAATATGTAAGATACAATATTAGTGAGTTTCGGATTAAACCATTCACTACACTTGGCTATTGCCAATTGATTCTTGCATTATAGATGTTGTGATAAAATCAAACATATCCACCTATATTTACGTAAGATTGTGTGATACAAGTAATTCTCATGTTTATCGTAGTTGACTTTGCATGCTTGTTTATCATGTTAACCGACTTAAGTATCAAAACCCAAATTGACATTTTCTCCCCCTAAATCCCTATAAATACATGCAGTAGTAAGCATGCTTGATATGAGCGACATAAAAACAACAAAGATACAATAAAAGAGAGTGAGAGACATATTGTGAAATTTGGTTAACACACCTTATTATTAAGGTATATTCTTGAATACCCCATCCTAATGTTGTTTTGCTACAATGTATTGTTATATTAACCTTTTTAGATAAACTAATAGTAATAGTTTTGCCTTAATAGTAAAGGTATATTGTGGTTTGTAAATAATGTGTTTATAATGCAAATGGTATTTATCACATTATGATTTATATACAAGGTGATTCTAAAAATACTATCATATGTGGTAATAATGATGTTATATAAAGATGTTGCTATGATAAAATGAAATGGAGGTTCGTGGTATTATAAAATGGAGGTTCGTGGTTTGTGTTGGAGGAATGAATCATATATGGAGTGACGTACGTCATTGTAGGGGTGTGCACACGGAAGTATCAGGAGGGGCTAAAGGCTTAAAAATATTATCCGGAGTGACGTACGTCATTGTAGGGGTGTGCACACGAGATTTGTCGGGAGAAACTATAACAAATGATTTTATATAATTGTAACTGATTATTTTATATAATTATCTGCAAAGTGTATTGGGAATGTACTGGACCTTTTTGGGTTGACTGTTATAAAATGTTTTGTTTTCAGGTACCAGTGATGGGAATGGGCAGGAGTGAGGAATATAAAATATTAGGACTAATATACTATATGTTGTTATCTTGTTTTTTTTTTTAATTTGTTATATTAGTATCATGTTTTATTTTGTTTTCGCCTAGTATTTCTATTATTAGGAATACGGCAGTAATGTCCTGTAAACTCTATATTATATAATAATAAATAAAAGATGTAATATTTGGTTCGATCCTGGTACTATCATGTAGTGTTTCATTATTTGAATTATATTAAATTACAGGGCGTTACAGTTTGGTATCCGAGCCACTTTTAAAAATAATATAATATTACAAATAAAAGTAAATGTAATAAAATATTAATAATTACATTAGTAACCTATTTGAGAGAAAGGGTTGGGGTATTTATGGTTTATTGCTTATTGATGTTATTTCATGATATTTATCGTGTGATTTTATTATCTTAAGATGGCAGGGCCAATTGCTCCACGAGCACTAACGATGGATCCTGACTATAGTGTCATGGATCATATCAACCGTTTAGCAAGAGCTATCGATGCGTTTAATACTCACTTCCCTGAATGTGGAATGACTACGCCTTATTTTACTTTTGCTTTAATTGAAACTCTTCCGGTGAATGCTCCGTGGGACTCCTTTAAGAATAAGTATAGTGACCTACTTGTTAATGGTTTTCCAAATTGGGAGAAATACTTTAGGTTTGGATTAGGGAGGCCAAGATGGACCCCGACTTTTGAAGAACTGTCTGGAGAACTGCTAGCCTATGAGAGGGATCACATGGTATTTGTCTCTGATGATGAGACAGAATCATGTGGAAGTGTTGATCTCAATAAGGACCCAGATGCACCAGGAGATGATGATGACGAGTAAGGAAGATATCAAGTTGAAGAAACCCTTTTATATGTTAGGTGTCAACCATTTTTGTCTGTATATATATGTTGACACTCGGCTTAAGGTGATGTAGGGTGTATATTTTGTTGTTTTCACCCTATCGGATGGTTGAATAGGAATAGGTTTAATTTATGTACTAATTGTGCTATGTATAATTCCATGTATATATATATATATATATATATATATATATATATATATATATATATATATATATATATATATATATATATATATATATAGGTGTGTGTTTGTTTGTTTATTATGCTTCTATTCATTTCACAAATGCTATACTAACCTAACTACAATTCGATTTTAACTTCAATCTTTTATGTATTTAGGATAATGGAATCCGCAATTAACCAATCTACACAAGAGAACCAACCAAGTCCCAAACCATGATAACTGGAGAGGGAAATGTTAAGGAGGTCACATCACTTTTATTTGAAATGCTTAAAAACAACAAAAACCATGAAGAAGAAGAAAGTGCAAGGTATTTTAGAAAAATGGCTAGTTATAATCATAAAACCTATGATGGAAAACCTAACCCTGTAGAGTTTGAGGATTGGTTAAGAAGTATGGATAAATTGTTTGATGCTATAAATTGTCCTGAAAAATGGAAAGTAGGATTTGCTGTTTATTATCTAGTTGGGCAGGCAGATCTGTGGTGGGAAACTATGAAGGAAAGGAGAAATAATGAAGATTTTGGATGGACTCAGTTGAAAGATCTTATGAGAGCAAAATTTTACCCATCAGCGCGAAAAGACAAGAAAGAGGAAGAATTTAATCAATTAGAGCAAGGTAATAGGTCTGTTATGGAGTATGCAGCAAAGTTTATGGAATTGTCTCGATTTGCACCACACCTGGTAGCAATTGAGGAGTTAAGAATGAATAAGTTTGAGAGGGGTCTTAATTGGGAACTCCGTGATCGACTTTCCACTCGTAGTTGTCATAGCTACCAAGAGATGTATGATAAGGCAGCAAACGCTGAGAGAATAATTAAAGAAAGAGAGGTAGAAGATGCAGTGCATAAAAGGAAGTGGGAAGGAACACGTACTATAAATAGGAATTTTCAAAAAAGGCCTAACATCGGGAATACACAATCCTTTGTACCTCCAATCCACTATCAAAAACCCCCTTGTGCCAAATGTGGATATTTCAACCACCCAACTGAAAAGTGTAGGTTTGCAAATAATCGTTGCTATACTTGTGGGAGTACAAGTCACTTAAGAAAGAATTGCCCTTTAGAGAGAGGTAGAATGCCAAATACAAAAGTAACTGCACCTAATCCCTATACCTCAAAACCTACCTCTAAACATCAAGGTGGAGCTATCCAACGTCAAAATCCAACCTCTGGTCGTGTGTTTATGATAAATCCAAAAGAGGTCGAAAACTCAAGTGAAGTAGTTACGGGTAACATTTCTATACACTCTTTCCCGATACATGTTTTATTTGATACCGGAGCTTCCCATTCGTTTATATCCATTACCATGTCTAAAAATCTGCATTTGAATCCTAATGAGTCAAATTTAGAATTTTGCATTAGCCTCCCTACAGGAAATATTGTCCCGTGTCAAACTATATATAAAAATTGTCCTTTAAGCATAGAGGGAAATATATTTCATGCTGACCTAATTCAATTTGACCTTAAGGGATTTGATGTTATCTTAGGAATGAATTGGATGAATAAACACCGTGCCATAGTAGACTGTCAAAAGCAATCTGTAACCTTAGTAAATTCTGAAGAAAAGATAGTCACATTTCATAATAGTAAGACAACACCAGAATCTAGAATCATTTCTTTTCTTCAGGCACAAAAAATGTTGAGACAAGGTTGTGAAGGATACCTTTGTGATGTTATTAGTATTGAAAAATCTGAACCCAAAATCTCTGACATCCCTGTTGCTAGAAAATTCCAAGATGTCTTTCCTGAGGAAATTGTAAATATGCCTCCGCAAAGAGAAATTGATTTCACCATTGAGTTAGTACCTGGGGTAGCACCTATCTCAAAAGCACCATATAGAATGGCACCTGTAGAATTAAAGGAATTAAAGATACAACTTGATGAGTTATTGGAAAAAGGATATATTAGACCGAGTCTATCACCATGGGGAGCACCCGTTTTATTTGTAAAGAAAAAAGATGGAACCCTAAGGTTATGTATAGACTACAGAGAACTTAACAAGATAACCATTAAAAACAAATACCCTTTGCCTCGTATTGATGACCTTTTTGAGCAATTACAAGGTGCATCGGTATTTTCAAAGATAGACTTACGATCTGGATACCATCAATTAAGAATCAGACCTTTAGATATTCCGAAAACTGCTTTTAGAACGAGGTACGGACATTATGAGTTTCTTGTTATGCCTTTTGGTCTTACCAATGCCCTAGCTGTATTTATGGACCTTATGAATAGAGTTTTCAAACCTTATCTAGATCATTTTGTTATTGTGTTTATTGATGATATTTTAGTGTATCTCAAAGGTAAGAAAGAGCACGAGGAACATTTGAGAATAGTTCTGGAAACCCTGAGAAAGAACCAGTTATTTGCAAAATTTAGAAAGTGTGAATTTTGGTTAGATAAAATAGCATTTCTAGGGCATGTTGTGTCTAGAGAAGGTGTGCAAGTAGATTCCCAGAAAGTAGAAGCAATCATTAATTGGCCTCGACCCACCAATGTGTCAGAAGTACGACGTTTCCTGGGGTTAGCAGGATATTACCGTTGATTTGTGGAAAACTTTTCCCGAATTGCTCAACCTATCACAAACCTCATAAGAAAAACTACAAAGTTTGAGTGGAGTGACAAGTGTGAAGTAGCATTCCAAGAACTGAAATTTCGTCTTACCATAGCTCCAATTCTTACTCTTCCTAGTGGTACTGAAGGTTTAGAAATATATAGTGATGCCTCTAGACAAGGGTTGGGATGTGTGTTGATGCAACATGGGAAAGTGATAGCTTATGCATCTCGTCAGTTAAAACCTCACGAGCAGAATTACCCTACCCATGACCTTGAACTTGCCGCCATTATTTTTGCATTGAAAATTTGGAGACATTATCTATATGGGGTTAAGTATAAAATTTACACAGATCATAAAAGCCTTAAATACATTTTCACCCAGAAAGATATAAATATGAGACAACGAAGGTGGTTAGAATTTATAAAGGATTATGAATTGGATATTCAATATCACCCTGGAAAGGCCAATGTGGTAGCCGATGCTCTTAGTCGATAAAATTACGCAACCCTTAACTCACTTACCATTCAGACTGTTTCCCAAAGAGACCTTCAGAGGTTAGAAATTGAGTTGATTGTAGGTGATCTGGAAGGATATTTAGCAGCCTTAGAAATCAAACCGACCTTGAGTGAAGAAATTAAGGAGTTGCAGAAAACATATCCACAGTTAAAGAAGATTCATGAAAGAGTGTTGATTGGGAAAGAGACTGGTTTTGTGATACAAGAAGATGGGTCACTTCGTTTTTAAGGACGATTGTGTGTACCGAATCAGATAGATTTAAAAAGGAGAATCTTGAATGAAGCACATAATACCCTTCACTCTGTACATCCAGGTGGAAATAAGATGTATAAAGATCTTTGTGGTATGTTTTGGTGGAGTAACATGAAGCAAGAAATTGCAGAATTCGTTGCCAAATGTCTGACTTGCCAAAGTAAAAATAGAACACCATCGCCCTTCAGGACTTTTGCAGCCTTTGGATATACCCACTTGGAAATGGGAGTCAATAGCAATGGATTTTGTTATGGGGTTACCAACAACTCCTCAAGGAATGAATTCTATATGGGTTATAGTGGATAGGCTTACAAAAAGTGCTCATTTCTTAGCAATTCATAATACTTGGGATCTTGAGCGATTAGCAAGAAAGTATGTTGAAGAGATTATTAGACTTCATGGAGTACCTAGCTCTATTGTGTCTGATCGAGATTCCCGATATGTGTCTAAGTTTTGGCAAAAGCTACAGAAAGCATTGGGTACACAACTGAACATTAGCACAACCTTTCACCCAGCTACAGATGGCCAGACTGAGAGAACAATTCAAACTTTAGAAGACTTGTTACGAGCTTGTGTTTTAGAATTCAAAGGTTCATGGGAAAAGTATTTGCCATTAATAGAATTCTCCTATAACAATAGTTACCATGCTAGCATTGATATGGCACCTTATGAAGCTCTATATGGATGGAAATGTAGAACCCCTTTATGTTGGAGCGATATAGATGAATCGAAGATAATCGAACCTAAAATGATACAAGAAACATCTGACAAGGTTCGAATCATTCAGGAGAAAATGAGAACTGCACAGAGTCGTCAAAAAAGTTATGCTGACCTTAAAAGAAGACATGTAGAATTTTCTGTAGGTGAGTCAGTATTTCTTAAAGTTTCCCCTACCAGAGGAGTAGTGAGGTTTGGCAAAGCAAGAAAATTTCGTCCTAGATACATTGGGCCATTTGAGATTATCGAGAAAATTGGAAACGTAGCTTACCGATTAGCACTCCCTAGTGAATTTTCTCGAATACATGGTGTGTTTCACGTTTCACTTTTACGTCGATATATACCAGACCCATCCCATGTCATTAATATACCCCCTGTTCGAGTTGGAAAAGATTTGACTTATGAAGAGCAACCTGTTCAAATTCTAGATCATAAAGATAAAGTACTACGCAACAAAGTAATTCCGTTAGTAAAGGTGTTATGGTCTAATCACGTCGAAACAGAAGCTACATGGGAAGTCGAACAGGATATGCGAGACAAGTACCCACACTTATTTTAAGGTAATTTAACTTTAAGTTTCGAGGACGAAACTTCTTTTAAAGAGGGGATAATATAATAACCAGGAAAAAAATATAGATTTATTATAAAGATATTAGTAAGGGATTGAAGGTTAAAGTATTATTATAAGATAAACTAGTCCCTAAGATCTTATATACGTTATTTTGTCATTTATATGATTATTTTTGATGAAGTTATGTGTTTCCTTGGCTTTGTGCATTTGCTCAGGGCAAGTTATATGTGCATATATATATATCATTCATATTAACATTATAGTTTATAAAGTACTATAAGGGTCAAAGATTAATTAAATTATCACACTAGTACAAAGTTGGTCTAAGATAACATATATAGAGTGACACTTTTCAAAATTCAAGTTTCTCGAATATATATGTAACACCTTGGTAGCACTTTATTAATATGTAACACTTAATGTAACACTTTTTGTATAAGTAACACTTTGATGTAGCACTTTTTCAATTGAGTAACATTTTGATGTAACACTTTAAGCTAAGTAACACTTTTAAGTAACACTTTGATATTTGTAACGCATTTTAAAGGAACGCTTTAGAATAAGTAATTTATTTTAGAGTATTTTTTTTTGGGATACTATTTCAGATAACCCTGACTTATAGGCTTTTTTCAATATAACCCTGACTTTGGCAGGCCTGTCTCCGATAACCTTGAACTTGATTTTTATCATTAAACTGGACGGAATTAGACACGGCGTTAACTAGACCCTAACTTGGTTTGACTTTTGCTTAATTCATCTATTTATCTCTCATTTTCTTCATCTCTTCTTTCTCTTGTTCTTCATCTCTTCTCAAGCATTCATCAATGGTTTCCACCACTTTCTCTCTTTTCAACATAGCTAAATCTCTTTAATCTTTAAAACTACCATCATCCAGCCACTACTCCAAAACTAGAACAAAAAGAAAATCACAAAAATCATAAATAATGTAAATTTCTCACTAACATCTGCTTCAAATAAAACATCATCTGCAAGATGGGTTTGGAACTAGAGATTCAATAAAAGCAGAAGTCTCCGTCAAATTAACATTTTTGTTTACAGGGACTACTCTGCCTTGCCCGAAATTCAAAAAGAGAAACGGGAAATTGAGAATTGCAAGCATTAATAGATTGCAGCCTTTTCTGGTTTCCTATAATATTACCGATTCAGCAGGTCAAGCCAAAGCTCTTATAGAGCAACAGTGGCAGGACCCATAAGACAAGCATTTCATCAATCGTTTGCAACTTTTATTTTCCCCTGATGGCATCAATTAATTCCTCAATAAATTCCTGTTTATCTATTTTACTCAATAAAATAATTAATGCAAATTCGAATTCCTCAAAAATAATTCCCTGATGGAACCTTTATATGAGATCATAGTAAAAATGAAGAATCACAGCTGCAAAAAGGAAATAAACTAATAATTTGCAGTATATGAACAAACAAGGATTTCTTGAATTTGATTTTGTGGCTTTTTGTTTTGTTTTGTAAAATAAGAGAATGATGGGCTCGGAGAATGAAGAGGGCACCTATCCTCTTGTTCCAAGCGAAGAAATGGAAACCCTAGTTTTGGACGATCCATTACCATTCATGAATGCTTGAGAAGAGATGAAAAGCAAGAAAGGGAAGAGATAAAGAACAAGAGAGAGAAAGAGATGAATTTAGCTGAAAGTCAAACCAAGTGAGGGTCTAGTTAACGCCGTGACTAACTCCGTCTAGTTTAATGACAAAAATCAAGTTCAGGGTTATCGGAGACAGGCCTGTCAAAGTCAGGGTTATATTGGAGAAAGACCTATAAGTCATGGTTATCAGAGATAATATCCCTTTTTTTTTAAATGAGTAAACTTTTTAATATAACATTATGATTTTCTTTCTTTTAGAAGCACTATACTAAACAAAACTCATCTTAAATTAATTGACTAGTCCCATATTTTATGTTGGCACTTTATCAGCCACTAAACACAACAAGCTAAGCCCAAAAACATTGGTATATTCAATTCCTATTGCAAAATACTGCTTTCCTAGGTTTACGTTCCATAATATGTTCACCACCAAGGAAGGTAATTGCCCATTGCTTCTTAATTCATCAATACACAATGTCACATCCCAAATTTTTAAGAGTGTTTTAATCATCGTTATTAGCCAAAATTATATATATTAATATTTTTTAATATTTTTTTTAGTATATTTAGATGGAATATGACTTTTATATATTTACCCCCTAACTCGGTTTGAAGATGGAGTCCCCAAAACCTCCTTCTCTCTCTCGTGATTTATTTTGCAAAAAAAAAAACCTTCACTCGTGTGGCTTCCTCTCTTTCTTAGCATCCCTCTTCCCTCCTCCCTCTCCTGCCGCCGTAAGCTAGCACGCTGGTTCCCCAATCTTTTTTCTCCTCTGTTCGACTTGTGGTCACAGTTGGTCTCACGAATTGGCGGCGCTGTCGCACCGTATCACCTTCTTCCTGTGGCGTACGCTGCCGTTGCCAGCGCTTTTGCTAGGTGGTGGTGCTGCAGTCACCACGCATGCCGCCTCGAGTCTTGTCGTGAAGTGCCACACGTCTTATTTTTGTTTTGTTATCTAATTAATAATAGATTGAATTGAGAATTGATGGTTGTTCTTGAATGTTGTTGTTGTCGTTGCTTTAATATTGTTGTCAATGATTTCTTAGGGTCGAGAGAGGTATTCGTCCACGCACGGCACCTTAAACCGACGCTCCAAAATGCAACAGCTTCCATCGGCTTTCAGGCGGTGAGTTTTGATTCGAATTTTTCAGGCGTTTAAACATTATTTTGTTCGATTTTTTTTTGTTTTAATTGACAATTGATCGTGTCAATGTGTAATTTCGGTAATGGGGTTGTTTAATTTGTTGTAATTGAAAATTTTAATATTGATATCGTATTGTGTTGTTCTTGTTTGCAAGAGAATTGACGATTTTAATGTTGCTGTTGTTTTGGTTTTGTTTCCTGGTTAATTGAGATTCTTCAATATTGTTGTTTATCTTTGTTACTATCCTACAGTAAGAAGCAGCGTTTAGTTTTAATTTGACAATTAATAATCTTCAATGTATAATTTCGGTAATGCGTTTGCTCAATTTGTTTGTAATTGAAAATTTAAATGTTGCTATTGTATTGGATTGTTCTTATTTGAAATAGAATTGAAGATTTTAATGTTGCTATGGTATTACTTTGTGAGCTATGGAACGTCGTTACAGAATATCATATATGGTGAGACATAGCAATAGGATACTGGATACTTAATAATCCTAGGAGAAGTTAGTTCAGGCTTGGCTTTTGTAAACAGAATTGAGCTTTTGCCTTTATTATATATATTCATCATTTAGGCTCTTTCATCCAACTTGTAATTGTATGGAATAACCTATGAGCTTAACCTTTTGGCCAGGGTTTAAAGGTGACTAAGCAAAGTTTGTGGAGATTTTCATTTTGTTGGCAAGCTACATCTGTTAAAAAGCATTCATACATGTCTAATGAACATGGTTTAGGCTTCCAGCTTGCACAACTTGGTCGAGATGCATCTGTTGTTGTGAGTACCTCTTAAATTTGACACTCATTGATATTTAACAGGCTGCAGCTCACTATATCCTATTACTCAGCCTTACTTCTCTTGATCATATGTATTTTTCTAATGGAACTTTGATTGATAAACTCGAATATTTATAGAATAAATGGATAAGTTTGATTGATAAACTTGAATATTTATAGAGTAAATGGATAAGTTTTCGAGTGGCTTGCTTTCTTCCAAAGTACAAAAATAAGCTAAAACAACTCAATGATTTTCTTCATAATCTTGAATCTTCTCTTCCCCTATCAATTTATAGAATTCTATTTCCCTCCCCACCCCCTCTCCTCTAACTAACTTCTCTACTTATTTCCAAGCTAATAAAGTCATTACCCATAATCTACAACAGCATGTTAAAGTCATATTTGTAATGCTCTTTAAATAAAATATGTTCATTGCATAGCCGTGCATGGCAGTAAGTGAGGAGCCTTCCATGTTGTATACATCTGGGACATGATTGCACTCTTGCATAGACGTATACTTGCAGTAATACTTCTATTAAGTCCTCAGTGACAAAGAAGTCTAATATGATGCTGCTAATTGCATTATAATCTGGTGGTCATGTAAGCTCGTTTTGTCTATTCCCAAATGGAGAGATTTTCAAATATTTTGAAGATCTAAAACATCAAATGGTCGGTTCCCAAATGGAGAGATTTTGAGAACCATCCTTCTTAACATACGAATGATCAAGAGTAATAGGTGCAACTTTTCTCCAATCAAATGATCTGCTATATGTACATAATGTTTGTTGCACCGAGTGGATGAAAACCACAAGGTATCCGAAAAGAATAATGAACTCACTAGCTATCAACAAACGACAGCATACCAAATCTAAGTGTTAATATCAAAATGAAATTAGGGATTACGACTTATCGTGGCTAAATATTTATTGTTGGAGTCTTGAATATAGACTATTGAGTCTTGAATGCTAAATAATTTTCTCTTGCTCACTTCAGTGGTTACTATTTTGGTTTGGTGCTTTTGGTTCTTGAATTTTTTTCAAACCAGAAAAACCTATCTTTTACCATATTACCACGTTTGCTTTTACCATATTACCAAGTTTGCTTTTATCATATTACCAAGTATATCACTAGTTTTTTTTTTTGATAGACTAGTTCTGTTATCATATAATACTTTGAAGTTTTTTTTGTTCTTACTGCAGGATGATGAAAATAGTGGCGGATTAGAGTAGCAAGTATGCATGATGCTTCAAGAAACATGCATTACATGGATAATGGAATCGAAGACGAATGAAAGAATGATCTTAAGATTGATTTAGGTTTATTTAAAAAGAGAGAGATATATTATGATTGAATTTTCAGATTAATTATTTATATTTTTGGACGCAATAGTATGTTTTCGATTGAGTGTACTCTTTCGCTCATTTTTTACAATGGTTGTTGAGTATTTCACTCATTTACATCAATAATATCATTCTATTTCCTCTTCGTTTATTACGTTTGTAATTTTTACTATTGTTATCATTGTATATCTATCGATAAATTATACTATAAGACATGTGAAATAGACGTGTTACACTATAAAACAAGCTAATAAGAAGTGTTGCCAAATATCTAACAAAGTGTTACATATGTTGACTTAAAATGACACATAATATTAACAAAGTGTTACTTTAAGTCAAGAGATGACACAGAAAATGCTACTATAGATGAAAAAGTGTTACATAAAACATTATGAGTAACACTATAAAAATGCTACATTAGTTTGAAAAAAGTGTTATGTTAGATAATTTTGAGTAACACTTGAGAAAGTGAAACATTAGCATTGGAAAGTGTTACCTTAGAGAATAGGTAGCACGGACAGATGTTTCACTTATAAAAGTGTTACCTATTGCCTAAAGCAACACTTTTAGGCCTTTAAGTAACACTTTTGGGGTGATACTTTAGGCCAATTATGCACTAGTGTCAATTACTAGTTTATGAGCTTATAAATATATCTAGTAGGATTTTTAGTAAGTACTGCATAAACCTACAATGCTCCTAACTTATAAACGATGAAGCTAATGACCAACGTAGTTTACTTTTTAGAATCGTCACTAATAACTTTACCTAAGGACGGACAGTCGCTACCCATTTTAAGACAATATGTAAGATACAATATTAGTGAGTTTCGGATTAAACCATTCACTACACTTGGCATTGCCAATTGATTCTTGCATTGTAGATGTTGTGATAAAATCAAACATATCCACCTATATTTACGTAAGATTGTGTGATACAAGTAATTCTCATATTTATCGTAGTTTTTGAACGTAATAATTAACTTTAAATATATATTTAATAATGTAAAAAGTGTACATAGAATTGATACCAACTAGTAGATCTAGCTAATTATATCACGAATTCCACCAAAATGTATCATAAGCAATCATCATAAAGGTGGGACGCCAACTTATCCCGAACTTCATGTAATTCGTCTATGGTGAAGGCCCTCAAACTTGGTGTGTTATTCATATAAACCTTGCCAAACAACCAAGGAATAAACACATAATATAAGAATTCAATCATTTACCGTAGTTAGTAGTTCTAAAAATGACATATACGTTCCCGAAATTCAATCAAAAACAAATGCAAGCCTAAAACTCTACACACTAGTTATATTATACCTCATATTATCATATTCAAAAAGAAAATGGAGTTAAATGACTCGAGAAACAGGAATTGGACGCGAAAAGGCAAAAATAGGCCTAAAATCACATTTACGTTCCCAAAATTCAACTAACAACAATTGCAAGCCTAAGAATCTACACAATAGTTACATTATACCTCATATTATCATGTTCAAAATGAACTTGGGGTAAAATGACTCGATAAGTACGAATTGGACGCGAAAAGGCAAAAATAGGCCTAAAATGACCTTTTCGTTCCCAAAATTCAACCAACAACAATTGCAAGCCTAAAAATCTACACAATAGTTACATTATACCTCATATTATCATGTTCAAAATGAATTTCGGGTTAAATGACTCGGTAAGTACAATTTGGAAGTGTAAAAGTCAAAAATAGGCCTAAAATGACATTTTCGTTGCAAAAAATATGCATGTGCTATTTTAGTTTCTAAACCAATTAATACCTATTACCAATCGATCTAATCTAAACTAACATATACTAATAAGTTACATACCTTTTGAAGATCATCGACGTTAGTGCAATGTTTGACGATATCGAACATGTACCTCAGCACGTAATAGCCACATGCAAGTCCATCATCTTATTGCGGACACTAAATGTTCACCAAAGGATGCATCCAATGACATTCATGTTAGATGTGTAGTATGTGGCGAAAAGTGTTTCTATATAAGGACAAATAAATTATGGAGAGTTATCTCGACTGATATCCAAACAGGAGCTTTTGGTGCTCGAAGTCCTGTTGCACTAATATGCTTCATCACACTACATCAATACATTATCATAAGATTAGATGTACTAACTGTTTATATATATAAAGATGATGAATACTGTGTAATATTAATAAGTGCGCATATATTGAGTTTCGATTAGGCTACCTATTTAACAATGATTTGATTAGTAAGGATCGTGGTGGTTGTAGACGCAAAGAATCAAAGTGGTAGACTTCGTTACGTGACAAACATATCGCAAGCAGTGTCCAATGAGCCCTACAACAAGAAAATATAGTTATTATTAATCGTAGAACAATTAATAGGTCAATTTAATTATCGAATAATAAAAGTAAAGCAAGTTTAACAAGCATACTTTTCAATATAAGGGACAAGGATGATCTGATGATATCCAAAATGAGATGATGCTTTGAAACTCATATCGAGATACTCTTTCACTTCGGCTTTGTTTTGTAAGCAATTGTCATCTTGTATTATGTTTGGACATAACCAATTAAACATTGACTCATCACTAGATGTTGCAATCAATTCATTGTATAATAACCTTAGAAATCATATTGATTAAAAGTAAACATACTTATTATGGAAGTTGAATTGAAAACTACTTAAGGCATATGTATATGTATATTTAATTTATATACTTATGTATTACCTCATGAATGTTTGTATCATGGAAACATTCAACTCTACCCCACATAAGAATTCTTTAATATCGACCTTAGAAATGAATGTCGATGACTCCTCAAAGTAGTGGAATTGTTGCTCCCCCAAAGGAACCTCAATTGTACTATGATCGGGTAAATCGCTAGCGCACTCATGTAACCAATAGCATGGAATACTAAGGCCTCGCACCACCTCTGGCTCGATAACAAGTTGATTCTTTGTCCTAGAAACATTTCCCTTCAACACATTTCGTTCACCTTCATCACGTAAAATTGCCTTCTTATCAGGTGAACAGGCCTTCTTTGCCTTCCTGTCATGTGAACCGGCCTTTCCCCAAACCTAGTAATTAGTTAAAAGTAAAGATATTACTAACTATCATAGGAAATAGAAAAGAAAACACGCATATATATATATGTATGTTAATCATTGTACCTCATCTGAAAACCGCACCAATGTACGCGGCAATAGAACATAACTGCCAAGGGCATCATTCAGTAACTGTAGACCAACTTCTGGCTTCGGCAGCGGAAGAGGTAATTCTTCGAAACCAGACACAATTTCATTGAGGGTGACCACATAGTGATTATCATCCACTAACTGGTTATGCAATCGTACTCGGTCATTAGGGGGTTGTGCATGGCCATAAGCTACCAGAATGAAACTATCATAACCATCTTCTCGAGCTAATAGTTCACATGGTGTCTCCGCCTTTAAAATAAACTCCATTTATAGTTAGTCTATGAAACAATATTATTATATTAAGAATTTCATGCATTTAAGAACAATAGTTGTTTAACAAAGCAAAGGGATTAAGTGATTACCTTCAACTCGGGTACTACAGGTGGATCAGGTAAAGGTATCGTCTGATCAATAGATGTTGGTGGATCACTGGTCGGCTGGCTAGGTGTAATATCACTACCCTTCTTGAACACAGCAAAAGTCGGTAAATCCATTTGCTCCAAAATGGCGTTGAATTTATGTGTCATCTCCAATCTGAGCTCCTCCCGAATTGCAGCTTTCATAGCCTCCACATCTACTGACGCTGGCGAATTCACACTACTTGCACTCGATTTTGTCGTTGTAGTGTATTGATCACCATATACATTTCTCAAACCGAGGCGGACACCTCTTACGCCCCTCACGCGTCCACTGTGGTCCTTTCCTAAAGTTTCGTGCAATGCATCAATGTGTCCTTTAGGAGTGAACTCACCAGTTGCCTCTTTTTCCTTCAAGCCAATCTACATAAGGATAAGAGAGAAATGCTCGTGAGCGCAAAAGTTATATTATATATGTAATAACCCGGAAAAAAATATAGATTTATTATAAAGATATTAGTAAGGGATTGAAGGTTAAAGTATTATTATAAGACAAACTAGTCCCTAAGATCTTATATACGTTATTTTGTCATTTATATGATTAATTTAGATGAAGTTATGTGTTTCCTTGGCTTTGTGCATTTGCTCAGGGCAAGTTATATGTGCATACATATATCATTTATATTAACATTATAGTTTATAAAGTACTTTAAGGGTCAAAGATTAATAAAATTATCAATTACTAGTTTATGAGCTTATAAATATATCTAGTAGGATTTTTAGTAAGTACTGCATAAACCTACAATGCTCCTAACTTATAAACGGTGAAGCTAATGACCAACGTAGTTTACTTTTTAGAATCGTCACTAATAACTTTACCTAAGGACGGACAGTCGCTACCCATTTTAAGACAATATGTAAGATACAATATTAGTGAGTTTCGGATTAAACCATTCACTACACTTGGCTATTGCCAATTGATTCTTGCATTATAGATGTTGTGATAAAATCAAACATATCCACCTATATTTACGTAAGATTGTGTGATACAAGTAATTCTCATGTTTATCGTAGTTGACTTTGCATGCTTGTTTATCATGTTAACCGACTTAAGTATCAAAACCCAAATTGACATTTTCTCCCCCTAAATCCCTATAAATACATGCAGTAGTAAGCATGCTTGATATGAGCGACATAAAAATAACAAAGATACAACAAAAGAGAGCGAGAGACATATTGTGAAATTTGGTTAACACACCTTATTAAGGTACATTCTTGAATACCCCTTCCTAATGTTGTTTTGCTACAATGTATTGTTATATTAACCTTTTTAGATAAACTAATAGTAATAGTTTTGCCTTAATAGTAAAGGTATATTGTGGTTTGTAAATAATGTGTTTATAATGCAAATGGTATTTGTCACATTATGATTTATATACAAGGTGATTCTAAAAATACTATCATATGTGGTAATAATGATGTTATATAAATATGTTGCTATGATAAAATGAAATGGAGGTTCGTGGTATTATAAAATGGAGGTTCGTGGTTTGTGTTGGAGGAATGAATTATATATGGAGTGACGTACGTCATTGTAGGGGTGTGCACACGGAAGTATCAGGAGGGGCTAAAGGCCTAAAAATATTATCCGGAGTGACGTATGTCATTGTAGGGGTGTGCACACGAGATTTGTCGGGAGAAGCTATAACAAATGATTTTATATAATTGTAACTGATTATTTTATATAATTATCTGCAAAGTGTATTTACATGGTATTGGGAATGTACTGGACCCTTTTGGGTTGACTGTTATAAAATGTTTTGTTTTCAGGTACCAGTGATGGGAATGGGCAGGAGTGAGGAATATAAAATATTAGGACTAATATACTATATGTTGTTATCTTGTTTTTTTTTTTTTAATTTGTTATATTAGTATCATGTTTTATTTTGTTTTCGCCTAGTATTTCTATTATTAGGAATACGGCAGTAATGTCCTGTAAACTCTATATTATATAATAATAAATAAAAGATGTAATATTTGGTTCGATCCTGGTACTATCATGTAGTGTTTCATTATTATAATTATATTAAATTACAGGGCGTTACAATATATACCTTATATAACCATATAATCTGTACTTACAATGGCGTTGACTATCTGTTGTGTTCCGGGATCAGGCAAGACTCTTTTTCCCTTTGCATCAACCCCATGCATCGAACACCACCAATCGAGGACTCTATCTGGTTGCCGAGGCTGTGCAACTGTCGTCGTTGAGCTAGTCCCCGTTGCCGTTGTCGACCCTATTGTGGGGTAATGGCTGAACATTTACTTCTCTCTCGCCTCATTGTACGAATGAGCACCCAAATGATGATAATACTTCCTACCTTTTGCACTCGCGCTACTTTTCTCACGACTTGCCTAAAACACACAATTATAAACAAAGGTTAGGTACGGTGTTATACAATAATACTGGATCTAAGTGTATTAAATCTTAATAAAATATTCTTACGATAGCTTGTGGGGTTGTTTTTTTGGCAACAAATGATTCCCACTCTTCAGGTTTGATAATTTTCCATATCTGAAATGGTAATTTGGAGGGTCTAGATGATGTTTCCAGTGAAGCCTCCGGACCGGTTTGTGTTTCTCCGCCGTAGATGTTCTTCTTCTTTGTACCTACTACTTTCCTCCGCTTAGTGATCCACCCAGACACTAACTTAGCCTTGAAATCTCTGAATGACTCGATAAGTACGATTTGGAAGCGAAAAGGCACAAAAAGGCCTAAAATGACCTTTTCGTTCCCGAAATGCAACCAACAAAAAATCGAAGCCTAAAACTCTACACAATAGTTACATTATACCTCATATAATCATGTTCAAAAAGAATTTGGGGTTAAATGACTCGATAAGAACGATTTGGAAGCGAAACGGCAAAAATAGGGCTACAATGACCTTTTCGTTTCCGAAATACAACCAACAATAAATGAAAGCCTAAAACTCTACACAATAGCTACATTATACCTCATATAATCATGTTCAAAAAGAATTTGGGGTTAAATGACTCAATAAGTACGAATCGGACACGAATCGACCAAAATAGGCCTAAAATGACCTTTTCGTTCCTGAAATGCAACCAACAATAAATGCAAGCCTAAAACTCTACACAATAGTTACATTATACCTCATATAATCATGTTCAAAAATAATTTGGGGTTAAATGACTCGATAAGTACGATTTGGAAGCGAAAAGGCAAAAATAGGCCTAAAATGACCTTTTCGTTCCCCACATTCAACCTACAACAAATGCAAGCCTAAAACTCTACACAATAGTTACATTATACCTCATATAATCATGTTAAAAAAGAATTTGGGGTGAAATGACTCGATAAGTACGAATCGGACACGAATCGACCAAAATAGGCCTAAAATGACCCGAGAATCAGGTCACATGGCAATGGAATGCCCATTAGCTGGTAGCGGCGGAGATAGTGGGAAATGTTACAAATGTGGAGAGCATTCCATTGCCATGTGACCTCACTCTCCACATTTGTAACAAAGTCCCACCACCACCCCCACTACTGCCCCCCCACTGCACTTCATCATTGCCATGTAGGCCTAAAATGACCTTTTCGTTCCCCAAATTCAACCTACAATAAATGCGAGTCTAAAACTCTACACAATAGTTACATTATACCTCATATAATCATGTTCAAAAAGAATTTGGGATGAAATGACTCGATAAGTACGAATCGGTCACGAATCGACCAAAATTGGCCTAAAATGACCCGAGAATCAGGTCACATGGCAATGGAATGCCCATCAGCTGGTAGCGGCGGAGATAGTGGAAAATGTTACAAATGTGGAGAGCATTCCATTGCCATGTGACCTTACTCTCCATATTTGTAACAAAGTCCCCCACCACCCCCCACGACTCCCCCCCACTGCACTCCATCATTGCCATGTAGGCCTAAAATGACCTTTTCGTGCCCCAAATTCAACCTACAGCAAAAATAATCCTAAAAATCTACACAATAGTTACGAATTGGAGAAATTACACAGACCTGAGTTTATGTCTCATGATTTATTGACCTTCCGCCGTTTCTTAGGATCTTCAAGTACATGTATCCCTTCCGTGTGATCTACACGCATATAGTTCTCCGACATATTCGCATCATCTTCCACACTATTTTCAGGATAGGTAAAAGGGGGGAGGTCCTCAAATGCATCATATTCTTCCTCATTATCAACATCACCAATACCGAGGATACTCCTTTTACCAGGTACAACAATTGACCACTTATTATCAGCAGGATCAGTTACAAAAAATACTTGCTTAACTTGTGATGCAATTGCAAATGGCTCCTCAGTTTCACGTAGACGACTAAGGTCAACAAGAGTGAATCCGCAAGGATCATCTTTTCTTACGCAACGTCGATTATCGTCAACCCACTTGCAACACAAGAGGCAAATATTAAAAGTACAGTAGTCCAGCTCCCATATTTCTTGTATTCGCCCATAATAATTGCTTTCAGCATGTACAGGCGACTTATCCTTCGAGCTTGCGTATTGTGTAGATGACGCCACAAGTGAAACACCACTATTTTGTTGCGATGTTGACTTCAGATCTTGATGTTCAGTCCAAAACGTATACCCATTAATATCATAACCCTCATAAGATCGTACAGCTTCACGAGGACCAAATGCTAACCACTGATGTTTTCAGAACACTTTACTCCAAATCATTCACTACTCGTTTATGAAACAATCAATGAAAGTCTTGTTATGCATTTGCGTCAATGCCCTAACTCCTTTTCCAGGATTGCTAACACGTAATTCCTCCATATGTTCATTTAAATAAGGATGGACAGCTGCTACGTGATGCAATACAAATAAGTGAGCTTGTTTACGTTTTTCTACGGAAGGTGTGATCAATTTTGAACCAATTGTACCCTTGCCCTCAAGTCCACTCTCGTGTCGGGATGTCTGAAGTACAACAGGATCAACACTAGCAAATTACTCAGCCACAAATTTACTGATCTCTTCACCCACAATCCCTTGAATTATACTACCTTCTGGTTGTGCAGGATTCCGAACTTTATCCTTCAAAGTGCCCATATATCTCTCAAAAGGATAGCACCACCTCAAAAACACTGGACCACACAACTTAATTTCTCGAACTAGATCGACAATGAGATGGACCATAATGTCAAAGAATGCGGGGGGGAAAAACATCTCAAATTTGCATAGAGTTTCAACTACTCTGGCCTGCAAGGAATCGAGGGTCGATGGTTCTAGGACTTTGCTACATATTGTATGGAAAAATGAACAAAGTTCTGTAATGGTGTGCCTCACATGCTTTGGAAGTATCCCACGAATTGCAATCGGTAAGAATACTTGCATCATGACATGACAATCGTGAGATTTCATACTCGATAACTTCAACTCACCATTTAAGGTAACAAATCGCTTCATATTCGATGAGTAGCCAGTTGGGACCTTAATGCCATACAATGACTCGCAAAAAATCCGTTTCTCTGCACGCGACATCGTGTAGCAAGCTGGTGGCAAATAATTCTTCTCCGAATCCTCCACCTTCTTTTTACTTTTCTAAGTTTCATCATCAACCCATTCCTCCACTACTTTCTTCTTCCTTCCATCCCTTTTCTGAGCCCACAACTCTGGTCGAAGCCCCTGTTTTTCCAAGTAAAGTCGTGACGCCTTAACATCTTTTGTCTTGCCCGGAATATTCATAAGTGTCGCAAGAATAGCTTCACAAACATTCTTCTCTATGTGCATGACATCCAAACAGTGTTTGACCTTTAGATCTTTCCAATATGGGAGTTTCCAAAAAATGGACTCCTTTTTCCATAATCCTGTAGGTCGATCAACCTCACTAGCAGGTTTACCAAAGATTGTTTCAATGCCCTTCACCTGATTATAAACTTCAGTACCAGTTAATGGTCTATGAGCAACTTCTTCTTCAACCGTCCCATCGAATGCCTTCGTGTGCGCATATACACATGTTTGCAGCCCTTAAGGTGTGTAGACTTCATGTCATCTACACAAATCGGGCAGGGTTGTTTTCCTCTAGTCTTATACCCAGATAAGTTCCCATAAGCTGGATAATCGTTCATAGTACAAAAAAGCATGGCACACAGAGTGAACATCTCATTAGCATACGCATCAAATACTAACACTCCTTCGTTCCACATCTTCTGTAAATCTTCAACAAGCGGCTGGAGGTATACATCTATGTCATTTCCAGGTTGTTTGGGCCCCGATATAAGAAGCGACAGCATCATGTACTTGCGTTTCATGCACAACCAAGGAGGCAAGTTATAAACCACTAAAACTACTGGACATGTACTATGCTGCGAACTGAGAGTGCCAAAAGGGTTCATGCCATCCGTACATAATCCAAGCCTCAGATTCCGATCCTCATTACCAAATGCCTTATGCACCCTGTTGATACTTTTCCACTCAGGCGAATCAGCCGGATGCTTGAGCAGACTGTCTTTCTTCCTACGATCTGCATGCCACCTCAAATTCTTCGCATCTCCTTTAATTGAGAACATGCGCTTAAATCTAGGTATTATGGGTAGATACCACAACACCTTAGCTGGTGGTCCTTCACTACCTCCAGCTCCTTCACGCTTGTACCTCGACAATCCACAACGTGGACACTCATGTAAATGCTCATACTCATTACGATAAAGCACACAATCGTTAGGACAAGCATGTATCCGCTTGTACTCTAAACCGAAAGGACACATCAGTTTCTTCGCATAACAGTAAGACTTTGGCAGTTCATTTCCATCAGGGAGCATATCAGCTAAAACTTCCAACAACGATGTGAAACTAGAGTCCGTCCAACCAACTTTCGACTTAATGTTGAACAGTGTTATCACGGCGGAAAGTTTGGTGTACTTTGTACCACCTGGATACAACGGCTTTCCAGCAGCCTTAGACATAGACTCAAAAATACGAGGTCGTTTGCACGACTGATCTTCAACCTCGTGTATCATCTCATCTACCCGATCCCTATCATCATCTGCAAACTCATCATCCCAATTCTCATCCCCGAACTCATCATCCTTCTTTTCTTCACATATATCGTTCATTACTCTAGAGCTTCCTATATACTTCCCCTGCTCACCATGCCAAACCCATACGTGGTATTGAGGCCTAAACCCACGGCAAAAGACATGCTCCCTAACCAAATGTATACTACTAACCTTGCTCACATTTCTACAATCGACACAAGGACAATAAAAGTCGACTGCTCCAGAGGATGCTTGATATTGTAATGCAGATGTACTTTCACAAACTCAATCGATTCACGAATACCATACATCCAAGTACGATCCATCTCATTCAAGAAGACCTCTAATAATTAAACACGAACATTCATTATAATGCATCAATCATTATTTAAGTACATACACTCACATATTCAAATCACACACGTATAGAGCAAGCTAAGATAGTGACATGTTTAAATATATGCATGCAGCCGAAGGTCCTTATCACTCCAACCTAACCCATCCTTGGACGTCTAATCTCACTAGTGAATATATGCCAACTTTTCCATTCTAAGGAAAATTCGGCAGCATTTCCCTACAGTTCTCCAAATACACAATGTAGATAATTGCTTATCTACATATATACCCAGAGAACAATGTAGAGAAACGATAAGCCAAGAATTTCCTCAGAATTGAGAAGAAGACACACATTCACCACCTAAGTGAGATCAAACGTCCAAGAACAGTCCCAAACCGGGGACTATTCAAGACTTACTCCTAATGAGTAAGTCTTGAACGGGTATCTAGGCATATGATGACGATTCAAACAACTTGTAGATTTCATAGCTAAATTACATTGCGTTTTCATACAATCTCATATTAAGAAATATACATACACATTATCATATATCTTACTCAAATTGGAACACATGACAATTTTTCCTCATCAACATCTAACAAAAAACAAGAGAATTAGGCTAATTACGTACCTCTCAACACCAAAGAGGAGCAATTATGAGAAGAGAGATAGTTTTGCCTTCCTTAGCTTCTTTTTCCTACAATTAACAAATCACACATGGCACTCACATAATTCAATTAAGATAACCAAAACTAACTAACAACCTAGATCAATTAACCATAAACTACACAATATTCATAATGTGCCCACCCCGAGCCCTCCCTAACCCTCCCCAACCCCTTGCCCAGCCTCCCCAACCATCCCCCACCCCCGCCCCTCGTCCACCCCCGCCCAAAGATTCCCAGCCCTCCCCACCCCCGCCCAAAGATTCCCAGCCCTCCCCACCCCCCGCCCAGCCTTCCCCACCCCCGCCCAAGATCCCCGCCCTCCCCACCCCCCGCCCATCACCCCCAGGCCCCTACCCACCATCCCCTGACCCTCCCCCACCCCCTACAATCACATTTTACAACACAAAATAGAAGAGAAATGAAATTAAACTAATTAATTAGAGAAATGAAAAAGAGGAGAGAGAGTGAGAGGGGAATTACCGACAATGCAGTAGTGGTGGTGGTGGCGTCAAGGTGAAGTGGAGGAGAGAGAGAAGAAGAAGGAGCGTGGTTCCGGCGATGGTGCGTTGCTCAGTCGACGGTTTTGGCGATGGTGCGTCAATGTCGGTGCTCAGGCGAGGGTCCGGTGATGGGGCGTTAGGGTTAGATGCAACCTCAGAGTGAGTGAGTGAGTGAGAGGGAGTGGTTTTTCGCTCGTCCAAATTTTTCTAAGGGAGCGAGGGAAATTTGGGTGTCTAATTAAGCTACTGTGTGTATGCGCGCAAAACTAAAATACGTGAAGGGCTGCGAAGGGCTGCAGTTAGCCCAGAAAACGCAGCCCTTCGTACTGTATGAAGGGCTGCGGTTTTAAGGCTAACCGCATCCCTTCATTAATAGGGTTGCAGTTAGCCTAAAAAAAGAAGCCCTTCATACAGTATGAAGGGATGCGTTTTTTAGTTAATCGCAGCCCTTCATTAAAAGGGCTGCGGTTTGCTTGAAAACCGCAGCCCTTCATACACGAAGGGCTGCATTTTACAAAAAACGCAGCCCTTCCAGCGCAGCCCTTTCTTTTTTTTTTCCCCTAGTGAAGTTTGCTATGTCTGCTTCTCAGTTTTCTAAGGTTCAATCAGGTGGTTCTAATATGACTCATAAAATTTTTCCTAATACCAAGAAACAATCTCTTTGGTTATGTGATTATTGCAAAACTTCTGGCCATGGGATGGAAAGGTGTTTTAAGTTACATGGTTTTCCTTCAACATGGAACAAAGACAAGAAGAGTGCTAATATGGTGCAAAGCACTAATGATATTGATACTACTCAACATGAATCTCAGTCTTCTGATTATTCTGCTTCTGATTCTATTGACACTACTCTTAGTGTTGATCAATACAAGCAATTATTGACTCTCTTGGGCAAGCATGGATCTGATTATGGTGGTGCTGATCACTCAGAACAATCACAACCTACCATATATGCTAATGCTTTCTTAGCAGGTAAAATTTATCTTTTATCAAGCTTAAATTCTGAATGGATACTTGACAGTGGTGCTACAGACCACATTTGTCATGATTTGACATTATTTGAGTCTCATAACATCATTGCTGATGCTGCTGCCACTATTACTATCCCTGATGGTAGTAAAGTTCCTATTGCTCACATTTGCACAGTGAAGCTCAATGACAATATATATTTGAAGGATGTATTGCATGTGCCTGGGTTTCAATTCAATCTTATTTCCATTCACAAATTGTGTATGGATATGCAATCTGAAGTAATTTTTAATGCTACTTCTTGCATGATTCAGGGGCCACAACTGACCCATCCACAAGCTCTTGGTAAACTGAAGCAAGGCTTGTACTGTACTAAGTTTTCTTCCTCTCAACAGTTTCATGCTTCTTGTGTTACTCATGTTGTTCATGCTAGTGTTGTTTCTTCTTGTAATAAACTAGCCAAACATTTAAGACTAGGTCATATACCTTTTAGCCAACTTACACATCAAACCTGATATTGATCTTAGCCACATTTCTGATTGTTTTTGCCAATTATGCCCAACAGCCAAGCAAACTAGGTTGCCTTTCCCTCATAGTTTAATAAAATTCACTCAACCTTTCCAATTAATACATGTTGATATCTGGGAGCCTTACAAAACCCTCACTCCCACTGGATGTAAAATGTTTCTCACAATTGTAGATGATTTTTCCAGATGTACATGGATACAATTTATAAAGTACAAGTCTGATGCTGCTCATATTTTGCAAGATTTTATTGTATATGCTGATACTCAATTTCAGTTGCCTGTTCTTGCTGTAAGGTCAAACAACGCAAATTAAAAGAACTCACCGAAGGTGCTATATTACAATATTATTCTTCAAAAGGAATTGTTTGTCAGAAGAGTTGTGCTGACACTCCACAACAAAATGGTGTTGTGGAGAGAAAGCACAGACATTTGCTTGAAACTGCTAGATCCTTATTTTCCAGTCCAAGTTACCTCTTTCTTATTAGGGAGAGTTTGTGCTTGCTGCTGCACATATCATAAACAGGACACCCTTAAAATCTCTAAATTATACTTCTCCTTACTATAAGTTATATGGTGTGCCTGCTGAGGTTGATCATTTGAGAGCTTTTGGCTGTCTATGTTACGTTTCTACATTGAAACAACACAGAAGTAAGTTTGATCCTCGAGCACAACCTTGTGTGTTCATAGGATATCCACCCCATCAAAAGGCTTATAAGGTTCTTAACCTTCAAACAATGAAAATTCAAGTTACCAGAGACATCACCTTTCATGAAACACATTTTCCTTTTCATTTCTCTTCTTCTCCTCACTCTACTTCTCTTCCCTTCTTTCTTCCAACTTCTACCTTAGGATCCTCTACTCTTATATGACCTACATGATATATTTTCTATTTCTTCTACAGATACTCCATATACTTCTCCTCACACTTCTTTATCTCCTCCTCCAAATGATACTTCTACTTCTTTTTCTCCTACTCCTCTAAATGATACTTCTACCTCATCATCTCCCACTATTCCTTCTATGACCAGTAGTACCACTACTGTTTCATCTTCTAACTCACAATCTCCTTCTCCTGTCAATATCAGGAGATCTTCAAGAACCACAAAAATTCCTTCACATCTTCATGATTTTCATTTCTCTTTACCCTAAAATAAATCAGCTCACTTAACACAACATAGGTGTAGTTTTTTTAATTTTAATTCTCTCCCTCCTTCTCACATTTCCCTTATTTCTTCCCTCTCTCATATCTCAGAACCACAATCTTACAAAGAAGCCTCTCTTGATGCTAACTGGGTTGATGCTATGGTAAAGGAAATGAAAGCTCTCACTGATAATAATACTTGGGATATTGTTCCTCTTCCTCATGGTAAAAAACCAATTGAATGTAAACGGGTTTACAAAATTAAACTCAAGTCTGATGGAAGTTTGGAGAGATACAAAGCTAGGTTGGTAGCTAAAGGGTTCACTCAGAAATATGAGATTGACAATCAAAAGACCTTTTCTCCAGTAGTTAAGATGACCACAGTAAGAAGTCTCCTTGCTATTGCTGCCTCTAAGGGGTGGGACATCTTTTCAATTAGATGTTAATAATGCCTTCCTCCACGGAGATCTCCATGAGGAAGTGTATATGAAGTTACCTGAAGGAGTTCCTAACCCTCTCAATCATGTATGCAAATTGAAGAAATCATTAAATGGTTTAAAACAAGCTTCAAGGCAATGGTTTGCCAAACTTGTTTGTGAACTCACTCATCAAGGTTTTCTTCAGTCTAAACATGATTATTTTCTCTTTATCAAGAGATCTTCTGGGCATTTGACTGTTGCAGCTGTCTATGTTGATGATATAATCATCACAGGGACATATTTAGCCTCTATTACTGCTCTCAAAACTCACCTTGATGATGTGTTCAGTATTAAAGATCTAGGAAAGCTTCATTATTTTCTGGGAATTGAGGTTGGTTACACTTCAGATGGCATCACCTTAACTCAGCAAAAATTTACTAAAGAGCTTCTTCAGTTTGCTGCTCTTCCTTCTTCTAGACTAGTTTCCACTCCTCTACTTAGGGGTGGCAATGAGACGATACAACTCGCGAGCAACTCGAGATCGACTCGGTCAAAGCTCGACTCGAGTAAGCTCGAATTGAACTCGAGCTCGACTCGAGATGTTGGTGAGTCGAGTTGAGCAACTCGATACTCGACTCGAAAACTCGTGAGAAGCTCGAATACCTAATTATTAATAGCAAAATACCTAAATTCCGCAATTTTCTACCTTATTGTTGCTTTTAACATGAGACACTTGCAAGCTACTCGAAATCTAATGGTCAAAGCTCGACTCGATCAATGCTCGACTCGGTCAAAGCTCGATTCGAGTGACCCGATTTCACAACTTTTTTTTCTTTTTATGTCTTGTTTATTTTATATTTTTGCTCATTTAACATTTTTATGCTCATTTCACAACGTTTTTGCTCATTTTTTTACGTTTTGCTCATTTTTTACGTTTTTCCTCATTTAACTTTTTTATGCTTATTTTACGTTTTTCTCATCCTACATTTTTGCTCATTTTACATTTTTGCTCATTTAATGTTTTCTACTCATTTTATGATTTTGTTAATTTTTTTTTTTTTTTTTTGCTCATTTTATGAAGTTTTTTCTTATTTTTAGTGGTTCCCACGGTTCTCACCATAAGAGGGAACTCATTAGAACCCAACCCTATATATATATATATATATAGAAGTGAGTTCATATGAGAATGCATACTTACATGAGAAATGAGAATGGATTTTACACGCTATAACTCTAATGAACAAGTGATGTAACTCCAAAAAAAAGAATATTAGAAAAAAAATTCAAAAAAAATAATTTTTTTTTTTGGGCTCAAAGTTTTTTCGGGGGTATAACTCTAATGAACAAGTGTTGTAACTCTAATCCAATTGTGTGGTTGAGATTCATTCTCATGTAAGGAGCATTCTCATGTGATCTTGCCCCTATATATATATATATATATATATATATATATATATATATATATATATATATATATATATATATATATATATATATATATATATATATACCCATTAAAAAGCAAGGAGTTCAAGTTACTGTGCTTAAGAACAGTGACGAGACGAATCTACCCTCTCGTTGTTCACGTAACCACTTCCCTGTCCTCCCTTTGCCACTTGCTTTTCTTTTCCTCCAGGTTTTCCTCTGGACCCTCCATTCTCTCTCAATCTTCTTCGTCTCTCTCCTCACCATTTTTTCTCTCTCTTCTCTCCTCTTCATTTTCGATCTCCTTCCTTTTCTCTCTCCTCTCCCCTCCTCTTCATTTCCTATCGCCGCCCTACCGACTTCGAGTGCGCTACAAAATCGCCAATTGCATTCACAAAACAAAAACCCCAATTCAATCTCAACTTGAAGGAGCTCAAATTAATGGAGATTCAACTAACTCTCCTTCTTCGCAGAACGCCGAAGAAACAAATGAAGATTCGAAGCCCTTTTGAACATTTGATACGCTTTTGATTCCCTTGAGTCCCAGCTCGCTTCTTTGCGAGTAATTCTACATTTTTTCACCCTTAATTTTCATTTTTTTGGTGTTTTGTCTTTTGGGTTTTCTAGGGTTTGGTGATTTTGTTTATGGGTGGTTGTTATTTTTGAATAAAGTCTTAATTTTGGTGTAAATTGTTTCGTTATTTGAAGAGTTGTTGTAGATTTTTTTTTCTCTTAACGCAATTCTCCTTCTCTCTAACTCAGCGGCGAACAAAGTGGTTCTTCCTAAACTTTACTCTAAAATTCAATTGGGTATTTCAATTTTCGGTTTATTTTAATCAATTTTTTAAAAATTATCAGTGATTTGATTTTTTCAATCATCCAAGTGTTCGTGGAATTCATTGGCTCATGTATTACTCAAATTTATTCCAATTTTTTTTTTCAATTTTACTCTAATTTTTCGTTTTTTGCTGTTGTTTGCTATCTTGTGTTGTATTGCTATCTCGTGTTGTATTGACGTAAAAAAATCGATTTAATTAAACCGATTTGCGTTGTATTGCTGTTTTGGTTTGCTATCTCATTCAATAAAAGAAATCCCGTGTTGTACTGTTGTTTGCTATCTCGTGTTGTATTGCTATCCAAGTGTTGTATCTCGCGATCTAGATTTCTTAATCAATGCTCATTGTTTCTTAATCAATGGACCACATGGTTTTGATAGATTAATATTATTGTATAGTCTATCTCGTAAGTCTTGTTATTTTTATTTTTTTTTTGCCTTTGCAAACTTTCGAGTGTTTCCCACATTTTATAGGGTTTGGTCTTGTAGGACTTTTTATCCATCCATCAATATTTAGATTCTCCCACAATTTATTTGTATATGATTCTCTAGCATAATGTGGGGTTTATTTTGATTGAATGTTCTGTGCTATGGAAGTGCGAGGATCGAATAGTTTGAAAGGTGGAAAGTAAGAAGTTATAAAGGAAATGATTAGTTCCATGGTGAAATGGGTGTATAATGAGATGTGTATCAAATTTTTGATTGGAGATTTGAAAAATATGGTGTTTTTGTTTATTACGAAACTAATCAATGCATGCAGTGGCAATAGTCTGCTTGATTCATTTTATTCAACTTTTGTACTATTATTATCTTATCTGTGGCTGCAACATAGTTAATGTGATGTATCTGTATGATGGTTCACGGTACCTAAGTTCTGGACTACATGATTTTCATCCCAAATATGTCGACCTTGTTGAAGAATTTCTCAATCTTTGTTCTGTTGCTCTCCCGTATTGAATTCTGTTCGTCAAGATTTGGTAGTTTCTTTCTCTCTCTTAGGGCTTTGAATGCTAAGGGGCTTTCTTACTCATTCATTTCTTGTGTGCAAGGTATCTTACTTAGATATTCTTCGTTTAAGTCGGATGGAATAGACAAGAAGAATGAGGAGAAAGATACTTACATGATAAATTTTTCGTCCTAAATATGCACAATATTGACAATTTTCTGATCTAGAGGAACCTGCACATGAGGTTTTTGAGACCAAGTCTAATGGCATATCGTGCCCTGTTTAATTATGAGACTTTGTTATATCTTTGCTTGCTAATTTGATTTTGCAATGTTTTTCATAAAAGACTTTGTTGTAACCTTTTCTAATCTTGAGTTGTATCTCAGTTCAAGTAAATGGTGGGGCCAGTTGAAAAGAAGATTTTCATATTACAAATGTATTCTTGACTGCTCTTATTATTTATCCACAGCGATTGATCACCTTTAACCTGTTTTCATTTTGCAGTTGCACATCTTACAATCAAAATACTTCGCCTCTCTGCTGTATTGCACAAGAAGGTAAATACTTCGCTAGGGATCCTCCAAATTTTTGTACATTAATTATGTTAGTCATGTTACGGACGTACATGGATATTCATTCACGAATTAGTTTCTCTTGCACTTGTATGGGTCCTCTTTTAACTTTTAAGAGATAGCTGATGAAGCTTTATGAAATTTTTTAGTTTTTTTTTTATTTTTTTATTTTGCAGTTCCTAGGAGATGATAATGATGAAAAATAAAAATAATATAGCTAGCTTAAGGGATAGGCACTCTCATATTTGTCATTTAAGTAACTTTGTGTTGCCTTCTTCCCTATCCTTGATCTTGAATCGAAACATCTTGCTCTTGAGTGGCAATGTTATCTGGCCTTCATTATGAGATTTAGCCTTTCATTTGAATTTCTTATCATCGTATTAGGGTGGTCTATGAGATTTAGCCTTTCATTTGAATTATATTATGAGATTTAGACTTTCAATGAGATTTATCATCGTATCCTTTCCCATGTTTTGTGCCTTTCCTAATGGACTAGACTTAATAGGGTATTAATCTCATTTCTCAAATAAGGCCAAAAAATTCTGGTGATGATCAATTCATGAATCATATTTATAGGACAACTCCTAGATCAATATATGTCCAGCTGTGAACTAGGTTTTCTCTTTTTTGTGGATAGCCTTTGGGATAGTAGTTGAAAACATCCAATCTAGAAGATGAAATGCAGGGCATGCCCCTTCATGTCTCATTTTCATCTAAATGCTTCTAATTTGGATGTTTAAGATCCTTGAATAAGGTCGTAACCTATTGCTCGAAGCACAAAATTAATTGTTTCACATAGAGTTTTTTCAGCTAACATGATATGTTATGGATGTAATGAAGCCAATTTTTGAATTATGCTTCCGGAATGAACATTAATCATGTTGCCCACATTAATTTAGGACACCAACTAATAATGATTAGATTTGATGAAGAACACTAATAAATCATCTCCTAAAACTTGCAAAACTTGCAAAACATATCATCCATAGCATGGTAACATATCATCCATAACGTATCATCCATAACGGGATCACGGGACCATCAATTACATTGCAGAGCACGTGGTTGGAACCGGTTCTCGTGGTGTTGTATTTCAGGCGACTTTAACTTAATTTACTTTGTGTTTATCTGTAATTCTTTGGCTGTAATGGTCTCTGATAAAGATTGATGATTTCTGTACATAGGCAAAATGTATGGAGACGGGAGAGATTGTAGCCATCAAAAAGGTGCTACAGCATAAGCGCTACAAAAAGTTGTTAGCAATTACAAAGATGGTAAATTCCCTTTCTTTTCCTGTAATCTATTTCTAGGGTTTTATTTCGGTAATTTCCCCTTGATTTATTTTTTGAATTTGTGTTTCTTTTTAATTTTATTTTCCTGTTTTGAGGTTAATTTTTGGAGATTGAAAAGCGAGTATGGAGGAATTGTGTGAGTGAGATGGTATGTCCTGATTCAGATCCTTCCTTATGCTTGAGTGTGGAAGTGAGATGTTAAACTGTATGAAACTTTCTTTGGTTTTGTGATGAACTTGCAGGCTTTTCCTTAACGTTGACGTCTTGAGTTGTGCAAGCACCCTCTTGCTGCCCCTTAATGCTTCTAAGCTTTTGTCCTCCACTGCCATGCTTCTCTAATTTCCCGTTCCAATATTTATTTGGTGGTGTTCAAGACCCAAAGTAATTGTTAGGATGTTTTAGGAGTGGTGAAAGGGACTAGGGTTGATAATAGTATACTACTACTACTCTTGAATTTGCTTTTTTCCCGGCATACTGTTTCTTTGTCATGATAAATTCTGGTGGGTGCAGCTGTTAATTTTACTCGAGTTAAAGATTGGGTGAGTGAGTCTGATGATTGGATGGATCAAGGGAGAAACGGGGTTGATAACTTGATAAGGGCACTATGTTGAACATAAATTAAAGTTCCGAGTTTTGTCTTTCCGGTTTCGAATTTCGCATCGAATTCCTATCTCTTGGTTTGTGATTCACAGATGATGAACTATCAAGATCTGTGATTCTTTGCCAATTATCTCATCGTCTTCTTTTTTGTACTGGTAAATGCTTACAATTACTATTGGGTTATTAGGTACACTATTGGGTTATTACTATTGGGTGATCCCGGGGTCGATCCTTTCGTCCAAGCAATTACAAAGTTAAACGGGTCGGCGAGAATCCAACATTTTGGACTCCATTTGCGGCAAGTTCGAGCCTCAAATCTGCAGGCTCACATCGCGGGTCGAGAGTTAGTGTGTCCCGATTTATCAAGAAACCTCGAATTTCATTTGGTAATTCATTAAATTAACTTTCCGGGTTTTCGATTTTGGTTCATTTTTCGCAAATTCGGTTCATAATTTTGTGGGTTTTGAAATTTATGTGGCTTTTTGTTGCAAACCGGGGTGATCTCGAAATAAAGATGATGTTGAGAAGTTTTTCCTACTAACAAGTATGGCTTCCCTTTTTTATTTTCCTTTTTCTTTATGAGTGGTGTAATAATTCTGTAATTATGATTGCTTGTTTCTGGGTTTTGATGATCCTATGCTTCTAACATTAGCAATGTTTTCTTAGGATTGTGCTTTTTGTTTTTCTTTATGATATTGCTTTTCTCTTTAATAATGTTTCTATTTTGGGATTTTTTTCTTTTAAGTTAATATAGTACTAAATTTCCGTTAATTTCTTATTTTCTTTGTTTTCCATGGGTGTTATTGCATGTTAAAGATATGATGTTGTGATTCACTTTCTTTGGACTTAAGGTCGTGGGTGAGAGTGTTGCTCATCCGTTTTAACTATGGGAGTTTTAACGACGGTGCGGAGCGACGGGTTAGTTAATTATGTTGTTCCTTGATTATTTTGATTGTTGTTTCGGCGTGTTTAATTTGCTTGATGCTTGAGTTTAGTGGAATTCACATGTTTGAAGATCTTAAGTTCTTAACCATATTTGCTATCTTTTCATCTTTTTTTTACCCACTAATGTCAAGGTAATTTCGTTTTGATTTCTCTTTATTGTCGTGGTTATTTTTCGGGTATAATAATGTATCAACTATGTAATGGTTTGGTTCAGTTTCAAACTTGTCTTATTGTTTGTTCATCTGCATTCGTCTTTCTATTTCCTCCGATCTATCAATTTCTTTCTTTTTGGTGTTGCTTAATTTTGAGAAAAGAATTGCAAGGTAACACTAATTTCCTTTGCTTACTTTTAGTTTTCCTTTTTCGACATTTCAGATCTAAAGTTGTTTGATGATTTCTTTCGGTTTTTGTTAGAGACCTTTTGTGAAGCTTGAACATTTGGTTCAAATTTTGATGCATTCTCTCCGCTACAAAGTTGCTCAGTTATTTCATTCATTAGTTCTTTGCAGAATTTCCTGTTGATTTCGTGATTTGGATCATCATAGGGGGGAGTACGCCTAGCTTTTTGATAACCTGGGATTCGAGTTTAGGGAATCGGTTCATTTCCAGTGTCGTCTTTGCTGTTTCACTGTCTTGTGTGTTGGGTTGATGATTAGCTTCTCTAGTTTTGATACCAAGGAGACAGTTATTGGTGCTCCATTTCAGCTTTAGTCTGCATCTCAGGCAAGATCTCGGGTTGATGATTGCTCTGTTATTTCAACATTGAAGATGGTTCTTATTGCGACTTATTCTTGGAGGTAATACTCTCACAGATCACTGATGTTTTTCGTGGCTGGATTCTCAACTGTTTCATGATTTATATGAATTTACTTGGTAGTTTTGTTTCAGCTATTGTGTTTAGATAGTGCTTGATGTCGCTTTTCTTAAGCAGTGTAAAACTAATGTTCCTTAATGCAGGATGTTTAGAACTAATTTAAAGCATTTCATCAAGATGAGATGTTGCTATTTGATCCTCTAAGACATCAATTTCCATGCTTAATTATGTTTTCTTGTGGCCTCTAGAAAGTGTTATATGATAAAATTGTTAATTTTGTATGCCACTCATAGAGGTCTCATAACAAGCTTAAAGACAGGTTTCCAAATGGATAGAAATGTTTTAAAGATCAAGCAACAAATATTAGTTACCTAAGCTCTTCAACGTCTAACTGAATCTGCCGAAAAGGCAAAGACTAAGCTTTTGACTTTAACTCGGACTAGCATTAGGCAAGTATATATTTATCATCCTTTTCAATAAGTCTTTGGTTGTTTTCATATGTTACCGATTTTGAGGATCTTGGTGACATATACTTCGGAGCCCGTCTTCTTCTTTGTACTTTCGTTTTTTTTTATTATTCTTTGGCCGCCATGGGTTGAAAAGAAGAAACAATCTCTTAATTTTTTAATTGAAGTGAGCATGCAGGAAGCTAGACTAGCCAAGGAGAAGATGCATGGGAGGTTGGCTTGTGGACGATCTTTGGTTGTGCGCCTTGCTAGGGAGAAATCTGCTGCTGAAATGGCATATTTCATCTATTTGACGAAGGGTGGTTGAGCTGTGAGCAGATCAACTCATTGAGCCTGTGCTTCTGCATCTTGACAAATGGGTCAACTATAAAGAACAAATTGAAGGTATTGGAAGAAGATGGCAGCAGATCAAAGCGTACGTGTCGAGCGCATATCATCATGGTTCATAAGATTAAGTTGCTTTTCTTTGTCATCCATCAGTTAGTTAGAGCGATGTCAGAAATTATGCGTTCGGTTGGTGGCTACAATAGTGTTCTTCACCTTGCTATTACTTCGGGTGAATAAGGAATTCGTTTGGTCTTTTGTTACTTGCACTTGTATGGCAAGTTCATATAATTTGCATGATAAAAATTCAAATGAGAATGATGTGTTGTTAGATAGAAGTTAGATCTAACCCTCTGCATATAAACTTATTTCAACAAAATCTAAAAGGTAGTCATTTTAAAATTAAATATTGAACGTTACTACTCTATTTTTCAATTATCTAAATTCTTGCTAAACATGAACGACTTGTGATTAGAGTGATACTTCTGTTTTTGTTTTCCCTCGACTACATGAACGATATTTGATATGAGTCTTGATGGACATGCTGCATCTTAGGTGCGCTGAAATCTTATATATAAATACTTTCTCTTTCATTATAGTCTAATTATATAGGTTCGCTGAAATCTTACCATATACTTAGCTTATGAGTGAATAAAGGACAAAGGGGAGGAGGGAGGGAGAGGATGGAGACCACGTAGGAGGAGACTTTATGATGTGAGAAGGATATGTGAGGAGACTTTATGATGTGAGAATGGGATATAGGAAGAGAATTAGCCTTACTAAATACTTTCTCTTTCATCTGAGTCTAATTATATAGTTTCGTTGAAGTCTTACTATTTACTTAGCTTATGAGTGAAAATAAAAGACAGAGGAGGAAGGGGTTAGAAGGGGTTAGAAGGGGAGGAAAAGTTGAGTGAGAGGATGGAGGGACCAGGTAGGAAGCGACATTCTAATGTGAAGAGGGTATATAGGAGGGTAATTAGCGTTACAAAATACTTCTCTTTCATCTTAGTCTAATCATATAAGTTTGCTGAAATCTTACTATTTAGTATTTACAAGAGGATGTATGGACCAAGTAGGAAGTGATTTTTTAATGTGAAGAGAGTATATAGGAGGAGACTTTCTAATGTGAAGAGGGTATATAGGAGGGTAATTAGTCTTGTAAATACTTTCTCTTTCATCTTAGTCTAATTATATGGGCTCATTGAAATCTTATTATCTACTTATGAGTGATATATCTATTTCAAGGTTTGTCAAACACGTATGAGAAGCAATGTCTTAGAGTGGGAAATTGATGCATACGGAAATTGAATTAACAAATCACAACAATCATTAGTTGCTGCATACGCAATACTAACCCATGGACATAAAGTCAGTGAGCAACACAAATAATCACCCACTTAAAAGCGCACCTTTTTATTAAGCATGTTTAATACAATTAGGTTGTACAAAAGATACCAATTCAATATCTTGGGGTGCAAATTTGTGCAAATATGAGGTTCGGCAATGTACAACGTGTATAGAAATTACTTTGCTATCTAATTACTTTTTTGTTAAGCATGTTTTATGTGTATATGCTTTGCTATCTAATTACTTTCTCTTCCTAACTACCAAATTCGCATGCTTTGGTTTTGCTTAAATCAATTATGCTAATACTTGCATTTAGTTATTCACCACCATTTTCGCCACCTTTTGGGGGGCTTGCACTAACAAGAGTTATATGCATATATGCTATGTGCAGTCACTACATGTTGCAATTATAAAAGAACGGAGGAAGTATTACATTAACCAATAATAATTAAGATACTTTGTCCAAAATAATAATACTATAAATTTTAATGCCTAAATTTTGCTACCTTGGGGGACCATGCGCGATAATATTTACGGACTGGATTTTTGATCATTGTTGATAATCTATGGTGTTTTGCAGAGTAATAATTCGTTTTTAGGTGATCTTAGATAATCTACCCCCCCATTACCCTCGACCCAAATCCACACCATCCATCATCCGCTAAAAAGTTCACCCATATATGCCCTATCCATCAACCAAGGGTGGGGCGGGTGGGAAATGGATGATACAAAAAAAATTGTTTGTAGACTTAACTGTTAAAAAAATAATAAATGAATATTTAGTCATCCATTAAGAGAAAAAAGACTAAATATAATTTGTCAATTCGTAATACACGCTGAAAATTAATAGTAATACTAAATATAAATGTACTAATGGATGAAATGGGTGATGAGGTGAGTAACGGTAAAAAAAAATTCACTCATCTTCGACCCGACCAACTATCTACTCCACCTGCCACCCGCCAAACACTTGCCTTATTGCGGGTTTTTCACCCATTTATCTGGCGTAGGTGGGTGGATATCCACTCACCCATGAATAATTGTCAGCTCTACTGACGACCTCAAGTTCAAGGGTTCGGATTGATCCCACCAAGTGAAAGACACTTAGAGGAGGATTTCCTTTATAATCCCTCTTCTAAGTGCTTGGGCTTCTGAGTAGGGCCCTGTGCGAGGGCCGTCCATAGGTTATTCATCTTACCAATCTACTAAAATTTTGATTAGAATTATATTAAATTCACAAAGATTTATTTATCCTAAACAAGTTCAGTTATCACTTGGTTTCTTTTTTTGTAATAATTGCAAATCAATAGTATATGCTAAGCGAGTTTGCTTCCATGGGGGACCACTCACATTTATGTTATGCAAATGACTTACCTTATGTCCTTAACTACCAAGTTTAGGTGCATTTGTTTTCCCTTACTTGATTACACTTAAGCTTAAGCTTAATTCGAATATTGCAAACACAATTTTCTAATGATAATAATAATGAATTTGGTAAAATAGTTACACCGATGAGTTAATTCCCCGGTATTTTCTAACTTGGGGTTCGGCGCGCATCGCGCGTCGAACAACAACTAGTACCCATTAAAAAGCCACAAACATGGCTACTGTGCTTAAGGACAGTGGTTTGGCGGTTTTGCCCTCCATTCTTCACAGAACCCCAGCCATGCCCCTTCCTTTGCCACGTTCTTTTTTCCCTCCCGGTTTTTCCTCTGCACCCTCCATCTTCATTCTGCATCCTCATCTTCGACCATCCAAGTTTCCCTTCCATTCTCAATCTTCTTCGTCTCTCTCCTCTTTTTTCTGTTTCTCACCGTTTTTTCTCTCTCTTCTTTTTCGATTATCTTTGCAGTCTCTCTCTCTCAGCTTATCCATGGATAAGGATTCCACAACTTCATTCTATCCATGAGTTGCCATGGATTCGAACAAAGTCTCTCTTCCTTTTCTAGGGTTTTCTCGGCATCAATTTCATCACTATCCATTAGACTCGAAGCCACCCAACCATTGGAATCGAAGCCACCCATCCTTGGAATCGAAGCCACCAGGGTCGTCAAACCCAGGAGTTAAACCCGGATTATGAGGGTCGTCAAACCCGAACCATTGGAGTCGAAGCTACCAACCCGGGTCGTCATTGCAAAAGCACCTTCAAGGTTGATCCTCATTTCTATTCTCTTATTTTTCATCAAGATTCAAACTTTACATTCACTTCAGATGTTTTGTTGCTTAATTTTCACCATTATTAGTTTAATGAAATGGGTTCTTAAGGAAATCATCTTTGTATTCTTTGATTGCTAATTTGGATGATCTTATTTTTTTTCTCGTTTTGTTTGAATTGAAATTTTCATCTTTTCTTTTGGAGGTTTTGGGATGAGAATATGAGATGTTTTAGATTAGTTAGATTCTACTTTGAATCTGAATTTGGCAAGTTTAAAGTAAATAAGATGATTTTGAATCTAAAGCTTCTTTTGTGTGTCTTGTTAGATTAAATATGCTTCTGTTTCAAAGGGATTGTGGATCAATAAGATTATACTGATCAAAGAAAAAAACTTTCTGAAATCATAATGATAGTTGCAATATCAGATTCATCATCTTCTTCTGAATTTTCTTGTCCTTTGCAGCTTCACAATTTTAGCTCATTTGAGGGGGTGTTATATTGCAAGCCTCACTTTGCTCAGCTTTTCAAGATGACTGGCAGTTTGGACAAATATTTTGAAGGTGGATTTCTTCTTCTTTCTCTTTGAATTCTCACTTATTATCATAGTTCCTTTTTAATGACATTTTTATTACTTTTTTCCCCTTCAGCTGCTCCTAGGACTGTCAGATATAGATCCTATGAGTAGGTAAGTTGTCTTGATTAATGCAAAACAGTCATGCAAAGTGGATCTATATATTATAATCATCATTATAGATTATAGTATAGTACGAAGATACTGAAGTATCTGTATGACTGTATTTTTAGGGGGGGGGGAGGACTGAACTTTAATAAGTAATCTTGATTAGGATGCAAAAAAATCATGCACATCTATTATTATAGTAATATGCAATCATGCTTACATCAATTTGATTAGAGTGACATCCACAAAGTTCGTGGGATCTGGAATATAAAATTAGAAAGGGTGACAAACCAAACTAGGTGGGATCTGGAATAAATTCAGGATTATATGGTCTCTCTTTCCATGGCAGGTGAAACATCCACAAAGGGATTTGCCTCTAGGAATAGCTTCTGCACTTCTAATATGTTGTGCATTATACATACTGGTCTCTGTAGTTGTTACTGGTCTGGTACCCTATTATTCTGTGGATCCTAATACACCTATATCTTCTGCTGAATTTTCAAGTCATGGGTTGCACTGGCCTCTTTACTTTGTTATCTTTTTGCTATTGATGTAATTTGAAATTTGAATGTGTGAGAACAGAGAATATGCTGCAAATCTGTTGAATGCATCTATGCCTATTTCATTAAAATAGGGAAACTTGGATTTTGCTCTTGGGTTTGGAAGATTAGTTGCTTTTGGTTATGTAATCAACACTATAAGCATAGTAACACTATGTTAAAGTTTAAACCCTTCAGTTTAGGAGATTTTGGTGAGAGATAAAGAGTTAGAGAGAGATGGGGGGTGTCGAAAAGAAATAGGGGCTTTTGATTTAGGCCTCTTTACTTTGTTATCTTTTTGCTAAGTGTTGCCTTATTCTAGACTATATCAAGTGTTCTTTTTCGATCTTCTGCAAATCCTCCCACTTTTTGGTGCACAAATCAATCGCCATTTGCCATGATCGTCACTACTCACTATTGGTATTTGTGTTGAATATAAGTGTCGCCACTGGTACGTGACCAAACATAGGTGATGAATGAAATTGGAAAAATATTTGAAGAACTAATATGATGTTGCTAAAGTGAATTTCCATAACATCATGTCTAATTTTACTTCATGTTTCATGTGATGAATGAGAACTCAGAATTGTATTCTTTGAAGAATAATGATGTTGTTATTCTGACTTTGCTTTCTTTATGTTGCTTTGCCTTTTACTATGAGAAATGTAGATAGATGGAAAGCTTTTCATATAGGGTTTTCGGCAAAGACCGATCCCGAGCCCGGGAGGTGTCGCCTAAATGATGGAAAGAATTGGCGGTGCTCCGAGAACGACCGAAGTATTGTGAAAGACATATGAACAGAGGTCGCCATCGTTCAAGGAAGCTCCGTACGTGGAAGGCCACACCGGCCAAGCCGCCTCTGGACCCAATAACATCAAGGTTGTTCTAGGCATGCTCGTCGTCAAGAGTCCCGATCTTTCCAGTTATTACCTGCAGCTTGTCCAAATCTCATGGTTTTCATTGATTATCATGGTAGATAATCGAGTTTATGCTTAATATTTGAGTAGCTATCTTGTTCGGTTTGGTGTGTAGTCGCATCTCCTACTATTCTCTCGTTATCTTGTAGTGTTCGCGGCACATAGCTTTCCGATAATTTGCTTAAAATCAGCAGTTTATACCTAATGATTAGTAGTCACCTTTGTCCTAACGTCCAGTGTTTCATCACAGATGCTTAAAAAATTAAACAAGCAGCTTAATGATGAAGATTGGTCGTGGAACAATTTGAATACCTTGTGATGGGCAATAGGATCAATATCTGGATCAATGATGGCAGAACAGGTATCCTATCTTGTTTTTGGATCTCATCATTTCATTGATCTGCAATTTTGAATTTGAACTTTCTCATCCATGTTGGAGGTCGCGGGTTCTGTTACTTTGTATTGATAATGTTTATTTCATGGATTGGGTTTAATGTGGTAGGAGGACTACTCCAAGAGGGTGAGTGTCCTGTGGCGTATGTACTCTATTGTCAATGCCTTTTTACATAATAGGTATTCTTTGGTCTTATCTTGTGCATTTGGATTCTATCTTCACCAATATAAACTTTCTTCTATGTACAATGTACTAGATATATTATATGATTCCACTATATTTGGGGACAAAAGCATCATCTTTATTCATGGATGGGTTAAGTGGAATTTGGATGAGAAGTCCTCATCCGTACTTATTAAGTGCACTCTATATGTTTTCTCTGGTTTAGAACTACAGCTTATGGTTTTACTTTGTAAGAGTCCCCTCTCCCCCCCCCAAGGCCCCAACCCTTTCACTGCCAAACTTATTGTAATTTTCCCATATCTATGGAGCAGAATGTTGTGTCATGATACTGCTTTCATGACTGAACTGGCGTGGTTGATTTCATTTTTTCATTCTAAAAAAAGAAGAATGTTCCTTTTGCTTTGGTCGAATACTAGATTAAATATGAAAAAAAACTTGCGAAACGGTTTTTTCAAGAGAACAGAACAAGGTCCCAGTTATCAAGCTGTATAAATCAAAATCAAGGCAAGGAATTTTGGCAGATATGTATGATTTATTGGATTTTGGGCTTGCCAATGCCAGTTGGTGATAATTAGATCTTTGCTAGCCACGTTAGTTCCATATAATCAATATGGGGAAGGTACCATGGTGTTCAGATTTTTTTGGTGGATTTTCGAGTTGAACATTTCCTAACTCACCACACTCTATGTTCAATTTTGGGACTAGAGAATACAAGGAGAATGATAGACGTAGAAAGAAGAAATAGGGAAATGTAATAATTTAAATGAGTGGAACCGAGAGCAAGAGAAGCCATAGGGGATGGGGAGAAGAGCAGATTACAGCATGAGTCAAAGAGATTTCAAAGAATAGTTCTTATTCTTGTATCGCAAGATATTTCTTACATTGAGTACATATATTGAAGTATTTCTGTGAAATCGCTTTTGAGAGTGGTGATTTGGAGGATGGAATCATGGTACAGAGTATAGATTTGCTTGAAATTTTCAACATGGACCTTTTGCAATTGCATAGATTTTATTGGCTACAAAACAATAGCTGCATATTTTGACTTCTACAGTACATTGTATTGGCTGCAAAAAAAATAGCTATATATATATATAGCTAAGGATCCATATTTAGGGGGGAAGGGCTCTTTAGGGCCAATATTTTCAACTTCAAGACTTATGTTGTCTTCAAATTAAATAGTAGTCTTAGAAGTACTAGCGAGTATACAATTAAAAGTAGAAAGAGATCTTAATGGTGTTATCAAATAAAAAAATTGAGATACTGCAATAATAAGAGTAAGTGGAAAGAAATCTTCATAGCCAACTTGCTTATAAGCTTTTGTTAGCTTGCTCCATTTATTAGAAAATCAGAGAGAAACGGACACTCTTTATGTTTAAAGCTTGGGTTTGAAGTGACTTGTAATAGGTTTATTCTTGATTTGAGCTTATATGATTGAACCTTTTTAAGAATCTGTCTTTGGTATAAGAAGTTCTACTTGGTGTTAAACTATGCTAATACGGCACGTTGACGATTCAATCTGTGTGAAACTATGCTAATGCACGAAGATATCTTTCATGGCATATGGTTGCAACTTGCAAGGCACATCTTATAACATGTCTCTTTATTTCCTTTTCTTGTACTGCAGGTTGATATAAAAGTATTCTTTTTTTTGTTGAATTGGTTTTACTTGTTTGGTTTCAGCTCCCAAGTGTAGGAAATCTTGCCACCACTTAGGCACCTTGATTTTCTTTGTTTCTTTAAACAGAATAATTACCGTAAAACTGCTGCGAATGGCTCATTTTGCTTTATTAAGCTTGTTAATTTTGCTATAATTTTGCTATATATATGTTCCTATCGATAGAATGCAGGCTATTAGCTCTGGAATGCTATGGAGATGGGTTTTTTTCTATATAAAGTGTACTAATAAAACAGTATTTTATAATTCAGTTTTCAAGTCTTCTCCTTTTATTTACTCTACAACACTTTTTTAAGATGGAAGGATGAATGAATGTTTGATAGCCTCATATCAAATTTTTGTTGTTGCTTGAAGTAGGTGTCACAAATTGTTATGTATTCAAGAGTTGACTACAAGAATATGCACAAAAAGTTGGTCTAGCGACACCTGTGTATGAGACGATCAAAGAAGGCCTGTCACACGAGCCTTCTTTTAGGTGGTTTGTGAGGGTAGGTGGTGCCGATACGAATAAGCTGTCGGCTTTTTCAATCGTAAGGCATCCGAGCAATCAGCGTTGAAATTGCACTAATGGAATTGGCTAAAAGTGGGGATAAGAAAGATTCCATTGTTGTGCCTATGGTAAGTGAGTTATTACCAATTGCAGCAAAGCGAGCTTCTTATCTTACCAATAATGAGTTTGGGTGGATATTCATCCCATTTCTTCTGAAATTTTGGATCACAACGCTCAGAGGTTCTTTTTTATTAAGCTCATTCTGACCTTACAGGTGTGCTCTTAACTTAAAATGTTTTGAGGAAAATTTTTTAGGACATCACTTTTAGAATTCTAAATAAATGCAGCTGCAGTATAGATTTTTCGTTTCGGAAACATATTCAGCAAGTAATTAGTTAACGCAAAACAATCTCAAGCATGTCTCAGCAGTTCCTTTATTCTCAAATTGAAACCTTCCATCTAACTTTTAAAGTCTACAAGTATGTCTCTCCTGTTGTGTGCAAATACTGCAATTACTAATGTTGCCTACTTTCAGAGTTTCTACTCTAATATCCGTAGCAAGAACGGATTCGGACGTCATGTCGCCGCTAGGTCACTCTCTCTGTCTACCTGATAGCTTCTTCAATGTGATATGGAGATGACCTATCCTTTAATAAATAATTTAGCAATTTAAGATGTGTTAAGCTATCGGATTTTATGTCTTTATGTTGAGATAGTATTGAAATTGCAATGTTGGGATTGGTCTTTTTTTCTCTTTAAGAAAGTAGCTGGCAATATTTACTAAACCTTCATATGGAAAGCAAGTGGAGCGTTTAAAATCGGTGATCAAATCTTGTGGCATGAGGTTTATGATTTTTGTAGTGCCTTAACCATTCAAATCACTGATATCAGTTGTCGGTGTCTGTCAAGACTAATTTATTTCTTCTGTTCTCTGTAGTATTTCGCCGGCAATATACAAGAAAGTCAAACGTCAAGCTTGCTTGATAAAGGAGCTTGAAGAGATGCTTGCAAAGGAGGGATTGTCCACTAATCCTTCTGAAAAAGGATTATTGTGGTACCAAACTCTGGATTGTATTTGTCTTGCTGAATTGCTATATATTTATTTATAATTAATGGATGCGTCTTTCCGTATTACTAAATTTGTTCAAACATTATCATCTATTGCATATGTACTGGGAAAATATGCTGCAATGTTATCATTTAAAAGATTCGGACTTCACATGTATCATGTATGGTCCTACAATATCATGAGCATCATTGTTGCAAATAATACTAGAATCCTTCTGGTCATATATGTTAGCATGTATGAACATGTGGCATCATAAGCATCACAGTAGAGTGAGATGGAGAGAAGAGGAAGAATGGTAATGGTAATGGTAATGGTAATGGTCATGGTAATAGTAATAGTAATAGTAATAGTAATGTCATATAATGGTAATGGTAATGGTCATGGGAATGGTAATGGTAATGGTAATTTCTAGAAAGAGTAAGAGAAGGTGAAAAGGTTTTTAAATCATATTATAATTTTCGGTTGTGGGTGGCCATCACCTCTAAGCGCTTGTTCTTGACTTCTGGACATAATATTTGCTGTAAAATTCAAATACCAAAAGGTTTTAATCATATTATAATCAATATTTGTGAAGAATATTTTTCTCTCAAAAGTCTAAAAGTTCAGTTATTTATTTATGCTCTTCTGTGAAAATAAAAAATATTTGACTTTAGTGATTGAATTGGTACTTAATCTCCAACAATCAACCACTTTAATGAATTTTCGATTGCCTTTTGGTAAAAGATTAAAATGCTAAATGATTACGATTATAGTAGCTGTAATTTGCTTAAGATTGAAAGAATACAACCACATAATGTGTTCCCCCGGCACTAATTAATAATTACTTAACTTGAGAAATTGATCATTTCTATAAGTTTTGGGGTTTCATTTTAGTTACGAATTGACAAACTGTTAAAGATGAGCAAAGAATATACGATTTACTTCATTTCTCTTAAATTGTGTTGACTTCTTACTAAATTTCGCAAAGAATATGCGATTTCCTCCGATTTATGAATTTGTGCTTCAGCTTTTCCTTTTCTCGTGGACAAATGTCGGCCCCCTTGATCGATTTGCTCGGCATTGAGCTTGACCTCCCTGGTCAACTTCTCTATCAGTTCCCCCGCCCGGTAAGGGGTGTGCAGGGATGTGAGGGGGTGTGTGAGGGGTGTTGTGCAAGGGGGAGGAGGAGGTGGGGGGGTGTGCGGGGGCCGTGGAAAGAGGGGGAGTGGGGGGACTGTGCGGGATGTCGGGTGGGGGAACTGTGCCCTGGGGATGGGGGAACCCGGGGGGCGGGGCGTGTGTGGGGCCGAGAAGGGGGTGCATGGGGGCGGAGTTGGAGGGCCGTGCACGGGGGCCGCTGTGGGGTTCGTTGGGCGTTGGCTTGGGGGGTCCGCAAGGAAGTTCTTGGGCAGGGGGACCGTTAGGGAAGTTGACCAGGATGGATTTCTCGTGGGGGCCTCGCAAGGGATGGGGCCGTGGGGGTGCTTTGAATATTCAAAAATAACGGTTAAGGGGGTTGCGGGGGGTGTGAGGGGTCGTTGTGCAAGGGGTAGGAGGCCGGTAGGGGGTGTGCTTGGCGGGGGTGTGCAGGGAAGGGTGTGGATGGAGGGAGGTGGGGGGGAATTGTGCGGGGGATGTGAGGGGTGTATGTAAGGGGGAGGAGGTGTACGGGGGGCCGTGGTAGGGGGAAGTGGGGGGGGACCGTGCGGGGGTCGGGTAGGGGGGACTGTGCCGGGGGTGGGGGTGGGCGGGTCGGGTGGGGAGTCTTTGGGAAGGGGGTTAATGGGGCAGGTGGGGGGGCGTGGTCGGAGGGGGTGCCAGGGGGTTTCTTGGGCGGGGAGGGCGTCGGGTTGGGGGCGGGTCCGCGGGGAAGTTCTTTGGGCGGGGAACTGTTAGGGAAGTTGACCGGACCGAATTCTCGGCTGGTATAACTTCTTCGTAGATAATTCCACTCCATTCTCACTTTGTCAATCTTCTTCGTCTCTCTCCTTTTTTAACTTTTCCTCAGTCACGAGGCTCACCTTACCATAACGCGCGCGCGCACACACACACAATTTGCGTTAACGTGCATCTGATTTATGTCAAATCAGGTTTATCTGCAATAGTCGTCTAATTTGTACGAGGTATTACTTTTAATTTCCCTTCATCTCTTGTTGTGGTATTAGCTGTCCTTCCTTAAAAAATAAGTACATTATGTAACTGGTGAAAATTTCGAGAGGGAGAGGGAGAGGGAGGTGGAGATGGTGATGGGGAGAGGGAAAGGAAGAGGGAGAGGGAGATGGAGATGTAGAGAGGGAGATAGAGAGGGAGAGGGAGAGGGGGAGAGAGGGGGAGAGGGAAAGGGAGAGGGAGATGGAGAGGGGTAGGGGTAGGGAGATGGAGATGGAGGGAGGTGGAGATGGAGAGAGGGATAGATGGAGAGATGGAGATGGAGATGGAGATGGAGAGAGAGAGAGATAGATGGAGATGGAGAGGGATAGATGGAGATGGAGAGGGAGAGATGGAAAGAGCTTGCTGACATGACCCGAACTTCTCTTGGTCCTAATGGTATCTTTTTCTCACTCTGATTTCTGGGTTTTGTTCTTTGACATCTCTTTTCAACTGCGGTGTTCACTTTTGGACCCTCATTTTGTATTTGTTGATACTGTTTTTTGTTGAATTAGTTTAAAGCAAGGTATTTTCTGCTTTTGTTAGTGCGTTTTTTTTTTTTTTTTTTGAGTTTTTTGTTTATGGGTTTTAGTCGTCGAGTTGTGTTAGTGTGAGGGTTTTTAGGTTTCAAGGTTTTAGGAATGGGGTTTAGTTTTAATGGATTGAAATGAACTTGCTACTTGGAATGAATGAAATTGAAAAGCAAAAATAGGAAAAAGGGGTAATGAGAACTTGGTTATAGGGTTAGTTGATTATAGGCTCTCTATTATTGCAATGATTAGGCTGCATATCATCATATCAAACACGAGACGGGGATGCTTTAGAGCCATTGGGGTTATTGCAAAATTGAGGTTGTATATCTGGTAGGGCTGAGCTTCGTTAGAGGCATCGGGGTTATGTTGTTACTGTTACAATGTGGGAAGGTTGATTATTAATTTGCTCTGACTATATTCCTGACTATATCTGAATTGAAATTTAATAGATAGATATATCCATAGAGCTAACACTAAAAAAAACATATTAAAAAAAGGAAAAAGGGGTAATGAAAACTTGGTTATAGGGTTAGTTGATTATAGGCTCTCTATTATTGCAATGATTAGGCTGCATATCAGCATATCGAACACGAGACGGGGATGCTTTAGAGGCATTGGGGTTATTGCAAAACTGAGGTTGTATATCTGGTAGGGCGGAGCTTCGTTAGAGGCATCAGGGTTATGTTGTTACTTGTTAGTGTTACAATGTGGGAAGGTTTTGATTATTAATTTGCTCCTACTATATTCCTGACTATATCTGAATTGAAATTTAATAGATAGATATATCCATAGAGCTAACACTAAAAAAAACATATTAAAAGCACTAATATATACCAACCCGACCATATACATGAACCAAGTCAAGGAGAAATGCATCCATATAATCTGAGCCCAGACTCATATTAGACTTCCCATATGACTAACATCATTAAGCTTATCAATATTCTATTCTAGGGTACTAACAAGTTTAGAGGAATGGGCAAAATCTTTAAGGGAACAAGCCAACGTTCCAAAAACACTTGAATTGACTCTACAAATCTCTTACTTGAGAACTATGAGCATTATATTAAAGATACTGATGTGAGACAAATAATTCAAGATGTGAGAAGGCACAAATCAGCACAATAAAGGACAAAATTTAAGTGATTAGTGAATAGAAACTTGCAAATTTGAGTTGTTTCATTTGGTTATTCGTTTAGGTGCAACATATGGCTTGCATCATTTTTCCCTTCTTTATTAGTGAATAGAAACTTGCAAATTGTACTTTCATTTATGTTTTAAAAAGTCAGAGGTTGATGTATTTGGTGTTACAGGGGAATGATTCTTGAGATTTTGAAGAACTGGCTTGAAAGGAATATTCAAGTTATAGTGGTTACTGATGGTGAGCCTATCCTTGGACTAGGAGACCTTGGCTGTCAGGTATTTGAGCATGTCTTTTTTTTAAATTTTTCTAAGTGTGAAAGATTCAAAGAACAAGAAAGTGGAAAACAAAGGAAATTTTCGTCTTACTTGACCTTTCTTTCTTTGGTTGGATTCAATATTAATATGATGGATTTGATTGAGATGTTTAGGGAATGGGTATATCTGTTGGAAACCTGTCTTTGTACATGGCACTTGGTGGAGTTCGGCCTTCAGCAGTAAGCATTTGAATTCTATTAAGCTCTTGTTTAGTAATGTTTTTATGGGTTTTGAATTCTCAAAAATTTAGGCTGCATTAACCATATGTTCATCTTTAAATGAGTGCTTTTGAGAGAGCAGAGAGAAAAAGTAGTAAGAGATGATCTTAATTTTACGCAATTGTATACGAGACTAAGAGGGGAACAGAGAACGGGAGGGGGAGAGAAGGTGAAGGTGAGAGAGGTGGGGAAAGGGAATTGGGTTATTCGTTATTTCAGGCCTATAACACTAATTGAAATTTTGGGTAAGATTATTTTGAGTTATAACATATAAATTAGTTGATAGTTGATTATGGTTGATGCTATGATAAATATAAACATAGAAGCGTGGAACTTACTACATTTGGATTTGGATTAGAAAATAGTAGAGGTTAGAGAAGAAGAATGGAGTCACGGAAGAGGAGATAGAGTGACAAAAAGAGGAGGGAAAAGATTGAGAGAGAGCTTAGAGAGAGAATTTTGTTCAGTTTTACAATTTATTTCAGTTATATCAATAACGCTTTCTTGTTCCCCCTTGTTGATTAAGCAGGTCTTTATTAGATCAACTCAACCATAGTAAACGAGTGAGCGGGTTAGAATGGGAGAGGGGGAGCAAGTAGAAAAGACTTTCTAAAATTTGCAAAATCAAAAAAGTTTAGTGAGAGGAGAGAGAAAAGAGAGCTTTTGGGAGAGCATAGAGAGTAGTAGGAGATGATCGAAATTTACGAAATTGTATACGAAACTAAGAGGGGAAGATAGGGTCGGGGGAGAGAAGGTGAAGGTGAGAGAGGCGGGGAAAGGAAATTGGGTTATTCGTCATTTTAGGCCTATAACACTAATCGAAATTTTGGGTAAGATTATTTTAAGTTGTAACATATAAATTAGTTGATTATTATCGATGCTATATAGAAGCGTGCAACTTACTGCATTTTTATGTCCTATAAAAAAAACTTGATTAGCACAGGCCAAATTTACTAATGTAGATTAGGATCATGATAAGAAAATGTATGGAAAGTGGAAGAAATTGTTGAAATATTGTCATAATTGATAAGTGAAAATTACATTGCAAGGACTTCATTTATATATGAGAGTTAGCATCGGAACTCGACTTTTGTACTGAAAAGACCTAGCTGTTGCTTATGGTTCGTATGGTGCTTTCTTTTATGTCAAACTATATCCAATGCAAGTCTTTTGAGTTTTCAACCACTATCTCTTATCATCATAATTAGATATATCTTACCTACCATCACTAAACATGTTTGAGGGTGTTATTTTCTATTATGTTCTAGCTTTTGCAAGCATATTGTATTATTTACTTGATGCTATTTGGTTTATAATTTGTTTCTTCCTTGTTGTCATCCAATAATTAGTTTTGTTATCATCATTGCAGCTTTAGGAAGGAGACAATTCATGTCGATTGGGCCCGCATATCCTCACTATGGAGCTCGAGAGATATTTGCACCCTTTTATATTGGATGAGTCATATTTTACCAATTTTGTTTTGCTTAATGATGGGTATGTTAGTGTGGGAACACAACTAACTGAAGAAAGGAAGAGATAAAAAAATATGATGAAGAGGTATTGATGTTAAGAAATTTGGCTAAATTGGAAGAAATGACATTATTGATATAAGTTTTGAAAGAGAAGATAACTAATACTTTTATCAAATTGTATTGAGTTAATTAAAAAAATCTATGATTAAGATAATTAGGCAATCGATTCTCTAATAAGATTTTACTACCTTGGGGGGCAGCACTTTTCTCCTCCGGCTTGTGTGATGAATGATTACAAGAAGGAATGTTAGTTTAACCCACCCAATTTAGCTCCATCCATGCTCCTTGAGATTATTAATAGATCTTTGATGGTGGTTTATATTTTTAAGTTGTATGTGTGTAATATTCTAATTATCAGTGACTTTTGTATGACAGTAGCCTTCAGGCTGTTTTAATGTGATTTCTCAATTTGTGTTAAAAAAAATATGGAGTTGAAAAGTGATGCCATTATTATTGTATACCATGTGAAGTTATGATACGTATAAAACTCATACACATAGAAATCATATATTGTATATCTTCCCAATATGATTATACGAGGTTTACATACTTAGAGAATAACAAGAAACATCCGTGTTTATTTAAGAGTGTACATCTAAGTTATATGTCGGTGTTTAGACCAAATTAATAAGCGTTCAATGAAGGCCTTAAAGCTGGCTAGGAAATGCTGCGCACGTCCTATTTCTTGATCAAAGTAAGCCCGAAGATAACTCTTACTTGGAACAATGTCCCGCAAGGCTTCAAAGTTGTTGAAGGACTGTTGTGCATGTCTCATTTCCTGATTGAAGCAGGCCCGAAGATAACTCTTACCTAGAGTAATGTCGTGCAATGGGTCCTCAAGAGAGTTGTACTTAAAGATTAGGTTCTAAGGCCATAAATCAGTATGCTACAGAACCTACAAATCAGTTTACATCCGCGCCTAAAAGTGAGGCTAATGTTGAGCCTAGCAATTAAACTACTTGACATTCCTTTTGTTTAGTATTAGTTGTACAAACATTTTGTCTTTACTCTTTGTTAGTGTTCTTATGTGAGGAATTTCCAAGATTTTGGCGAAAATTTGTAATAGTTGTGAGTCTTTAGGTGGGTTGTTGAACCTTTGCCTACTCTTAGCTAAATGTCTTTTCTTCTTTTGCTATTTTTGAACGTGTAATTTTACTATTTTGGTTAGTCAAGCTTCAAAATTTATCAATATATTTCCGGCACAATATTAAACCGTCGTCCCATAATATAAGTCTTGATTATGTTGAACCGTTGTGGCGTAAAGGAAGGAGAGGGGGGCCCGGGCGGCGCACGCGAAGGGAGGGGAGAGGGGGACCGGGCGTCGCTGCGTGAAGGGAGGGGGAGAGGAGGGGCCGCGGCGCTCGCGAAAGGATAGGAGAGGGGGGCTGCGAGGTGCGGGGAGTCGGGAGTGGGGTGGGGGGGCTCTTTGTTGTGGGGGTGGGGTGGGGGTGCGGGGTTGGCGGGAGGTTGGGGTAGGCTGGCGGGGGTGGGGTGGTAATGGTGGCTAGGTGGTGTTGTTATGGAGGAAGAAGTAGAGGAGGGAGAAAAAAAGAAAAATACCGTATAAATATGGACGAAATTCGGCAAATATGGACGACAAATAATATGGCAATTAAACCTTATATATAATATACGAAATCAAGCTTTATAATATATGAAATAATACATTATGATACTAAAAAAAAGTATACATTTTGATACTAAAAAAAAAAATACTTTATAAGTTCTTAAATCACAAATATAAATACAGAAAATAAATTAAGAATTATATATATATATATATATATATATATATATATATATATATATATATATATATATATATATATATACACACACACACACACACACACACACACACACACACACAAAATGAGGAATATTTATCCATAAGTATATTAACATAAATAAACTACTGTTGATGTGGAGGCATTTGTTGCTGTTATTTATTCTTTATGATAACGTTTTTTGAAGAAAGCTATTGTAAAATTTTCAATAGGAATATATGTTATGCAATTTACTTAGCTTACGTTCTTAACTACCAAGTTTAGATGCCTTTATTTTCCCTTACTCGATTATGCTAATGTTTAAGATTTAGTTCTCCGCATTTATTGTTACTCGATTATGCGAATGTTATAACATAAATAAAAGTATACTTGCAAGAAATAATTAAGTTTGTTCTCACAAATACAAAATTTAAATTACATTTTCAAGATTTTTATGCCATTAGAGCAACGCTAATTAGATTTTGCCTCCTTGAGGGACCACACTTACCACCGAAGATGCTACGAAACCTGGGAATTAAGCTACTACATCACCCACCCAAAAAACCCTTTTGCTTATTGTTTTGTTGTAGTCCAATGGTGCATGTTAACAATATGGCCCTTATAGTTAATCATCGCCTAATATGAACTAATCTCTTTTTTTGATAGGCATGAATGAGTTCTTATAACAAATATAACAATGACTCAAGGACATTCTAGAGGATGCGAAAAACCCTCCACATTTCTTGCAACCCAAAAATAGCTTGCACTAACAAGGGTTGTATGCATATATGCTATGCTATCTAATTACTTTCTCTTACTAACTACCAAGTTCGCATGCTTTGGTTTTGCTTAAATAAAAAATGCTAATACTTGCATTTAGTTATTCACCACTATTTTCGCTACCTTGGGGGACCGTGCGTGATAACGCATGGGCCAACAACTAGTATATATAAGTTACACAAATTCTTGCAAAAGACCGCCGACAATAGCTCAGATGGCCCAAATAAACTAAGCCCAATGCAATGCCATAAGTAAAATTAACCACTAGCATAGTGTGCCACCGTTTCTCTTGTTCCTCTAAAGCTGGCCTCTCTCTCACTCCCAAACCCAATCTCTCTTTCTACTTTTCCATATTCAGTTCACTAGTTTGTTCTTTTCTCTTGGATGCTATTAATAAAAGCTCAACCGAAATTCACTTTTCCGTTCTCCTCAAAAAAAGAAATTCACTTTTCCTTCTCTCAATTATGGTGATTGGTGAGCACCAATTTTTGAGGGAAAGCTACAAAGCTGAAAACAATTGAGAAACGAAGTATAAGATTCCCTTGTATTGATTAATAAGTATTTACCATTAATGCTTGAGATTAATATATAAGGCAAAGGTATCGGACTTGAAGTCTTTTTTTTGGTTACAAATAGAAGTTGTATGGTGGTTGGATGATGACTTGTAAAATAAGCGGTAAATGTTCGAAACCTTATGCATAAGTTTGCATTACCACATGTTAAGTTGCTGAAACTAGTATAATAAAATAGTTATAAGTTGTTGACTTCAGTATGTTACTTAATGGTTAAACAGTTCATTTTTTGTGAACTATTAGGGCATGTTCTCTTCGGCATAAAACTACTGAACTGAACTGAACTGAACTAAATTATAACTAATTAATAGTAATGATTATCATTTAGGAACTGAACTGAACTGAACTGAACTGAACTGAACTGAAAATAAGTTGGGGAGAACAGGCCCTAAGAAAAATAAAAAAAAACAGCATAAATTGGATAACAAAGAATTATTTGAGATAATAAATCAATCAATATATATATATATATATAAAGGAGGAACTTTTCGGGAGCTTAGGGAGCTCCTCAAGATTTCGAGCTCATAGAGCGCGCCACGTAGGATTGCCACGTCATCAATTTATATTTTTATTTTTTTACAAAAATAGAGTTCTAGATGATTTAAATACATATAAAGAGATTTGGATAAGCGAAAATTAGAGTTTGAATTTGAATCAACAACCTAAATTATTATATCATGAAATGTGTGTATAACTTTTGCTACATAATTCAGAATATTATAATTTTCGTATCATTGGAGAGCATTCGAAATATGCTTCGAAATAAGATCCATTTACAATATAGTTGTACAACTTATGAAATATAGAGCGCCATGTAGGATTGTCATGTCATCAATTTTTCTTTTTATTTTTTTTCTAAAAATAGAGTTCTACATAGATTTAAATACATATAAGGAGTCTTGGATAAGCAAAAATTAGAGTTTCGTTTTGAATGAACAACCTAAATTATTATATTATATAAAGGGATATTATCTCAGATAACCCTGACTTATAGGCCTTTTTCCAATATAACCCCGACTTTGGCAGGCCTGTCTCCGATAACCCTGAACTTGATTTTTGTCATTAAACCTAACAGAAAGTCAGACGACGTTAACATGGTTTCAAAACAAAAACAATTAGGGCTTTTTAAAAAAAACTCATCTATTTCTCTCTCATGTTCTTCAATTTCAAGCACTCATCAATGGTTTGTCTCTCCTCTTCATTTCCTCTCCTCTCTCCTGCCGTACCACCACACTCTGCACCCTTCTTTATCATGCGTTTCTTGCTTTTCTCAACGGCCGGAGCTTTTTTCTTATCGCCTTAATTTTCTCTCTCCTCTTTTTTCTCTCTCCTCCATAACTCTACACCTTTGATCTTCATTTTCCTTCTTCTTTGAAGCTCTCAACAATGGCGGAAGGTCCAGATTCTTACACACCTCCATCGTTAGTGATGATTTCTTCATCATCTCAACCTGTTCCGGCGAGAGAAGATTGTTGGAGCGAAGACACGACGTTTTACGTTGATCGAAGCTTGGGGACAGAGGTACATCGAGCTTAATCGAGGAAATCTAAGGCATAAACAATGGCAGGAGGTTGCCAATTTTGATTTTGTCGTCATAACTCCCTTCTTAATTTTTTAAATTTTTTTGATTTTGTTGAGGAGAAGACATGATTTTGATTTCTGGGTTGTTATTTTTTCTCGGTTTTTTCCTGGGTTTTTGAGTTTTGTGAGAGGATTAACAATGGTTGATTTTGGGGTTTTTGTTTTTTATTTATTTAATGTGAAGAGTTTTAAGGAGACATATCCTCCAAAATTACATCAGACATCTCTTTTGATGGAGATATAATTAAATTGCTATCTAAGCTAGACAAGATAGACTTCTACACATTCTAGCTAATAATTCCGCAACTTTGTTGGTAGTTCTTGGAGCAAACTCGATCTTTATCTCCCTAACCATAGAAATAAGAGCCCTGCAATTTTCCACAACAGAGAAATTAGCATCCTTACAAGAGTTATCACCAAGATCCTTCTTATTGTCTCTTGGTTATCAGCAGTATTGAACTATTGATGATGATTTTCTGCCATCCCCTAGCGTGGACAATCTTAGTTGGGCTACACACCTAATTTCATCAACGTTTTGTCATTTGCCATTGATGAATGTTTGAGAAGAGATGAAGAACAAGAGAGAGAAAGAGATGAGTTTGTTTTTTTTTTTTTAAAAGGCAGTAAGTTGGGTTGTTTGAACATAGTTAACGCCGTTAACAATTCCGTCAGGTTTAATGACAAAATACAAGTTTAGGGTTATCTGAGAAAAAAAATAAATGTCAGGGTTATTTGGGAAAAAGGCCTATAAGTCAGGGTTATCTGAGATAATATCCCTTATATAAATTGTGTATAACTTTTGCTACCTAATTCAGAATATTATAATTTTTGTACCATTAAATAGTGCTCGAAATATGCTTTGAAATAAGATCCATTTACAATATAGTTCTACAATTTATGAAATAGAGAGCGCCACTTAAGATTGCCATGTCATTAGTTTTTTTAAATATATTTCGAGCTCATAGAGCGCGCCACGTTGAATTGCCACGTCATCAATTTATATTTATATTTTTTACAAAAATAGAGTTCTAGATGATTTAAATACATATAAAGAGATTTGGATAAGCGAAAATTAGAGTTTGGATTTGAATCAACAGCCTAAATTATTATATTATGAAAATTGTGTATAACTTTTGCTACATAATTCGGAATATTATAATTTTTGTACCATTGGAGAGCATTCGAAATATGCTTCGAAATAAGATCCATTTACAATATAGTTGTTCAACTTATGAAATATAGAGCGCCATGTATGATTGTCATGTCATCAATTTTTATTTTTATTTTTTTTCCAAAAATAGAGTTCTACATAGATTTAAATACAAATAAGGAGTCTTGGATAAGCAGAAATTAGAGTTTCATTTTGAATGAACAACCTAAATTATTATATTATGTAAATTGTGTATAACTTTTGCCACCTAATTTAGAATATTATAATTTTTGTACCATTAAATAGTGCTCGAAATATGCTTTGAAATAAGATCCATTTACAATATAGTTATACAATTTATGAAATAGAGAGCGCCACTTAAGATTGTCATGTCATTTAGTTTTTTTTTAATATTTGAAAAAAATAGAATTCTACATATATTTAAATACATAAAAGAGTTTTGGATAGGGGGAAATTAGAGTTGCGTTTTGAATAAACAACCTAAATTATTATATTATGTAAATTGAATTTAACTTTTGCTACCTAATTTAAAACATTATAATTTTTTTACCATTGGAGAGTGCTTGAAATATGCTTCAAAATAGGATCTATTTACAATATAGTTTTACAACTCATGAAAATATATTAAATTAGATGCATTGTAGGACATTGTTTAGTCTTTTTTTAGATAAATATAATAATGGCTATAAGTATTAAGTATAGTGCATTATATGTGATTATAACATTTGATTATAGGTCCAATTTACGGGATTAAACATATTATCTTTCAAAACCTCAACCTTACTCAACCAAACTAAAACAATATAGTATTGCAACAAAATTTATTGACTAAAATCTATAGCGATAAAGTTACATATATATAATTAGAGTTTTGGATTATGTAAAAATTAGAGTTTGATTTAAATAAAACAGCCTTAGAATATTATAAAGAGCTCCACCTAAGCATGCCATGTCATTCTTATCAATTTTTAAGAAAGTATTCTTTCTGTCCTGTATCTATTAAAGTATTACCCTCTACTTTCTTAAAGTATCATTCGCGTCTTATTCATGTTAAAACTGTATTAGCTATTGTTAGTCATACCTGTTATTGGGATACCATTTAATAATAGACTTAGCTACAATATTCAATTGAATATTAAAAATTATAAAATTTATATATCAAAATAACAAATCTAGAAATTATAGTATAATGACAAATACTTTCTCCGTTTTTTTTCTACTTCAACAATTGGATTGGACATGGTTTTTAAGGAAATAAAAAATGGGTAGTTTAGCATAGAGGTACCTCTTTAGTTAACTAGAATATGGGACAAATAAATCCTTATTAAAGTAAACGCAATTTTATAAGGCAATTCGGGTAATTAATGATGGTTTTATTAACATAAAGTAAAGGTAATATTGTCAACTATAGTTTCTTTTTTTACCAAAAGTAGAATGGAACCAAAAGATGAAACTATCTAAAGTGGTAATTGTTGTAATAGAAAAAGAACGGAGGAAGTATGTAAATACAATGATCTTGAAAAATCTCATTTTACAACAACACAAAATCAACAATAATATTAACAAAAAATATACAATAAAATAAAATAAACAACAACCCGTGCAACGCACGGGCTTCAAACCTAGTATATATAAATAAAGGAGGAACTTTTCGGGAGCATAGAGAGCTCCTCAAGATTTCGAGCCATTGAGCGCGCCACGTAGGATTGCCACGTCATCAAATTTTATTTTTATCTTTTACAAAAATAGAGTTATAAATAGATTTAGATACATATAAAGAGTTTTGGATAAGCGAAAATTAGAGTTTGATTTTGAATGAACAACCTAAATTATTATATTATCTAAATTGTGTATAACTTTTACTACGTAATTCGGAATATTATAATTTTTGTACCATTGGATAATGCTCAAAATATGCTTCGAAATAAGATCCATTTACAATATAGTTCTACAACTTATGAAATATAGAGCGCCACGTAGATTGCCATGTCATCAATTTTTATTTTTATTTAAAAAAAATGAGTTCTACATAGATTTAAATACATATAAGGAGTCTTGGTTAAGCGAAAATTAGAGTTTTGTTTTGAATAAACAACCTAAATTACTATATTATGTAAATTGTGTATAACTTTTGCTACCTAATTCAGAATATAATAATATGTGTACCATTGGATAGTGTTCGAAATATGCTTCGAAATAAGATTCATTTACAATATAGTTCTACAATTTGTGAAATAGAGAGCACCACTTAGGATTGTCATGTCAAATAGTTTTTATTTTAAATATTTGAAAAAAATAGAATTCTACATATATTTAAATACATAAAAGAGTTTTGGATAGGGGGAAATTAGAGTTTCGTTTTGCATAAACAACCTAAATTATTATATTATGTAAATTGAATTTAACTTTTGCTACCTAATTCAAAACATTATAGGTTTTTTTACCATTTGAGAGTGCTTGAAATATGCTTCAAAATAAGATCCATTTACAATATAGTTTTACAACTCATGAAAATATATTAAATTAGATGGATTGTAAGACATCATTTAGTCTTTCTTTTAGATAAATATAATAATAGCTATAAGTATTAAGTATAGTGCATTATATGTGATTATAACATTTGATTATAGGTCCAATTTACAGTATTAAACATATTATCTTTCAAAACCTTAACCTTACTCAACTAAACCGAAACAATATAGTATTGCAACAAAATTTATTAAGGAAACTTTGTTGTTACAACAAAAACTAAAATCTATAGCGATAAAGTTACATATATATATTAGAGTTTTGGATTATTTGAAAATTAGAGTTTGATTTAAGTAAAACAACCTTAGAATATTATAAAGAGCTCCTAAGCATGCCATGTCATTCTTTTAATTTTTTTTAAGGAAAATAGTGTTCAACATAGATATAAATACATATAAGGTGTTTTGGATAAGTGAAGATTACACTCTTATTTTAAATAAATAGCCTAAATTATTATACTATGTAAATTGATGCTACATAATTCGCAATAGTGTAATTCTTTTTACCATCGGCGAGTACTCGTAATATGCTTCGAAATAAGATACATATACAATATAATTTTACAACTTATGAAAATATATTTATTTAGATGAACAATAACGTGTTATTTATTCTTTATTTTAAATACATATAAAAATAACTATAAAAATAGCGTATTATACATGACAATAGTAATTATGTCTTTCAAAATCATATTTTAAAAATTGAGTTATATAAAGATAAAAAATTCATATGTTCGCGTTTATAGAATATTTGAGGTCACGGATCATAAAAACGGGGGAAGTTTGATAAGTCTTGATATGATCATGATTGATGAAGAGGTATTTTTTTCTTCTCTTAAATAGTATTTTTGATTATTAGTAAAGGTTAGTTTTATATTTAATTAATTATATTCATGATACTATCATTATGATATTCTTTTTGGCTTTTCCATCTTCCATTCTATATGCGTTAGTATCTATGTGCTATATTAAACGTTGAAGTTGTGGCTGACACTCATGTTTTTCTCTATTCTTTATGTCCTGCATCTATTAAATTATTACCCTCTACTTTCTTAAAGTATCATTCGGGTATTATTCATGTTAAAACTGTGTTAGCTATTGATAGTCATACCTATTATTAGGATACCATTTAATAATAGACTTAGCTATAATATTCTATTGAATATTAAAAATTAAAAAATTTGTATATCGCAATAACAACTCTAGAAATTACACTATAATTATAAATAGTTTCTCCGTTCTTTTTCTACTGCAATAATTGGTTTGGGCATGGTTTTTAAGGAAATAAAAAATGAGTAGTTTAGCATAGAGGTATCCCTTTAGTTAACTAGGGTAGGGGATAGATAAATCCTTAATAAAGTAAACGAAACTTTATGAGACAATTTGGGTAATTAATGATGGTTTAATTAACATAAAGTAAAGGCAATATTGTCAACTATAGTTACTTTTTTTACCAAAAGTGGAATGGTTCCAAAAGATGAAACTACTCAAAGCAGTAATTGTTGTAATAGAAAAAGAACAGAGGAAGTATGTAAATATAATGGTGTTGAATAATCTCATTTCACAGCAACACAAAATCAACAATAATGTTAACTAAAAATTTGCAAAAAAATAAAATAAACAACAACCCGTGCAACGCACGGGCTCAAAACTAGTATAGCATATAACTAATATATAAAGCAGAGTAGAAAAGCCAGCTCACGAGGTCGCGACATTTGACGTTCTCATTGGACACCATTTGTCGCGCTCATTAAGTGTCATGTCATATTTTTTTTTTAATATAAATAGAGTTCTAAATTGATTAAATTACAAATAGAGTTTAGGATAAGAATAAATAGAGTTGGATTTACAATGAGAAACTTAAATATACTAAATTGATTATAACTTTTAATATATAGTTCGTAAAATTATAATTTTTGTACCATTGGAAAGTGTTTAAAAGTACTTTAAAATAAGATTCATTTATAATATATTTAAAATTTTATATTAAAGTAACATATAAAAGGAAATATTGACTATACTAACGTATTAAAGTAACCTAATGCAATTGGAATTAGCGATTCAATTAGAATTTCGCGACATTTGGCGTCCTCATTGGACGCCTTTGTCGCGCTCATTAAGTGTCATGTCATTTTTTATTTGAATATAAATAGAGTTCTAAATTGATTAAGATACAAATAGAGTTTAGGATAAGAATGAATAGAGTTGGGTTCACAATGAATAACTTAAATATAGTAAATTGATTATAATTTTCAATATATAGTTCGTAAAATTATAATTTTTGTACCATTAGAAAGTGTTTAAAAAGTACTTTAAAATACGGTTTTTTCACCATATACCCCTGACTAATTTTTTTTTGCACCGTATATTCTTTCAACTTTCCAAATTCACCATATACCCCTCACGTTTCAAAAAATACATCAACATGCCCTTTTGACTAACGGAAGGCTAACGTCGTTAGTCATTAACCCCTAATCCCCCCTCTAACCCTAATTAACTACCCTAAACCTATGCCAAACCCTAGCCCTAATCCCTAATCTAATACTCCACCCCTTACCCCACCCACTCCCCCACCCTTACCCCAAGCGGCCCACCCACTCCCCTCTTACCCTACCACCCCCGAAGCCCACCCCCATTCCCCCCCCCCCCGATGCCCCGCCTCCCCACTCCCGCGCAGCCCCTCCCCCCCCCCCCCCCCACCCCCGAAACCCCCCTCCCCACTCCCCGCAGCCCCCCCCCACCCCCTCGCATCTCCCGACTCAATTTCCCCTCCCCTATAAACTCCCCGGAGAAGAACAAAAAACGCATGAAGTGGGGTTCGATTTTCGCGCATCGGGTTCTTTGTAGAGGGGAGGGGGTTCGATTTTCGCGCATCCGGGTTGTTGTGGTGGGGAGGGGGGTTCGCGATGAGGGAAGGGGCGGGGAGCGGCGCTTCGCCAGCCAGGGGAAGGGGAGGGGAGGGGGTTCGAGCAGCAGGGGAAGGGGAGGGGAGGGGTTCGCACAGCAGGGGCGGGGAGGGGAGGGGGGGGGCGCGGGGTAGGGGGAGGGGTGGTGGTGGTGACGAGGGAAAGGGAGGGGGAGGGGGTCGATGGGTTAAGGGGAGGGGGTGGTGGTGGTGAAGGGTTAAGGGGAGGGGTGGTGGTGGTGACAGTGAAGGGGAAGGGGGAGGGGGTCATAAGGGGAGGGGTGGTGGTGGTGAAGGGTTAAGGGGAGGGGTGGTGGTGGTGACGGGTGAAGGGGAAGGGGGAGGGGTGGTGGTGGTGAAGGGGTGGTCGGCGGGGGAAGGGGACGGGTGGTGGTGGTGACGGGGTGGTGGTGATGGTGATGGGGTGGTGGTAACGGGGTGGTGGTGCAGTGGGGTAAGGGGTGTTTAGGGTTAGGGCCCAAGTTAGTGGTTAGGGTTAGGGCCCAAGTTAGTGTATTAAATTAGGGTTAGGGTTAGAATTAGGGTTTGATTTAGGTTAGTTAATTAGGGTTAGGGGAGGATTAGGGCCTAATGACTAACGGAAGTCTAACACCGTTAGTCAAAAGGGCATGTTGATGTATTTTTTGAAACGTGAGGGGTATATGGTGAATTTGGAAAGTTGAAAGGGTATACGGTGCAAAAAAAAATTAGTCAGGGGTATATGGTGAAAAAACCGTTTAAAATAAGATCCATTTATACTATATTTATAAATTTTATATTAAAGTAACATATAAAAGGAAATATTGACTATACTAACATATTAAAGTAACCTACTGCAATTGAAATTAGCGTATCAATTAGAATTAGGGTTAAAATATTAAAGTAACCTACTGCAATTGGAATTAGGGATTCAATTAGAATTAGGGTTGTCGCGACATTTGGCGTCCTCATTGGACGCCATTTGTCGCGCTCATTTAGTGTCATGTCATATATTTTTTTGAATATAAATAGATTTCTAAATTGATTAAATTACATATGGAGTTTAGGATAAGAATAAATAGAGTTGGGTTCACAATGAAAAACTTAAATATAGTAAAATGATTATAACTTTTAATATATAGTTCGTAAAATTATAATTTTTGTACCATTAGAAAGTGTTTAAAAAGTACTTTAAAATAAGATCCATTTATACTATATTTAAAATTTTATATTAAAGTAACATATAAAAGGAAATATTTACTATACTAACGTATTAAAGTAACCTACTGCAATTGGAATATACGATTCAATTAGAATTAAGGCTAAAGTATTAAACATGAATGTTGGATAAGATGGGACATGGTCAACATATTAGAAAGAGGGTTGATATTGTTAATCATGTTGGTCTATTGAGGCTTAAAGGGCACCGTAGTCCGTAGCAACATACCATAGTAATATTACCAATCCTTCATAATTTAACAAATTGTTTCATATTTATATGTTAGGTGCTTTAATTTGATTTGTAAACACAATGAATACTAAAGAAAGGTAAGTTTTATCTTGAACTTTCTGCATTAACTAGTCATTGGTCTAGAACATATGGAGGTTTTATTTTTAATGTTTTAACATGCCAAAAGATGTAGGTGGTGCAGTATATATATATATATATATATATATATATATATATATATATATATATATATATATATATATATATATATATATATATATATATATATATATATATATATATATATATATATAAAGCAGAGTACAAAAGTCAGTTCACGAGGTCGCAACATTTGGCATTCTCATTGGACGCCATTTGTCGCGCTCATTAAGTGTCATGTCATATTTTTTTTAATATAAATAGAGTTCTAAATTGATTAAAATACAAATATAGAGTTGGGTTCACAATGAAAAACTTAAATATAGTAAATTGATTATAACTTTTAATATATAGTTCGTAAAATTATAATTTTTGTAGCATTGGAAAGTTTTTAAAAAGTACTTTAAAATAAGATCTATTTATACTATATTTAAAATTTTATATTAATTTAAAGTAACATATAAAAGGAAATATTGACTATACTAACGTATTAAAGTATCCTACTGCAATTAGAATTAACGATTCAATTAGAATTAGGGTTAACGTATTAAAGTAACCTACTGCAATTGGAATTAGGGATTCAATTAGAATTAGGGTTGTTATAAGAGATTCAATCAGAATTAGGGTTGTTCTACAAAACCTATTCATGTTAGAATTAGAATATTCAAAGTTATATATACTAGATTGTCTGCGGTCAACTTTGCACATTGAGTTTTCTTCCCTATAATTTATTTCCACTTAAGCTAATTACGTGAACTACATATTATAGATTTTTAGCAAACATCTTTGCACATTGAGTTCTTCCCCAAGCTACGGTTTCTAATAAATATACTCCTCATATTTTCTTTTCCTTTGATAAGAAACAAATGTTGCATCCTCCGTCTCCTCCAAACATGAATGTTGGATAAGATGGGATATGGTCAACATATAGTGAAATAATATGCAATATAGTGGAGGTTTTATTTTTAATGGTTTAACATGCAAAAAATGTAGGTTCTGTAGTATATCGTGACATGTGCTTTAACATATAAAAATATGTAGTTTCTGCATGATATAATGACTGTCTAAATAATATAATGGATTGTTCAGAAATAATGTAGAATCTGCATGATATAGTATGTTTCTAAATGATATAATGAGTTTATTCATGACATATAAATTAGAAACCAACGTCAAAAATAATGACAAAATCATATTATAACTTTTAGTTGTTTATGTCTGACAAAAATAACGGCAAAAAATAAGGGTGTAAATATTTAAAAACTCAACCTCTTCTTCACGAAAAAGCCTGGGCATTTGCCCGGGTCTCAATACTAGTGTATATATATAAAGGAGGAACTTTTCGGGAGCATAGGGAGCTCCTCAAGATTTCGAGCTCATATAGCGCGCCACATAGGATTGCCACGTTATCAATTTTTATTTTTATTTTTTTTACAAAAATAGAGTTCTACATAGATTTAAATACATATAAGGAGCTTTGGATAAGCTAAAATTAGAGTTTGGATTTGAATCAACAACCTAAATTATTATATTATGTAAATTGTGTATAGCTTTTGCTACGTAATTCGGAATATTATAATTTTTGTACCATTGGAGAGCGTTCAAAATATGCTTCGAAATAAGATCCATTCACAATATAGTTTTCTACAACTTATGAAATATAGAGCGCCATGTAGGATTGTCATGTCATCCTTTTTATTTTATTTTTAAAATAGAGTTCTACATAGATTTAAATACATATAAGGAGTCTTGGATAAGTAGAAATTAGAGTTTCGTTTTGAATGAACAACCTAAATTATTATATTATGTAAATTGTGTATAACTTTTGCTACCTAATTCGGAATATTATAATTTTTGCACCATTGGATAGTGCTCAAAATATGCTTCGAAATAAGATTCATTTACAATATAGTTCTACAATTTATGAAATAGAGAGCGCTAGGATTGGCATGTAATTAGTTTTTATTTTAAATATTTGAAAAAAATAGAATTCTACATATATTTAAATACATAAAAGAGTTTTGGATGGGGGAAATTTAGAGTTGCGTTTTGAATAAACAACCTAAATTATTATATTATGTAAATTGAATTTAACTTTTGCTACCTAATTCAAAACATTATAATTTTTTTACCATTGGAGAGTGCTTGAAATATGCTTCAAAATAGGATCTATTTACAATATAGTTTTACAACTCATGAAAATATATTAAATTAGATGAATTGTAAGACATTATTTAGTCTTTTCTTAGATAAATATAATAATAGCTATAAGTATTAAGTATAGTGTATTATATGTGATTATAACATTTGATTATTGTAGGTCCAATTTACGGGATTAAACATATTATCTTTTAAAAATAGTATTGCAACAAAATCTATTAAGAAAACTTTGTTGTTAAAATCTATAGCGATAAAGTTACATATATATTAGAGTTTTGGATTATGTGAAAATTAGAGTTTGATTTAAATAAAACAACCTTAGAATATTATATAAAGAGCTCCACCTAAGCATGCCACGTCATTCTTGTTAATTTTTAATTTTTATTAATAAAATGTGTTCAACATAGATATAATACATATAAGGTGTTCTGGATGAGTGAAGATTACAGTCTAATTTTAAACAAACAACCTAAATCATTATACAATGTAAATTGAATATAATTTTTGCTACATAATTCGCAATAGTATAATTTTTTTTGTCGCCGGAGAGTGCTCAAATATGCTTCAAAATAAGATCCATATACAATATAGTTTTACAACTTATGAATATATATTTATTTAGATGAACAATAACGTATTATTTATTCTTTATTTTAAATACATATAAAAATAACTATAAAATTGGCATATTATATGTGACAATAGTAATTATGTCTTTCAAAATCATACTTTTAAAAGTTGAGTTATATAAAGATAAAAAATTCATATCTATAATTTTGAACCTATAGCATTCCATGATGGTATTACATGAAGAATCAAATGAAAGTTTGTCATCGAGATTTGACTAATTATTTTATTCTTATAATATATATTGTATACATAATTATTTATGTTTTTTTCCCTATATCTATATGTCAGATCTTATTCTTTTCTCCATTAACCTAATTCTACTAAAATTATTTGGAAATCAAGGTTCGCGTTTCTAGACTATTTGAGGTCACGGATCATAAAAAAGGGGGAAGTTTGATAAGTCTTGATATGGTCATAATTGATGAAGATGTATTTTTTTTCTCTTAAATAGTATTTTCGATTATTAATAGAGGTTAGTTTTATATTTAATTAATTTTCTTCATGGTACTATCATTATGATCTTCATTTTGGTTTTCCCATCTTCCATTTTATATGCGTTAGTATTTATGTCCTATATTATAAGTTGAAGTTGTGGCTGACACTCATGTTTTTCTCTATTCTTTCTGTCCTGCATCCATTAAATTATTACCCTCTACTTTCTTAAAGTATCACTCAGGAATTATTTATGTTAAAACTGTATTAGCTATTGTTAGTCATACCTATTATTGGGCTACCATTTAATAATAGACTTAGCTACAATATTCAATTGAATATTAAAAATTATAAAATTTGTATATCACAATAACAAATCTAGAAATTACAGTATAATGACAAATACTTTCTCCGTTTTTTTTCTACTTCAACAATTGGTTTGGGCAGGTTTTTAAGAAAATAAAAAATGGGTAGTTTAGCATAGAGGTACCTCTTTAGTTAACTAGAGTATGGGATAAATAAATACTTAATAAAGTAAACGCAACTTTATAAGGAAATTTGGGTAATTAATGATGGTTTTATTAACATAAAGTAAAGGTTATATTGTCAACTGTAATTGCTTTTTTTACAAAAAGTGGAATGGTTCCAAAAGATGAAACTACCTAAAGCGGTAATTGTTGTAATAGAAAAAGAACGGAGGAAGTATGTAAATACAATAGTGTTGAAAAATCTCATTTCACAGCAGCACAAAATCAACATTAATATTAACAAAAAAAATTGCAATAAAATAAAATAAACAACAACCCGTGCAACGCACGGGCTTCAAAACTAGTAAATATTATAAACGTAAATGCAATTTATAAACATTCTATTTGATGCTCAAAGGAAATCAAGTCATTTAATTAACTTTTTTTTTGACAAGAAGTCATTTAATTAACTTAACAAGTTTTAAAAATATCTCAAACTTGAGTGTTACACATATTAATCTTCCTAATCTCCGCACTATTTCTTTACGCACTATAAACCATCTCACTATACATCTTTACTTTTTCGTCTGATCCAACATTGCTTTCAATCATTCAATTAAGAGGTTCAAGAGATTCTGCCCATGCTTCTGCATTGAATCCACGAAGTTCATTAGGCAAACCTTCGATTTCGACCTCGAATTTTTCTTTAGACTCTAAATCAAAACAGACTATCTTCTCTACTTCTTTCTTAAAACTAGTAACTTGAATTTCTTCCACCCTAAAGATTGGTGTAGGACAAAGCATAACATGAAAAGATGAAGGTAAATATTCAGGGTCAAAATCATTATTCTTCAATGGAGACCAAATTTTCTCCATAATACCATCATTCTTCAACATCCATATGTCAAAATCATCTGTTACTAAATGCAATTCTCCTCGAAAAACTGCCAATCTCGAGTAATTTGGGTTGATTTCATTAGGAAGTTCTATCTCATCGTATTTTCGAGTAAAAAGATCAAAACTTCTTATTAGAATCGGACTCCCGGTAAATTTTCGGTCTATCCAGTGCAACGAATTTTTAGCCGTAACACTTCGGGAATGACTGTCATGAAAATTCCAAGGTGGGTTCTCAATGATCTCCCATGAATTCTCCTTCATGCTATAAAGTTGCGTTTCCTTTCCTATTTCATGAAATGAGCACCCGTAATATGTGATTAAACTCAGTATCTTGTAATCTTCGGCAATGCAATCATACGCGAACTTATAACATGGAGCAGCATATCTACGAAATTTGAATTTACTATTTTGATCTGGTAACTTTTTATAGGCGCGAGTGGCAGGATTGTATAGAGCAAAATAATATGAAGATTTTAAGCATATCAAGCCGTTGCACGAGCCTACTAGTTGATATTCGTCTAGAGGATCTTCTGGCACGGGGTAATGAAGTTCGGCTGCACGGAGTTGAGGATCGTGGAAATTGAAAGTATGGAGCGACGAGTGGCCTAGGACGATGACCGCGCCACTAGAGTTTGATTTGGAAAATTGATTTTTATGGAGTTCAATAAAATCTTGGCGATTGATTATGTTTCGCCACGATTTCGAAACACACTTGAATCGTACAAGAGATTTGACGGGAAGTCTTGAGAGGATATCTGTGATTAGCTCTGTTGGAATATGAACGGACGTTCTCCTATGATTACCCATACCTACAATTAACTTCTGAAACCTAAAGAAAGTTATGTGATTCTGATTCAAGAAACTGGAAAATGTGAGAAATTTTAGTTGTTAATCAAATTATGATCCGAGTACTGCAAACTGGGACTATATATATGAGTTTGGAGCATCTCCTGCTTCTGTCAGGAATCGGAAGTCGAATTGTATTAGGTAACTATGTTATTAGGCGTGTATATTATTATGCTGTGATTTGTTTGCTTATTTGTGCTATGATGTAATTGGTTGTACATTAATGAGAGCCTTGTGCCGCAAGACTGCTTGTGGGTCCCTCCTCGCGGTTTAATTAGTATGGCTGAATAGAAAGTCTTTCAACACTAAAAAAAAAGGAAAATTTGGTAATAACTACCTTTATTTTACCAACTTATTGAAATAACTACCTTTCTAAATTTTTTTTAAATTGAACTACCTTGATTGTTTTAAAAGTTAGAATATTGCTACCTTGTAACGGTTGCCGTCAAATTTTCCGTCTTGTAGGGTCCACTTATTGTTTTCCTCACAGTTTCCCTCTTTTCCTTCTCGATGTATTCCTTAATTAACTGAATTAGCAACAAATGATAAGTTATGTTAAATATCTCCCTCATTCTTTTCAAATTCTCTTTTAAAGATTCAATTGGGGTTAGGGTTTGCCAATTAAAGGAGCCTGCATTGCTAAAGTTGGTTAGCTAAGGGATCTAGTTTGCTTTTATTAGGATTGCTGCCACAAATTGAAGGTATGTATTACGAATTGCAAATTAGGGTTCTTAGAATTGGGGGAAATTGATGTACTTCGTGTTTCAAAAATCTGAACCTTCCACTCAAAAACTGATAATTTATGTGGGTTAATTAGTAGTTTCTTTTGGTTTGAAGAGACTTAATAAGTGGTTTTTTGTTCCTCCTCTCAATCCTTCTATGAAAATCCCAAAGACAAAACACAAATGGTGCGCCCCATGAGACAGAAAATTTGAGGATGGCAGTGACAGGTCAAAGCATTCCATGGTCCATTGGTGCCTACCTCCTTTTTGTAGTATAATGATGTCTTGATGAAGATGGCAGTGACTTGATAAAGAGAGAATGACATTGTGAAATGAGATGAAGGTTGGTGAGAGGAATCATTTGTAGTAAAGGATGAAGGTGATGAGTGAAGAGTAAAAAGATAGTCAATTTCGAGCTTTTGGAAAACCAATTATATAAGGAGTGAACCCCACAGGATGGAAAATTTGACGGAATCCGTTAAAAGGTAGCAATAACCTAACTTTTGAAATAACAAAGGTAGTTAATTTGAAAAAAAATTTAAAAAGGTAGTAATTCCAATAACTTGCAAAATGAAAGGTAGTTATTACCAAAAAATCCTAAAAAAAAAAAAACTTGCTGTCATACTCCCTCTCGTTTTTATTAGTTTACCCACTTTTCTTTTGGGCTTGTCCTTTATTAGTTTACCTACTTTCCTTGTTCTATTTTCGTAATGGTCTCACAAATTGTTTAATTATTATCTTTACCTCATCACTCAATTTTTATTGACCCACAACGTTGACCTCAAGTCCTCAACACAATATGTCAATAAATCAATATTTTCTCTTTCTCCTTATGACCCGCATACCTATTTCTCCTAAAACTTTGTATCCAAAGAAGTGGATAAACTAATAAAAATTGGATGGAGTATTTTGAGAAGGGATGTCAACATTAACCATTAGTCCTGGTCTCCTTGATGGATTCTAACAAGTTTGTTAGGTCTCTAAGCACTGCAGGCATATGTGAGTTTGATGGTATTGGAACAAGACCGACCACTAATTTTTTTGGGCACCACCATTTTCTTTTCATCTATACTACTATATTAAAAGGTGTTCCAACGAAAGTCTATGTGCCACGTGGCACCTCCTCTAAGGTGCTAATGCAAATACTCTATTTCAATGTCAAACCTCTCAACTAAAAAAGTAACATTGTGTAATTACAAGGTATCGAACTCATGACCTTTGAAATGAAAAGTGAGAACTTAACCATGAATCCAACATTACATCAATGTTTACTATTTCAAAATAAAATACAATAATGTCTTATAATTATATCTTATTAAAAGACTTATACAAGTAGTTAAATCCCTAACACTTTAATAGTAATAAAAAGAGACTATTGTAGACGTAAACTCTTAGTTCGGCCAATAATTTGTAGAAAGTTAAGCTATTGTTTTCATCTCCAAACTTTTAAGAGTTTTTTTTTTTTTCAAAATACTATGCAATTATTTATCATGTAATAACCCGGGGCATCGCCCGGGATACTCACTAGTTTAATAACGGAAAATGGGAGGAAAAATACTAAAGTGGCTTGGGCCCCTTTGACAGACTAAACTGACGGAAAACGTCTTTTGGTATTACTACCAAAGGTTTTTGTTGAAACACAAGGTGACACTCAAGAAGGGGGGGTTGAATTGAGTGGCTAAAACTAATCGATTTTCGCAAAAACACTCTTATGGCACAGTGTCGTGCACTGTGTTATTCACTCGTAAATTCTCCGATTAATGTTTTTGCTCGAACGAAATTGTATCAAACAATAAAACAATGAAATCAAATAATAAGACACAGGAATTTAACGTGGTTCAATCTCACCTCTGAGATCTACGTCCACACAAACTACTCTTTTATTAATTGAATCGTAAAATACCAAACTCTTGATACAATTCGATTCCCCCACTACTAACCCTAGTAGTGCTCCCCAACACTTAACTCTAAGTGTTGCCACTCTCTATAATAATGAAATTACAGAAAGAAAAGATCTTCAAAGCGTGCTTCTTATTCAAGCAAATAGAGGACAATTACAAACGTTGTTTTAGTTTCCTAATCTGACTAGAACTCTGTGCTATACTCTGTGCCTTAGGAAACTGTTTTCAGCTCTTAATATCTCCGATTTTTCCTCTCTGAAAACGTGAGTTATAAAACTGAGTTGCAATCCCTTATATATCTTGGTGAATTGAATAAAAATCCTTCTCCAAGATATATTATCTTTTGAACAATTTTTATTCCTAAAATAAAGGGATAAAATTCTTTTCCTATTCAAAAACCAATTTTATCTTTTATAAAAAACTGATTTTTCTTTTCAATTCTTATAAGATAAGAATTCTCCGATATTAACTAGTAATTATCTTTATAGAAAACTTATTATCACAATCAGTTTTTTTCTCTATCTTTGTTTTCCTTGTTAAAACTCCTTTTGTCTTCAAAACTCTTTTATCAATCGGTTTTTCACAATCCTTTTCCAAATCGGTTTTTATTAAAACTTGTTTTCGAAAATCTTTTGTTTTCTAAAATCTTTTTCTTTCAAAAATCTTTTTCCTTTTATATAGATATATAAAATTAACATAATTATTTATTTCCTTAACTCTAAGAAAATAATAATTATCCTAATTTTATATTTCTATACTTGGCACATAATATATCATCTAGTTCTAGCATATTACATTTTGCATATAGTAACTAAACTTGGAATTCAATATAAACTTGGACTCCAATCTTGAATCTTCATTTCTTCAAAGTCTTCATTTATTTATTCCTTTCTCAACCATCTGTCACAAACTTTCATACTATTACATATTATATTATTTTTCATCATCAAAACTTAACATGCACATGCACAACAAATTCCCCCTTTTTGATGATGACAAACACTCAATATAATATTATTAAGTAATCACTTTTTCCCCCTCAAAATATGCACCATTAATCACGTAAGGGAAAATAGCATAACATCATTCACAAGTAACATGGTAACCAAGATAACCATTTATTCATTAGTCTAAGTATTATACCCATCTTCCCCCTTTTGACATTATCAAAAAGGAGAGCATCAACATGTTTAGTGAGACAGAGTGAGATATAGTCAGCAAAATAATTCAAGTAGCTCAAGCAATAAATACTAAGGATGCTGGTGCTATGTCATAATCCAACTCACAATCCGAAGTCATTAAGCACAAATATAACCCAACTCACAATCCGAATTTCTGAAGCAAGAAATAATCATGAAGGATCATGGTTGATGGCTAAGAATGTAAGATGAATATAGGTAATGCAAACTTGAAGATTTGAAATGGCAATTGGCTCAACAAGTGCTTAAACCCTTTTTTTCATATTTTCAACTTCCGCAAATAAGCATCACAAGACTTTCATCACTGTGGCACTGTGCCACTGAACAATCTATTCCCCTTCAAATAAAACTAACCTTCGGATATACTGAAATCAAAAATGATGATCTTCAAAACTTTGATAATGTTCTTCACATTTGAATTGAACTCTAGGATTTATCTAAAATAAATGTCTTATTCTCCTTTTCTTTTCTTTTTTTTTTTTTTTTTTTTGTGAAGGAGAAGGAGACCATACAATATTACTAGAGTCAACTAATAAGAGATCAAAGATAATAACTTAATTCGGACCTCATTGTCTTTTTGATACATCTCCTGGCACTGTGCCTTGCACATTGTAAATCAGTACTGTTCATTCTTTCACGTATTTGAGTTTCATTCCAACCTTTTCATGTTCCCCCTTAACTGATGCGTCTTTTTCTTCCATCAAATTATCAAAATGTTCTTTCCCCATAGATTATCATGAATCAAGATTAAAAGCACTTGTTGAACTTTGGAGCAATGGGTGGGGAAAAGAAGGATAATAATAGAGAATTAAAGATAAGGTGGGACATATGAAAGAAAGAAATAATGAGGCACAAATGTCAAACTCATGAATAGAAAATCAGAATATTGGGCTAAAGATCAAGCCTGCTATAGGAGAAAGTATATGCATTTCATAGCTCAAAAATTCAGCAACTTAGGATCATATAGCTTATTAGTTCGGCAACTTAGGATCATGACATTAGGACAGCATCATTAGACCATTACGAGTCCTTCTTTATATCAAGTAGATCTTTACTCACTAAGCTTCACAAAAACACGCATCAACAAATCTCTAATTAACATATTTAAAGGAGGACAACAAGCATAATACTCAACTAATTTCCAGAATTTAATCCCAAAGCCACAAATTATATTGTAAAATATTCATGCATGAAATTCAACAGAATTACCTTGATCATACAATTGGGATATGCTTAACAAATTTTTTTCAAACCACTTACCAACATCACATTCTCTATGGAGTGTGTTAGGGATATGCCGACGTTTGTCAATACCAAATATTTCTCCTTTTTTGTTGTCACCAAATGTAACACACCCTCCATGGTAGGCTACTAGTGAGAGGAATTGAGATTTATCACTAGTCATATGTCTTGAGCAGCCATTTGTCGAGATACCATAGGCTGCGTCCTCTCACGTTTGCCTGCAAAAAGATCACTTGTTAATTTTAGGAACCCAAATCTGTTTGGGTCCCTTTTTCTTTCGTTGAGCTTCTAATAAGTCTTTTCTAACCCATATTTGAGTTACATACTTTACATTTTTTGCAACACTTTTTTTCTTGACATTACAATTATCCATAAGATGTCCATTCTTTCCACAAAAGTTGCAAATCAAATATTCGAGTAGATCGACATATTTTCTTTTACGAAAGTCTCTTTCAAAATTTTTGGCACTTTGTGCCTCCGGGTCCGTATATCCTAAACCAATTCTGTTTCGATTGCTAGTTGTACTGGAGATATATTCTAAGGCTTTTTGACCATCTAACCATTTTTCATACATTTTTCGAGCAATAGTCAATTGTGATTTTAAGAATTCAACAGAAGTGTTTAGATCGCTATTTCTTTTTCTCGAAATTTCCAAATCTCTTTTAACTTTATCAAGTTCATCACTTAACTTAGCATCATGAGGTAGCATAAGTGGAACAATTCTGGATCTTTGTCTTGATTCTTTTAACTCAGTTAACTCATGTTTTAACGATTCAATTTGATTTTCCAGATCCGAATTTTTAGCCTCTAGCACATTGTATGGCACAGTGTTATTAACAACTTCTTTTACGAGAGACTTTTCGCACCTTAAAGCATTTAACTCAACATTTTTCTCTTCAATCGTTTTTTCAAGTTCGTCATTCTTTTTCATCAATTCTTTACAATCCTTTAATAAATCCTTATATTCCAATTCCAACCCAATCTTTTGCTTAGTTAAATTTTTCACTTCTTTTCTCATGTTTGAAAAATCATCATTCATTTCTTGACAATCATCAATAATATTTCCCAGCAAAGTAACAAGTTGGTTTTTTGAAAGAAGATGTATTGAAGGTTTTAGAGAAAGAAGACTTACCTCGCTGTCTTCAGTTTCATCTTGGTAGTTTGAACTTTTCGCCATTAGACACAAGTGAGAGTCGTCCTGGCACTGTGCCCTTCTCTGTGATGTCTGTACAGCATTCAGACATAATTTTTCTTCATGGCACTGTGCCTCTGACTGTTCTTCATCAGAATCCGAATCTCCCCACACGGCAGCAATCATTGCTTTCTTGAACTCCTTCTTTGTTTGATCCCTTTTTTCTTCCGGCTTCTCATCATTCCATAAGGGACATTCCTTTATCCTGTGATTTAACTCTCCACACTTGAAACAACCCGAATTAGTAGCACTTTTCTTAAAGTTAGATGTAGTGCTCTTACCTTTGAAGTTTTCATCTTTTCTAGGATTGTTGTTTTTGTTCTTTTTGAGAAATTTTTTAAATCTTCTAGTAAGAAAATCAATATCATCATCACTATCACTATTTTCAATTTTCAATTCAGTTCTCAAGGCTATACCTTTGCTTTTTCGTTCATTATTTTTAGAATCTAAGACAAGTTCATGAGTCATTAATGATCCAATAAGTTGTTCTAGTGAAAGTTTAGTCAAATCCTTAGCTTCTTGAATAGCGGTTATTTTTGGGAGCCATCGATTTGTTAGACTTTTTAACACCTTTCTCACTAAATCTTCAGAAGTATATGTTTTGCCTAGAGAACGTAATTCATTAGTGATTAGTGTAAATCTAGTGAACATCTCTTTAATAGATTCGTCCTTATTCATAGTAAACAATTCATATTGTTGGACAAACAAATCTATTCTAGATTGTTTTACCTCATTCGTACCTTCGTGGGCCAACTCCAGCGTGTCCCATATTTCTTTTGCTGTAGTACAAGTCGAGATCCTTGAGTATTCATCAGGTCCAATTCCATATTGGAGAATACTCATAGCTTTGAAGTTTTTTTCGGCTTTTGCATAGTCGACTGAATTGTAGTCATCTTCATCTTTGTCGACCACATTTCCTTCAGCATCTTTGATTTGGATAAGGATTGGTCCTTTTCTTATGACTTTCCAGCATTCATAATCCGATCCTTGGATGTAGATCCTCATCCTAGCCTTCCACCATCCATAGTCTTTTCCGTTAAAAATTGGGCACTTTGTGTGTCTATCTCGAGAGTCATCTTGCATGTTCATGACTTCTATTCTCTAGGGATGAGCCTTTCGAGAATAGCCTGCTCTGATACCACTTGTTGAAACACAAGGTGACACTCAAGAAGGGGGGGTTGAATTGAGTGGCTAAAACTAATCGATTTTCGCAAAAACACTCTTATGGCACAGTGCCGTGCACTGTGTTATTCACTCGTAAATTCTCCGATTAATGTTTTTGCTCGAACGAAATTGTATCAAATAATAAAACAATGAAATCAAATAATAAGACACAGGAATTTAACGTGGTTCAATCTCACCTCTGAGATCTACGTCCACACAAACTACTCTTTTATTAATTGAATCGTAAAATACCAAACTCTTGATACAATTCGATTCCCCCACTACTAACCCTAGTAGTGCTCCCCAACACTTAACTCTAAGTGTTGCCACTCTCTATAATAATGAAATTACAGAAAGAAAAGATTCTCAAAGCGTGCTTCTTATTCAAGCAAATAGAGGACAATTACAAACGTTGTTTTAGTTTCCTAACCTGACTAGAACTCTGTGCTATACTCTGTGCCTTAGGAAACTGTTTTCAGCTCTTAATATCTCCGATTTTTCCTCTCTGAAAACGTGAGTTATAAAACTGAGTTGCAATCCCTTATATATCTTGGTGAACTGAATAAAAATCCTTCTCCAAGATATATTATCTTTTAAACAATTTTTATTCCTAAAATAAAGGGATAAAATTCTTTTCCTATTCAAAAACCAATTTTATCTTTTATAAAAAAACTGTTTTTCTTTTCAATTCTTATAAGATAAGAATTCTCCGATATTAACTAGTAATTATCTTTATAGAAAACTTATTATCACAATCAGTTTTTTTCTCTATCTTTGTTTTCCTTGTTAAAACTCCTTTTGTCTTCAAACTCTTTTATCAATCGGTTTTTCACAATCCTTTTCCAAATCGGTTTTTATTAAAACTTGTTTTCGAAAATCTTTTGTTTTCGAAAATCTTTTTCTTTCAAAAATCTTTTTCCTTTTATATAGATATATAAAATTAACATAATTATTTATTTCCTTAACTCTAAGAAAATAATAATTATCCTAATTTTATATTTTTATACTTGGCACATAATATATCATCTAGTTCTAGCATATTACATTTTGCATATAGTAACTAAACTTGGAATTCAATATAAACTTGGACTTCAATCTTGATTCTTCATTTCTTCAAAGTCTTCATTTATTTATTCCTTTCTCAACCATCTGTCACAAACTTTCATACTATAACATATTATATTATTTTTCATCATCAAAACTTAACATGCACATGCACAACAGTTTTCGTATTTTTAAGATAGTTATTTTAAAAAAAGGGTTTTATAAGATACTCTCTCTGTTTTGTGAAGTTTTATTCACTTTTCATTACAATCCGTTCTTTAAAGTTATACTCACTTTACTTTATCCCTAAATTAGCAAAAGAAATATTATTATTTAATTGGCCTATGGCCCACTTTTATTTGCTTAATTATTTATTTAATTCAAATAGACCCAATGTTCTCTCTCTTCATATTACTATTTGTTTAATGCAAGTGCGCCAAAAGAGTATAATCTCTCTTCTATTTCCTAAAATACTGTGTATATAGTTACTCAGCAAAACTTCAAAAAACGGAGGAAATAGTTTTTTAAAAAAGTGGCAATATATGGTAGTTTTAGAAAAAAATCCAAAACCTAATCACTTTCTTTTATCTTCTTTTCATTTCTCTTCCCTTCCCTTCCCTTTCCTTCTCTTCCTTTCACTTTCTTTCCTCCACTAGTAAAATAGTGTTGTCAATAGGGGTATGCACCGGTCCAGGATCGGACCGGGATCGATTGGACAGTGGACCAAAATCTGGTTGTGGACTGGGACCACCCTGGAATATTCTGGTCCAGTCCTGTCTCGGTCCGGGACAGAATATTCTGGTCCGGTCCCATCCCAGTCGTGTTTTGACCGATTGGACAGGAATCTGTATTTAAAAAAAATAATTCCTTAGATTTAAACGTATATATAAATTAGATATATTAAAATTTAATAATTTTAAAGGCAATAATCATACAGGCAACAAACATTAGGTTTTTAGTTGTATGATTTATAATTTTTAAACTTTTTTAACCTTTAGACTTTTTTAACCAAAAAATAGAAATTCCGCTCCACCGGTCCAGACTGGAAAGGTTTGGTCCATTCCGGTCCAATTTCGATCCGAATTCAGGTCCCGGTCAAAATCTTGTCCCGGTCCGAATAGAGATGACAAGGGATCGCATCTGAACCAGATCCTACTGGATCCAAATCCGTATTATTATAGATAATCGGATCCGTTGGTTCCAAAAATTCAGATCCAAATCCATTGGATAAGCAGATCCATGAATCTGGACCTGGATCCATATAAATTTTTGCTTTTTTTACTTAAAAAAGGTAAAACACATGAAGAATTATTATTAAAAAGATAATTATTAATCACTTTATTTTTTATTTTACAACACAATAACATTAATGAGGCTATTTTAATTCTCATAAAACATATTATCACTTAACCATACCTACGCTAATATATTTTCCAATAGAAAACGGATCAATGGGTGGAATCTGGACTAGATCTCAAAAGTAAGATACAATCCAGGTCCGACCCACCACACTTAGATCTGGATCCAACTCGGATTTGCTGGACGAAAAATTTAAAAGATCCATATCCTATAAAAAACCTTTGGTAGCACTACCAATTTTCGATCTATTTTAGTTTGAAAATGGAATTAAATCTAATCCAATTGATTGTGTATGTATAATTAAAATCTGTATCGACATCGCACAAATCTTAATCAACGAATTTAGCCCAACTACTCACAAAGAGAGAGAAAAAAACTAATATGTGGGTAAATAAAGCCAAATAGATTGGTATCAATAACCCTATAGATGGGTAGATTTAACTCAATGAGTAGTTAAATTCTCTAATAGAGAGAGAATGAAGATTTATTATTGACATGAAATAAAAACTAGATTAAACAAGAAAATTGGGGCGTACCATTAACCTAAAGATTCGTAGTAGCCAATAGGCCGATAAAAAAATTAGGGTTTTGAGGGGAAAGAGAAAAAAGAGGGTTATAATAGTTCATTAGTTAAGATTACAAGAAGTTGATAGACATCAACATAAATCAATAACATTTTACATAATACCATTGGATTTTTTATATTAATAAAAAAGGATGTCAAAGACTCAAAGTATGAAATGTAATAAAACACTACAAAACTAAAGTCAAAATAGAACAACTAGGGAAAACATAGGAGAATGAATGTATTTCTCATGCAACTTCTTTGTTCTTCCCTTCAATTTTGTTGATACACCCATCTACTAGTTTGATAAGGGAACAAGAGATTCCACCCATGGCAATACTGCAGAGAATCGACTTGGTATTGATAAACCTGGAATTTCAACTTCCGTAGCTTCTTGAGATTCTAGATCACAACAAATGAAGTTTAGTGGTCCTCCCATAAACACAACTAGGATTTTGCGCCCGTCTTTCGTGCAAGCAAGACTTAGTCCATGATTCCAATGACTGTACGCAGGCTTAAAGGGCATAGATGGGCGACGAAATAACCGAGTCCAAGACTCTCGCACACCATACTCCTTCATTAACCATATATCCAAACAAGATGTTAATATGATCAGTTGTCCTTTTAGAACCGCCAAAAAGAAGTAATCATAGGGAGTAATTTCTTCTGGAAGGGGGATCTCGTAATATTTTTGAGTGAAGAGATCAAAACACTTTATGTTTTTACGGTTTCGATCAATCCAGTGCAAAGCATTGTTAACTAAAATACTAGGGAGTCTTGTTTCAAAATAAATAATACAAGGGAGTTTGATAGAGTGCCAACCCCAAGGAGGGTTTAGAATGATCTCCCATGCATTAATTTTCAAACTATAGAGGAAAGTGATCCACTCGGGTTTTCCATAACAAGGGATCGGCGATTGTGCAAACCTTAAAATCTTATAATCATCGGAAATGCAATCATAAGAAAATTGAACCTCTGGGTATAATGTCCTGCACCCTCTCGTCGAAGGGACGTTAGGTAATTTTTTGTAGGCTTGAGTGGCGGGATTGTAAAGAGCAAGTTTATCATCGTTGAACTTGACGCAAAGTAAGCCATTGCATGATCCCATTATTTCAAAATCTTGTTGTTTAGGTAAAGGATAGTAAGCCATTGCTTGATGGTACGGAAGTTCTGTGACACGACAAGGGAGATCGTAGAAGTCCAAAGTGTAAAGAGAATTACGCACATAGAGGATGAGGGTCTTATTAGAGTTTGAATTGAGGGAATGGCTTAGATGAAGTTTGATGAAATCGGGACTATTGATTAGATGGTACCATGATTTGGAAACACACTTGAGACGAAGAAGAAATTTATCGGGAAGCAATAAGAAGATCTTGTGGAGTAGGTCCAAAGGAAGCAAAGGAGGATCATAAGTCGTTTCTTCCTTATTCACGTCCATTGCAATATTAGAACTGCAGATCAAGGATACAAGGTTCATTACAGTGTATAGATCCAAACCGCCGGTAGACATCACCATTTTTCTAATAAATCTTCTTTTTTTTGTATGTGATAACACATATTTGAAGCAAAACCACATAATCCATAGCACGAGTTACCATCACTTGATAAGCAATTGATCATCCGAAGCTTATAGAAGTAGTTTACTACGAGTCTACTTCCAGATCTGAAATCATTTCTGCAACTGATAACTAGCTAGCTAAACATTGCCCTTTAACGAACTTTACATTAATGGCCACATTTGTACCTTATATACATAAGACCTACTATATATGTTTTCCCTTATCCCACAAATTGTTTTAAAATTCAAAATCAATTGATTATTTCTGATAGCAAAGTAGGTCGAGGACTGTACTACTAGAACTTGGGTCATTAATGACAACTCAATGAAGAAGGACCAAAATCCCATCGCAAATGTCTTTTGCAACGGGGCTAACAGCCAAATAATGATGGATACACCCATCGCAAATGCCTTATGCGACGGGCTAAACAACGAGATTTTCCTTCAATGACGGCCCCCTTTTATAACGGGTTTGCGGCGGGAATTCCCGTCACTATTGGCCTTTAGCAACGGGATTTCCCATCGATCGTTAACGGTGCAATTTCTTGTAGTTGATGGATTCCATTAAACTTGGAACAATTGAATTAAACAGCAAAGATAGCAAAGGCAAAATTAGTAGCATATCCCCTAGTTTTCCTAAAAAGAATTATAAGATCCTAAAGTCAACATCAATTTTTACCAGCCAAAAAGGTCAACCTCAGATTCTTCTACATATTGCATGATTATTTCAATTAAAGTACTTGTGTATTTGTTGCTCCACATCTCGAAATGTGGAAATCAAATTCTCAAGATAATCTCCAAATTTAATTCAGCATATTCAAAATAAATTAAAGATTCTCAAAGACAATCTAAGACTAAAATGCGTTACAAAAACCATTGAATTCAAGAGTAAGTAAACAAAGATGTACAAAACTAAGCATATAGGACATAGGAGTAGCGTTAAAAATCAAAGAACATAATCTCTTACCAACTAATTTGAAGAATGACAAAGCTGCGACCTTGTATCTTGAAATTTTGAACTGGAATTGTGAAAAAACTGAAATTTTCGTTTCTGCAAATCCTGTGGTAAGCCACTTTTTATTACTGCTGCAGCCAAGTCAACTAAAGATTCCGTCTTCCAAAACAAACAAACAAATATATTATACGCACGTTAGACACCATTACCACCAAGTAGCTTACACGTTGTCCAATGTCGACTCTCAACCAATTTTTTTTACTTTCATACTTATTTATGTTCAATGTTGACTATTTATCGTATTTTTATGTCGACTAAGGCTCTGTTCTTTTGGACTGAATAAATGGAATTCGGTTCGGTTCGGATCGATCGGTTCGGTTCGAATCGGATCGGATCGGTTCGGTTCGAATCGAGATCGTTCGGTTCGGTTCGGACTTATTCGGTTCGGTTCGAGATCGATCGTCGTACTACAACTTATTGATTTTATTTTTATTATTATTATTATTATTATTATTATTATTATTATTATTATTATTATTATTATTATTATTATCATCATCATTATTATTATTATTATTAATATTATTATTATTACTATTATTATTATTACTATTATTATTACTATATTCTTATTATTATTATTATTATTATTATTATTATTATTATTGTTATTATTATTATTGTTATTAGTATTATTATTACTATTATTATGACTATTATTATTTTTATTATATTCTTATTATTATTATCATTATTATTATTATTTTTATTATTATTGTCAAATATAGTTTTGTAAATATAGGAGTAGTCAAATGTATGTAAATATAGTTTTGTATTTTGTAAATTAGGCAAGTCAATATTCTGTTGCTTAGAATTAGGAGTCATGCATGCTATTGTTACTATTCTACAGTATTAGGCGTGAAACATGCTATTGGTTTTGTATATATTGACTTGCGAATAGCAATCTTGGAGGAAAATATTATATTAATAATATTATTACTTCATATCATTATTATTCTACTTGTTATTATTAATATTACTCAATTCATAAGAATATTATTATTATGCATATTATTAGTATTAGTATTAATATTATTATTATTATCATTATCATTAATATTATTAATTATTATCATTATCAATGATGATAAAAATATTACTCTACTTGTAATTATTAATAATACTCAATTCATATCGGTTCGCCCGAATCGATCGGTTCGCTGGACCGGTTCGCCGGGCCGACTTATTCATTTCGCCGATTCGGTTCGGACTTATTCATTTCGGTTCGCTTCGACTTATTCAAGCCAAAAAGAACAGAGCCTAAAATTATAAAAATTGATATCTTGAAAAATTATACTGTGAGATGAAATTCATACATATTCATAGACCTAATAGACCAGTGTTTCTTAAAACTTTATACTACATTTCTTTCTTAATACTTACGACATTTTCTCTTTCTGAAGTTTCATTACTTGTAATATTTCTTTTTCTAATAAATTTTTATAGTCCCTCTATTTTAAAGATTATTTAACTTTTCGTTTGAGCTCTCCCCTCCTCTCTTTTTCTCTCTCAAATCCTAGCCTCCTCTACCCCTTTTTCATTAATTTGAGGCTGCCATGGATGATTTCATCCATGGTAAGCCCCTTTTCCCCTTTTATTTTCAATTTTTAGTTCATTTTCTTGTTTTGTTTAATAAATTAGTCTCTCTTTATAAGATTTTTTCAAACCCTATTATGGGGTTTTTAGTCTTTGTTTTGGGATCTCCTTCTCCCCTATGGGAGTTGTGAGTATGATTTTTTTGTTTTTAGGTATGAGTAATTGTTCTCATTGGTTGAAGTTCGAGACTCAATATGAAGGTATTGAAATCTCGGATGCGATCAACATGGCTCGATCAAGAATGATCTTCCCAAACTATGTCATAATGATAGACTTCCTAATCAAAAAGTCGCTTGATTCAAGAAATACAGGGGGTTGTATTTGTATTCTTCGATCCGGTTTATTGTAGTTTCTTCGAAAACGAATTTGATTTAGCCTTGTTTAAGTGTATCTTGTTTTTCTTTAATACCTATTGTAGATACCGTTTAACCTTCAATTAATGAAATTTCTCTTTCAAAAAAAAAATTTAACTTTTTGTTTAAGGGCATTCCATAGAGATCTTCCTACTTTTATGTTGTTTTTTATTTGGTAATGTATATTTCCATTTGCACAATACTTTACCCTACTCATTGGACCTACATACTTCTACACTCACTCACAGCTACATCTATCTTTTAATAGGTACTCTCTGTCCCACAAAAATTTGAACACTTATTGAAACACGTAGATCAATGTATGTCACAAGTTATTGTAGGGTAGTTATCAAAGTGCTCCAGATTTTTTGCAATAACTTAGGTTGTTTGAAAAATACACATTGCATTCATTCCATAGACCATAGAATTGAGTTACTGGACAGTTTCAAACAAGACAACAATTAGCTTGCTTTCAGATCCACAATGACGGTATATGCTACAAAATTCAGGATAATGAAAAAGCCAATATTATCTTAATAACATCCAAACTAGTAAATCAACATAAGTATTCTTCAAACAATTTAGGCTCTTCCCTTCAGTTAGTTTGATAGAGGGACAAGAGATTCGACCCATGGTAGTATGGCAGAGAACCGTTTTGGTAATAAACTTGGAATTTCAACCTCCGAAGCTTCTTGAGATTGTAGATCACAACAAATAAAGTTTAGGGGTCCTCTCAAAAGAGCTACTAGGATTTTGCACCCATCTTTTGAGCAAGCAAGACTCAATCCCAAACGCCAACAAAGAAAGCCAGATGCGGACTTATATATATCGTTCCACTGCGTAGATGGGCAGCGAAACAACCGACTCCAGGACTCTTCCACACCATACTCCTTCAGTATCCATATATCAAGATAATATGTTACTATGAACAACTGTCCTTTTAAAACTGCCAATAAAGGGAAATAACCAGGACTAACTTTTTTGGGAAGGAGCAACACGTAATACCTGCAAGTGAAAAGATCGAAACACTTTATGTCTTTATGCTCACAATCCATCCAGTGCAAAGTGTTGTTAACCAAAATACTAGGGAATTTAACAGAGTCCCAAGCCCAAGGGGGGCTTAGGACCATCTCCCATGCATTGATTCTCAAACTATATAGGAAGGTTTCCCAATTGATTAATTCAGACCTATGAATCTGCGATTCTGCCAACCTCAAAACCTTATAATCATCGGACATACAGTCATAGAAAAACTGGACCTCAGGAGATAATTTCCTGAACCTGTTCTCGAAGTTGATTTGAGGTAATACCTTGCAGGCTCGAGTGGCAGGATTGTAAAGAGCAAGGTTATCGTCTCTAAATCTGAAGCAAATTAAGCCGTTGCATGATCCTGTCATTTTGAAATCATGTTGTTGAGGTGAAGCAAAGTTCGCCATTGCTTGATGGTAGTTAAGTTCAGTGGCATGACATGGGGGATCGTTGAAGTCCAAAGTGTACAGAGAGTTAGATGCATGGAGTATGAGAGTCCCGTTACAGTTTGAACCGAGGGAGTGACTTAGATGAAGTTTGATGAAATCGGGACTATTGATTACATGGTACCATGACTTGGAAACACACTTGAGACGAAGAAGAAATTTATCGGGCAGCAATAAGAATATCTTATGGAGTAGGTCCAAAGGAAGTAAAGGAGGATCATGAGTCGTCTCTTCCTTATTTACGTCCATTACAATATTAGAACTGCAAGTCAAGGATACAAGGTTAATTAATGTGTATAGATCCTAACCCCCTGTAGACATAACCATTCCTCTGATAAATCTAATTTTTTTTGTATGTGATAACACATATTTGAAGCAAAACCACATAATCCAAAGCATCAATTACCATCACTTGATAATTAAGCAGTTGATCATCCAAAGCTTGTTGAAGTAGTTTACTACACGAGTCTACGACAAGTTCAGTTCTCTAATCAATATAAGTTTCAAAATCAACGTACTATTAAGTTTCAAAACCAGGATTATCAAAGTGGGGGACAAATTACGGACATCGGACATTCGGATAAGAAGTTTAGAAAAAAAAAAGCACTACAACACATATAGTGATATAGATAAACTTTAAAGTGTTAAAAAAAGGGTCAAGTATGTTTTCAAGACCCGTCTCACACAATAAGATTAGGTGATACATTTTGTAAACGCGCTATCTTTTATTAAGAAAGTAAAACTAAGCCGCACAACCGAAATTATACGCTTATGGATGAGAGCAAAAAGTAAAACAAGAGTAAACAATCAGAACCGAATTCTGGCATTTAACCGAACCCCACATCATAACAACAACTAGGCTATAAAAAAACAGCTCTCTAATCTCACATAAAAACAGATCTCATAGACCATAGCACCAAAAAGAACATATAAAACAGATATCAAATTAAAACAAGAAAAAAAAAAGTTAAACTAAAAAACAAAACAAACCCAACTAATTAAAACTAATATATTACTGATTACAATGAACTAAGACAAATGACACCACTAAAACAATACAAAGTCAGCAATGCCAGAACGAGATCAAAGTAGTTGATCCGAGAATCAAAATCAAAGAGAAAATAATAGATCTTCCTTATCCTACCAAGTATATATTATATCAAGCCCCAACAGTAGTATAAGCGTAAATTCATTAAGAGATGATATAATAAAGAAAAGGGAGGGCGTGACTTACATGATGAACATGTTTTTGACTGGAAATTAAGTGTTTTAATCGGAGTTCTTGTCTGTAAACTCGCTGAAATACAGGAGTTTAAGGATTGTGAAATTACAAATATACCCAATTAACTCATGGCTGGGTTCCTCACTTTCCGGCGGCTCGTTGCAAGTAGTTAGGGTTTTTCGGTTTCTCACTTTCTTTCATTCCTACGTTTCTCTCTCTTCCTTTTGGTTTGCTTTGGCTTTTTTTTTTTTGAGGGGTTGGTTTGTTTTGGTTTTGTCACCAACTTTTTGTCATTTACTTATATGGACCTGGTCCACACTAATTAATGCTAATTCATATAATTTATGAAAAAATGGTCACTATATTAAAAAAATAGATATATAAGATGAGTAGATATATATTGTAAAGTTTGATTATGTGAAAAAAAATTACTATGTCATAAAGTGAAAATATCATTATGATAAACTAATGTAAGAAAGAGTGATTATATTAAAAAGAACGGTCACTATAGTAGATAGTAATCGTATAGTGTAACTTACAATTTTAAAAGGTTACCATATGGAAAAAAAGTCACTATGTTACATAAGTGGCTTTGGTCCACAATAATATTATTGTGGACCAGGTCCACGCAAGAGTAACTCGGGGACATATGTCCCCATGTCCCCCTGTTGGCTCCGTCACTTTAAAGTACTTCCAAATCTGAAATCATTTTTGCAACTGATAACTAGCTAAAACATTGCCCTTTTAACGAACTTAACATTAATGAGATTATTAGATAAAAAAACAGTAGAACAAGGATCTCACAAAGATGAATTCAATGAAAGTGAATCTTCTAGGGGTGTAATCACTTTCCCAAAAAAAGTACTCCGACCCTATACTGAGCGTGGGTTGCACGAAATCCTCAATCGAAGAACAACAATGTTCTTGCTCAATAAGAACAATGTCAATTAAGAACAAATGTGTGATGTAGATTTGTGATGATGAATTTGCTTTTGTGCTTGTGTTTTTTAGAGAGTTTCTAACCATTCAATCATATGATAAGAGTCTCATATATATAGAGGATCATTTTAATGCCTAAAACTATACGTTAAAAGCATAATAACCGCTCAAGGCAACAAGCAACATTTCGCGACAATCAGCAACCTGATGAAATGGAGCGCTCGCTCCTCCATGGAGCGCATGCTCCATGGTCATCATCACTCCGTTGCTTTGCTTCCTTAATCCCTGCCAACTCTGAGCGAGCGCTCTATGATAGGAGCGAACGCTCTACATGGACATCCTCTATATACTACGTTGTTAAGTCACGACACCATAACCAAGCGACTTATACAAACATAACATGAATATAATCATACAAATGCTCTAAATCTCCAACAGAGATATGGGTAACCACATTTGTACCTTATATACACAAGACCTACTATGTTTTCCCTTATCCCACAAATTGTTTTAAAATTCAAAATCAATTGATTATTTCTGATAGAAAAGTAGGTAGGGGGTGTACTACTAGAACTTGGATCATTAATGACAACCTAATGATGAAGGGCCAAAAATCCCGTCGCAAACGCCTTTTGCAACGGGGCTACCAACCAAATAACGATAGAAACACCCATCGCAAATGTCTTTTGCGACGGGCTAAACAACGAGAATTTTCATCAATGACGACCCCCTGTCATGACGAGTTCGCGACGGGAAATCTCGTCACTATTGGCCTTTAGCAACGGGATCTTCCATCGTTAATGGTGCAATTTCTTGTAGTGGTGGATTCCATAAACTTGGAACAATTGAATTAAACAGCAAAGATAGCAAAGGCAAAATTAGTAGCCTACCCCTTAGTTTTCCGAACAAAAATTCTAAGATCCTGAAGTCAACCTAAATTTTAACCAACAAAAAAAGTCAACCTCAAATTCTACTACATATTTCATGATTATTGCAATTAAAGTACCTGTGTATTGTGACTTTAAATCTGAGAAATTATCTTAATTTCAAAAATTTCTAAATGACACAAGACAAGTCATTTCTAATTCTTAGCCCATTAAAAACACACAATTTGTTGCTCCGCATCTCGAATTGTAGAAATCAAATTCTCAACATAATCTCCAAATTTAATTCAGCATATTCAAAATATATTAAAGATTCTCAAAGACAATCTACGACTAAAATGCGTTACAAAAACCATTGAAGTCAAGAGCAAGTAAACAAAGAAGTACAAAAGTACAAAACTAAGCAGATAGGAGTAGCTGTAGCGTTATAAATCAAAGAACATAAACTCGTACCAACTAAATTGACGAATGACAAAGCTGCGACCTTTTATCTTGAAATTTCGAACTTGAATTGTGAAAAAACTGAAATTTTCGATTCTGCAAATCCTGTGGTAAGCCCCTTTTTATGACTGCTGCTACCAAGTCATCTAAGGATTCCGTCTTCCAAAACAAACAAAAAATACTACTATATAATTTACGCATGTTAGTAGGGATGGCAACGGGTCGGACTGGGACCGGATTATGCATAATCCGACTCCGACCCTACAAGAAGTCGGATTTTAAATCCGAGTCCGACTCTGAAAATCCGACTCCGACCCGACTTAAAATCCGAACATCCGACTCCGAATCCGATCCGACTTAAAATCTGAACATCCGACTACGAACCCGATCCGACTTATTTTTCCGCCCATTTTTTATACTAGAAAAGTCTTCTACAATACAATAATCTAATCATTACAATTTTTTCTAATAATCATATGGAAATCTTATATAGTACAAATAATCTAAATATTACTATTATTTTTAACAATCTTTTCTTCAATGGGAAAATCTTATATAATCCAATTGACTGAAAGTTGAAGTCAAATAATACATTAACATAAATAAGAATAACGGATTAACTGACTTAAAGTCGGAGTCGGATTCGGATGTCGGATTATTTTATGAGATCCGACTCCGACCCTCCTCCAACTCGGAGTCGGACTTTTCAAACGGAGTCGGATTCGGATTATTTTTTTCCGAAGTCGGCTCGGATTATTTCCTTCGGATCGGGGCGGACTAGGGTCGGATCCGGACTGGATTGCCATCCTTACATGTTGGGATGGAAATGGATGATGGATCATCCATCATCCTCTTAACCCGGTTATATTAAGCGGGTGAAAACCCGAAATAAATGGATGAAAAGCGGGTGGCGGGTGAAGCGGGTGGTGGGTGAAGCGGGTGGTGGATGCGGGTCGGATGTGGGTGAGATTTTTTTCATCCGTCACCCGATCCATCACCCGCTTAACACCCACCCATCATCCATATTATCAATTACACATGTTTATTTACTTACTTTATAAAAAATTTAGTTGAAAATTTTAATAAATATGTATCTTATGCCATATTTTTTTGTAAAAATTGTTATATATCTCCTCACCCGCTAACCACCCGACCCACCCGTTCACCCGATGGATGACGGATGGATGGATGCGGGTGATGGTTTATGCGGGTGATGGATGGATGCGGGTGGAGCGGATGGATGCGGGTGGCGGATGCGGGTGAAGCTCCACCCGCCCCGAACCCGATCCATTTCCATCCCTACTTACACGTTATATCTAGGTAGCTTTCACGTTGTTCAATGTCAACTGTGATCATTTTTTTTGACTTTCATACCTATTGATGTTCAATGTTGACTATTTATACTTTCTCCGTTATTTAATAATTGCAACATATAGGGTTTCATATTTTTCAAGGAGATGAGAGAGTTAGAGGGAGATATGAAAAAAGAGACCCATGTGATAAGGAGAGAGATAGAGAGAAAACAGAATCAAATTTAGTTATGTTGCAATTAATATGAAACTTTCAAATAAGGGAAATGTTGCAATAATAAATAACGTAGGAAATACTTTATAGTATTTTTATGTCGACTAGAATTATAAAAAATTGATATCTTGAAAAAATATATAGTGAGACAAAATTCATACATATTTATAGACCTAATCAACAGCACATGTTTCTTAAAACTTCATACTACCTTCGTCTCTTAATACTTGCGACATTTCCTCTTTGTGAAGTTTCATTATACATGTAACATTTTTCTTTCAAATAAATTTTTACAGTCTCTAAATTTTAAAGATTATTTTACTTTTTGTTTTGAGGGTGTTCCATAAAGATTTTCCTACTTTTACATTTATTTTTTATTTGGCAATATATTTTTGGAAAAATTGACAAGGGCGGTCCCAACTCTGACCGCCCTTCCATAGAAGGTCCCAACTTTCGTTTATTCCATAACAGTCCCAACTTTGGGGGATGCTTTACAATAACGATCCAAGTGGACAAGTTACCGGTTTAAGCGGTATTTTTTTTAAAAAAAATTCTTGGGGTTTTCTATGATTTACCCCTATGTTTTTCAAAATTCTACGATGTACCCCTTATTTTTTTGTTCTACATAGTACCCTTCAACTCTTTGTATTTTCTCTATGCTACCCCTCCGTTAAGGTCAACGTTAAGTTGAACGTTGGTTCTTTATTTTCTAACATTTAGAGGGAAAATTTCCCATAAAAATTCGATTTATAGGTCGTTATTGCTTCTTTAAATCTAAAATATTCAGAATTTTATGAGAAGATGAAAAGGATTCGGAACTATAATTTTGGAGCTAGAGGACATAAGTTCTTGAGGTTTCGAATAATGATGGAGTTGACGGGCCATTACATATTCACATTAACGTCCATGATGAATAAGAAATAACATACATAAAACTTAAAAAGTTGAAAGGTACTATGTAGAACAAAAAAACATAAGGTGTACAACGTAGAATTTTAAAAAACACGGGGGTATCCCATAGAAAAACCTTTTTTTTTTACTTGTTCTAGAGGAGGCAGTTTCAAGGGATCGGAGGGGGTTTCAGGGGCAAGGGAGGGGTTTTATGGGACAGGGGAGGGGATGGTGGGGCAGGGGAGGGGGTTTCAAGGGCGAAGCGGCGACAGTGACCACCCGACAACACAGGAGAAGGAGACAGAGAGAATAGAAAAGCAGCTGTAACAATAAAAACACAGCAACAACACAAGAAAGTGGTGGCGGCAAATGTTGGTTCAGCTCCGGCAAGAAAGACGGCGTTAGCATCACCAAGGGGAAAGAGAGAGAAACGGTGCAGCTGTACCGCTAGTTCACGCACCAAGAATGAAATCAAGTAAAAAAGAGGAGAGAGTGCTGGGGCGACAGCGCCAGCGAGAGGAGATGAAGCTTCAGTGACAAAAAAGAATGTCGGCAGAGGGCGAGGGGAGCTGCGAAGAGAGAGAACGAGAGAGACGGTGGTTTGAGGGAAGGGGCTAGAGAGAGAGAAGCCACGAGGGAGATTTTTAGTTTCATCTGGCCGACGGCAGGCAGGCGGGAGGGGGAAAGGAGAGATGTGAGAGAGGAAGAAGGCACACGATAGGGTAGCTGCCAGCTGGGCTCCGATGAGCCGACGACAGGGAGCAAAGAGTGGTGGTTTTAGGGGCGAGGGAGGGGATGGTGGGGCACTATAGGAGGTTTCAAGAGCGGGGGAGGGGGTAGCGGAACAGGGGATGAGGTTTCGAGGGCGCGGGAGGGGGTGGCGTGGTAGTGGAGGAGTTTCGAGGGCGGGGAGGGGTGACAGTGCAGGGAAGAAGAGGGTGGCAGAGGTCGCAAGGGTGGTGGTTTCAAAGGTTTACCTGTTGTAGCAGGTCAGGTGACCTGCTAGGACTATTATTGTAAAACACCCCCAAAGTTAGGACTACTGCGGAATAATCGAAAATTGGGACCTTTTATGAAATGGCGGCCATTGTTGGTACCGCCCTTGTCAAAATTTCCTATATTTTTCCCTTTTCACAATACTTTACCCTACTTATTGGATCTACATACTTCTATACTCACTCACTACTACATCTCTCTTTTAATAGGTACCTCTATCCCAGAAAAATCTGAACACTTGTTGGGACACATCAATGTCATAAGTTGTAGTAGTATGGTTATCAACACTAGTGGAAAAAACGCTATATGTCACAACACAACCGCTGCGGTCCCTAAGAGAATCGAATCGGTAAATCCATGACATTTTAGGTGGGAAATTGGGCAACACAAACCGCTGCGGTTCTTAGAGAACCGGATCAGTTAACAGAAAACCGATCCGGTTTTTCTGTTAACCTTAACCGCAACGGTTAATGTTTGCCCAATTTCATTTTGTGTATCCCGCGTTTTCCCTAGCTCGCTTCAATTCTCATTTCTTCTCTCCCGTGAGAAAACCCCAAACCCCAAACCCCAAAATCAAAATTCTCTCTCTTCCCCGTGATATCTCTCTGTCTCTCTCTCGCTCACCGGTGCTACTGTTCCCGTGCTTCTCCCTCCTCTGCTCATGTTGGTGGTTACGGCGCCGTCGCGCCGTTCTCCTCTCCCGTCTCTCTTCGTGGTGGTGGTGGTGGTGGTGGTGGTGGTGTTGGGTGCGGTCGTTTCTCGCACCGCTGCTGTTCTTTCTCCCTCCTTTTGCGTTTATGTGGTAGCTCGTCGCTGGCGATGGTGCCGCCACCGGGCCACCCTTGTTGGTACTACCCCTTCTCTCTCTCATTTTTCTATTCTTCTCTCTGTATTTGCAAAGCTAGAATGCATACCATTGTTAATTTCTGAAATTTGAGTTGGATGAAATATGAAGATGTTGGTGTTGGATTAGTTGTTTATTTGCTTGGTGATTGAAACCTCTGGTTAGCACGGCAACAGCAGTGGGGGTGGGGGGCAGCGCAGGGGGTGGGGGGCAGAGCAGTGGGTGGGGGGCAGTGCAGGGAAGCATAAATCAAACTTCTACAATCCAATTTTTGTTAAGATTTATAATCTTTCATACAACTGTGCAAATCTTCATTCGTAGTTTGCATTTGATATTGGATTGTAAAATTTAAATCTCCATTTTTCTTTCTCCTTTGTTAATGTCGATTTTTTATTTGTTGTTGCTTCAAATGGTGAACTCTCTCTGTTCAAATGAAAGACGTTCTAGTTTCCGAAGCATAAATGAAAATATAAATTGTCAGTCTTAAACAGCTCGATGAATGGATTAATCCTTTAATCTTCACACTTTCATCGCGTTACCTGTCTGCTGGCACATTTTCATACTAATTTTATCTATTTTAATTATATTTTGATTTTGTTGAATGAAGTTAGGTTTTGTTAGAATTTGTTGAATGAAGTTAGGTTTTTTTAGAATGCATTGTGTTTCCGATTTTCGCTAATTATTTAACCTAATTTTTATTTGATGGATTCTTCAATACTATGAATAATGTTGGAAGTGGTTTTTTGTTTGTTTTTTCGTTAAAGCTTCGTGTGATAATGTCAATGCGTGAAATTGTTTTCGATTTGTTCATAAGCAGTTTGTGGAGGGATTCTGAATTGGAAGAATGGACTTTGGATTATTCTGAATGTAGTGATGGTAACTATGATGATAGTTTTGGATATTTAAAGTATATATTGAGATCTATTAAAGAGTTTGAAGTGAAGATGTTGAGAAAAATTCGACTATCAAAGAGTCTATCTATTGGATTTAGGGTACGATGAACTTGTTTGAATCAGACTTATTATACTTGATTGGATTTGATCCGTATTCGTTTTACTTGTATTTACATTGGTTTGGACTTGAATCAACCTTTGATTAGAGCGGATCAACTCTAAAACTAAATTTTCAAATGGAGACAAATCCAAGTACAGCAAGATCTCACAAGACTACATAAGAAGAATTAACTATTAACAAATATGAGTGACCATAAGATGAGCAGAATAGAACCTAAGAATGGCGTTACCTAAAATCAGTAGCTACCGAAACGAATTCAGACTATAACTCATAAAGGAGGATTGAGGAACATGGAAAGGATAATTTGGCTCTCAAGATAAGTTGGCTTAAAGGTTAGGCAACTTGTTAGCAACTGATGCAACCATGAAACTCGATCTTAATTACTGGTATTCAACTGAAATTTCAAGCATGCTTAACTACAAACATTGGGAACCTGACATCACTCTAGAGTCTAGACATTGATTATATCTTACAAGTTACGACTAATAGGTTACAACATCAAACTATGACGAAATCATAGAGAGCAATCCAGTTTATTCTTTTTATTCTTCAACTAGGCTTCTAATCACGGAGGAACTTTAAGTGAGTTTTCCTAATCAGTGCAGCAGCGATACATGATAAACTTCTCCATGGCACGACCACATTCTGCACTAACAACCTTCTCTAGAATGCTTCCAGTTGTGCCTGGTAGAGTGGTAGTATGAGACGGTTGCAGTGGTGTGGTGTTTGGAGTTTTTGCAAATAGTCTGTTATTGCTTGCACAAATCCTTTTAGTGGGACATCTTCCTTCCATTCACTAAAATTCATCAAGCATGTTAAGAGGGTGTCACCCTTTGCTTTAGTCTTTTCTGTTGACCCCCTGCTTATCAAAGCCCACCCTTGATCACTTGCATCAAAGCTCATCATCGTCACTATCTCCTGCATTATTCGGTCATTCTCTACAGTCCTCCTGTGCTGCATCTTGGAGTGCCACATGCTTTCCAGTCGCACCCAGAAAAACCATACTAGAGTTACGTCAGGTAGTACATGGCTCAAGCCCTGATCAACAATGGCATTGTTAATCTTACGAATCTTTTCCTTGAGGTTGCTTTTACCAACGTATAACATCTCGAGTGGGATGCCAGCTGCCTGTGCAGTAGCATGCAGTTCCCCAGTAAATTTCTGTATCCAGTCCATGTCCTCTCCTCCATACAAGCAAATATATTTTCCTTCTTGCATCTGTAACAGAGTAGCCATCATGAGTTGATTACCGAAAAGAAAATTTCTACGTTCTGAAAACATGAGTCTTACTGTTGATGCCCCTGAAAATTAACTAGTAGTCCAGATTGCATGTCTGACTATGGAGTACTTGAACTTTCATTAACCTTTTTATATTTATTTGCATAATGTTGCACTTTATATTAAGAAAATAAAACAGATACTTGTTGACATTTTCCTACATTGGTTTTAGTGTTCATCTTAAAATTAAGTTTGGTCTGCCTGTTGAGCGTTCTTGATGCAATGATGCACTTAAGTGTTTAAAGTAATTATTGTTGATGCTGGAGATGAGATCTCCAGAAGTTTGTTCCTACACTTGAGTAAAAGTCTCTATAAAGTTCTAATCTAGTAGTATCTGTTGTAACTACTTTTCCTAAATATTAGTGATTTCTCTGCATGTATCAAGAAAGGGTATCTGAAAGTTCTTGCTGTCTAATCTTCATAGGTGCTAGTCAATCATGTCGCACATATGTACAGACAAGTGATGGCTTGTTTGATGTACAATTTATAAACAATACACTGCCGAACTATTGAGAACACACGACTGTCAACAACGACATTTAGACAATCAAAGAAATGAAATTGAAGGATTGCCATACCCATTGGAAGATCATTGGTTCAATGGCGTCTCTTCATTAATTTGTAGCAATTAGATGGAAAATTTTGCTGTCGGTGATGTAATTGTAATTGGGAGCTTAATATTGCAGGTTACAGTGTTACACTATACTTGGATTGATATAGGAACACCAAATGTATCTTTTTTGGTTGCGTTGGATGTTGGGAGTGATTTGCTCTGGGTTCCTTGTGATTGTGTCCAATGTGCTTCTCTCTCTGCCGCTCACTATAGCAGTTTGGTATGCTGTTCTTCCTTATGCCTGTGTTCTTTTGTTGTTTTCTTTTGGTGTTAAATCCTTCACTTGTATGTTTTAATACCTATATTACTATATACTAATCTTGGTGGGTCTTGTTATTTTTTGAGACCTTCACTCTTTTTTATTGCATATAGATTGTCTCTTTTTTAGGAATTGTGTCCTTTTCCTTGTAATTGCTACCACATGTAGTACTCCTCTTTGGCCATATAAAAAAGATCACTCCTTTTTTAAGCCACAGTAATTTCTGAACTTGTGGACGTTGATAGAACTTCTACGTGTCTACATCCAGGGTCATCTGGCACCACTTTTTTCGTCCCTTCTCCACATTAATGAAATATCTTGAAATATTTATCACTTTACCCAAGGAGCTGAGAGGTGGTGTTTGGGAGGAAATATGAAAGAACTCGTTTTTAGTATGAGTGAAAAGTTCCGATCACAAGCATGGAGTATGGCTTGCTTTTTTTATTTACTCGCAGATGTATGTTCTTCGTCTTTCACTAATATGATTTATTTCTTAAAGTGGGCTTTCTGTGCATTATATCTGCTAATACTTGTAACAATGTTAACACTTATTTCCAGTAATTGATTGGCAGGTGCTCCTTGGTCTATGGGGCATCTATTATGCAGGATAAGAATCTCAACGAGTACATCCCAGATGACTCAAACACCAGTAAGCTTCTGACTTGCAGCCATCGGCTATGCACATAGCAAACAAACTGTAAAAGTTCCGCTCAGTCATGCCCTTACAATGTCCAGTACTTTTATGAGGATACATCAAGTTCGGGTCAGCTTGTTGAAGATGTATTACATCTCTCATCGAGCAGTAACAACTCTTCAATTGCAAAAGCTCCAGTTATCTTTGTGTATGCTAATTGACTTCAAGCATTATATATTTTCAGTACTGTTCTCTATTTCCATTATATTATTGTGCTCAATGTGTCGAGCCAAATGGGCTCCTGCTGGATGTTTAGTAGATGTTGTAGATGAAAGGCTCTCTATTTATCTCAAGCTTAAAGGATCAATCAATGCAGACTTAGCTAGATTATAATTAATATTTTTATGTATCTAATTATTTTCGTTTTTTTAACCAAATACCCCCGACAAATTACGAAATTCACCATATTTCCTCAATGTTTCAGATATTCACCATATACCCCTGACTTTTCGAAACCGTTCACCAAATGCCATTTTCCTAACTGTCGTTAACTCACCGTTTGCATTATTTACAATTTTGCCACAATTGACCCACCCCCTCCCTGTCGAATTCCTCACTCCCTCGCCGTTGTTGCTTGTGCGTGGGGGCGGGGTGGGGGGGGGGGGGGGTGCGGCGGAGGGGGGGGGGGGGTGGGTAGGGGGGGGACGGGTGGAGGCTGGGGGTGAGGGAGGGAGGGGAGGGGGGGGGGTGGGGGGCGGAGGGGGGGGGGAGGGGGTGGGTTAAGGATTAGGGTTTAGATTAGGGGTTAGGGATTAGGGGTTAAGGGTTAATAATGACAAAATGGTAAATAAAGCTAACGGCAAGTTAACGTCCGTTAGAAAAAGGGTATTTGGTGAACGTTTTCGAAAAGTCAGGGGTATATGGTGAATATCTGAAACATTGAGGGTATATGGTGAATTTCGTGATTTGTCGGGGGTATTTGGTGAAAAAATCGAATTATTTTTGCTTATGCTTCAATTAAGCATAATATGCTTAATAAAATGAGTATTGATATATACTATTGATTTTATATCGATTAATAATGAAAAAATGCAAAAAAAAAATTGTTTTGTTTTTGGTTTTTGGGGTGGTCAATCACTGCGGTTTTGGGTCAAAATCGGAGCGGTAAATGATTAACTGATCCGGTTTAGGACCGGATCAGTTAATCATTGTTAACCGCTGCTAGCCCACCCATCCGGACCAAAACTGGAGCGGTAAGCCCGGTTTTGACCGGATCGGATGGGCTTTTTTCCACTAGTGCAAAGTACGTCAAATTTTTTGCAATAACTTCGGATGTTTGAAAATTACACATTTTTTTTTTAAAGGTAAGATGAAGTCCCTTGCAAGGAAGGGGGGAAATTGGGGATCCCTCCTTGTAAGGGGTGAGACTCGATCCCATGATCTTTGGGATCGGAGGTGATGCCAACACCACTAGGCTATCACCTGCTGCTCGTTTGAAAATTACACATTGCATTCATTACATAGACTATAGAATTCAGTTACTGTCCCTTTCAAACAAGACACCAATTATCTTGCTTTCAGATCCACAATGAGTCAATGACGGTATATACTACAAAATTCAGGATAAGGAAAAAGCCAATATTATCTTAATAACATCCAAACTAGTAAATTAACATAAGTATTCTTCAAACAATTTAGGCTCTTCCCCTTAATTAGTTTGATAGAGGGACAAGAGATTCGACCCATGGTAGTATGGCAGAGAACCGTTTTGGTGATAAACTTGGAATTTCAACCTCAGAAGCTTCTTGAGATTGTAGATGTAGAAGATATACATAGTATATCTTAGTCAATATATTGTAGTTAGTGTAATCCCTCGATTTACTCATTTAGGTTGATAGTCAATCCCTAACTATTAGCTAATGTACTTAGACAAATACTCTAATGTATCTAGACGTATTATATTGCTTACCCATGTAATATATATATACACATAAAATTACATCAATATAATTCAAGCTTTTCACCATTCTCTCTAAGCTTTCTCACAAACTCTATCATGGTATCATGAGCTATTGATCCATTTTTTCCCCGCTTCCGTTACTACCATGGCTACACCATCAAAACCTTTTGCCGACGCCGACAAATGATGGTGACCATATCAAACTTCCTTCTCAGAAAGCTTCAAAAAAAAAAATATCACACTTCCGCTCAACTCTTTTGGCACCCTGTATTTCATATACCAAGAAATGCCAATTATCATTTTTTTTCTCCAAACCCTTTACGGAGAAACAATCCCTGTTCGGCACCCCGTAGTTTGTCTACCAAGTGTTGCCAAACATAAATTTCCTTCTCCAAAATCATCATGGAGAACCATAAAATTCTCTTTTAAATAACCGTCACCATCATTACATTTTTCTATCTCTCCTCTAATGGTGGTGAAGGAACCCATATATTTTTTCTCCCATACGATAATTCTTCATTTTAATTTTGCAATAAATGGTTCACGTGTCAACAATTGTGAAAAACACCCATTAAGCAACTTTCAATACTCAACTCTCTCCAAACCCTCTTGAAGAATTACAATGCAATGCAACTAATCCCCACTTTCACAAACTACTTGTTGCACTCTGCAAGACTGCAACACAATACTTTCCCATCCAATCTCTTTTTAATATTTTTTAATGCAAAAATCTCTTTTTAATATGTGCAAGCAAAACACAATACAATGTCAAACTCATTTCCTCTATGTTAATGTAGTCATGGAACTAATATCCCTTCTGCTGTCCACATTCTGGTGCAACTACATCGTGCTATCCATATTATTCTCATTTGTCCACCTTCTCACCAATCCAATCACCTCCTCTTCATTTCACACAAAAAAAAAAAAATACTGATCTCCCTCTTCTCATTTGTCCACCTTCTCACCAATCCAATCACCTCCTCTTCATTTCATAAAAACTTACTTTCCATTCCCCTCGACAAGACAAGAGCACGCTCTACTTGTCATGTTTGTTGCCGCTCAAACTCACGCTGGAGCTCCGACACCTCCTCCTATGGTGCCACCCACATCTTCGGTGTTCGCTACCTCCTCTACGGCTCTACTTTCGTTCAAGACTGGTCTCTCGTCCCGGTCGTCCGTCTTGCGAGGGCGTGTAGAAGATATACATAGTATATCTTAGTCAATATATTGTAGTTAGTGTAATCCCTCGATTTACTCATTTAGGTTGATAGTCAATCCCTAACTATTAGCTAATATACTTAGACAAATACTCTAATGTATCTAGACGTATTATATTGCTTACACATGTACTATATATACACATAAAATTACATCTATATAATTCAAGCTTTTCACCATTCTCTCTAAACTTTCTCACAAACTCTATCAGTAGATCACAACAAATAAAGTTTAGGGGTCCTCTCAAAAAAGCTACTAGGATTTTGCACCCATCTTTTGAGCAAGCAAGACTCAATCCCAAACGCCAACAAAGAAGGCCAGATGCGGACTTATATATATCGTTCCACTGCGTAGATGGGCAGCGAAACAACCGACTCCAAGACTCTTCCACACCATACTCCTTCAGTATCCATACATCAAGATAATATGTTACTATGACCAATTGTCCTTTTAAAACTGCCAATAAAGGGAAATAACCAGGACTAACTTTTTTGGAAAGGAGCAACTCGTAATACCTGCGAGTGAAAAGATCGAAACACTTTATGTTTTTATGCTCACAATCCATCCAGTGCAAAGTGTTGTTAACCAAATTACTAGGGAATTTAACAGAGTCCCAAGCCCAAGGGGGGCTTAGGACCATCTCCCATGCATTGATTCTCAAACTATAGAGGAAGGTTTCCCACTTGATTAATTCATACCTATGGTTATGCGATTCTACAAACCTCAAAACCTTATAATCATCGGACATACAATCATAAGAAAACTGGACCTCAGGAGATAATTTCCTGAACATGTTCTTGAAGTTGATTTGAGGTAATACCTTGCAGGCTCGAATGGCAGGATTGTAAAGAGCAAGGTTATTGTTTATGCTGATTTTTGCTCAAACGACAAGATTCGATATGGGACGACAACAACCAGATTTATGCGACGTATGCTATGCAAATGTAAGAAAAACAAAGGGGAATGGAGCGACACAAAGGATTGTTGACGCGGAAAACCCCAATGAAGGTGGGTAAAAAACCGCGGGTGGATATGAGTCCACCAATCCACTATATGCAATCGTCACTCTGAGTGAATGACAATCAATACAACTTAGTTTGATGGATCTAAGTATCACAGTAGTTTAATCTGATGAAAGTATTAAAGAACACAAATATATAAGTAATTCTAAGGAAATGACTGCAATGTGTAAGCTTGTGTATGCCCAATGTGATGATGTTCTTCGTACTTCCAATCCCCTTTAAATAGTTGTATTCTATCCGTCACGTACGCCCAAAGATCTCGGAAGTTAGCTCCGTATCTTCTCCACATGATCTCAACCGAACTGCTATCATTATGCTACTTTCTTTTGACTTCAGTCTACAACGACTACTTAGTGAATATCAATAACCATGCCTTCCTTATTCCTCGGGTAACACTTGGAACATTGACTTAGTCATAACGTCAACAACTGATGTAGGTGTGTCAGCGTCCTTGAATCAATGCGTCTATGTCAACCTGAAAATTCAGCCATAACAGTTTGCCCCCAATTGTTGAAATGGGGAAATATCAAGAGTCATGAAACAATTGTATCAACCCGCATTAGACATCCTGTACGGTCAAAACACTTGTCACAACTGTTTATCATCTATTAGAACATTTGTCAGGAAGATAAGAAAATAAAATTTAAATATCGGATGACTTTATTAGGGATAACTCAAGGGTCACTGGTAAAAGATAAATTCTTGTGCCAAAGATAATCTACAACCCGCAAAATATACCCGTTGCTTAATAAGGATCACAGCTGTGACTATAAAAATAGTGCCCACTGATTTAAAAACCACACGCAACATTCTCTCTCTATAAACCACTCGATCGTTCGAATTTCTCTAGAAGCATCCGAAAAATTCTGGAACAATTCAGCTTTGCCAGGTAACTTCTGCCGCCTTTAGCTTCGATTTTTTAGTTAATTTCAAAATCGATACTTGAATCTATGCTCCCAGCAGACGTAGTATTAGAATTTTTGTTAAAAACCAAGAAAAAACCAAGGCAAAAGAAAGAGTCGTAGAAGAAAAAAGCGAATTTGATGAAGAACAATCTAACATGTCGCAAGATGACCTAATGAAATTCCTAGACTTAGGAAACTTACCCGTTGATATAGTACTGAGAAACACTGAGCATCACGAGCGACCAGAGATGTGTCCACATGGTTGGGTGGTACTGTATGAATACCCCTTCAAAATAGGTCTTAGGTTACCTTTTCCCCCCATAGCCAGGGAGTTAATGCAAATTTACTAAATTTGCCCTGGGCAAATCATGCCCCAAGTCTGGAGAGTTCTGAGTGTAGTTGATAGGGTGACAACGTCTTGGGAAGAGCCTTTTGCTCTCCACGACCTATTGCTCTGCTACGAAATTAGGGTCAAGGTCAAAAATAGGTTAGCCCTATATACCAGGGCGAGACAAGACGCTTTGGTTGGAGGAATTCAATCGAACGACAGAGGTTGGAAGAACCGTTATGTCTTTGTCAGGAAATCATATTTGGGAGAAGTAGGGAAACATTTAACCGGAGGCTGGAACATAGGAGGTTCGTAAAATTCTTTACAAATTGTTCTTATGTCATGACGTTAACGTTATTCTTACGTCGTTTCTTTTGCAGATCTAGACCCAAAACTGTTGACGCATCGCGAGGAGTCTGAATGGTTGTGCGAGAAATTCCTAAGGGTGAAAGAAGAAGAACGATACTTCAGAAGGGTAACGGTCGCTAGCCAAGACATCTATTCTTCCATGGCTTCAGGTAAATGTTTCACTTCGTCGTTTGCAATACTATCTCTACCATGATTCTTACAGATCTTCTCCGACAGAATCTTCTCAATCGCGACCAAGAGGGTCTATGGACAGCCAAGCCCTTGCTGAAACGCTCCGTAAGAGGAAAAGAGAGCTGAGTCACTCTGCTGCATCGTCGCCCACTGCGTTGGAGAAGAAAGGACCTGCAGACGTCGTCCATGTGGAAGACGACGACTCGGACGTTGCTCAAAAATTGCGCAAAACTGACTTCATTGCCCCTCCTAACAGAGGAGGTCCGTCGTATACTGTGACGGTGCCTAATGACTTCATGTCACTAGACAGGTCGATCTGGCCGGAGGCGGAAAGGCTACTATTTCCTTGCGCTAAAAATCGCTTGCGGGAACTTACTCTGCCTAGGCTCATGTCAGATGGCCTAGAGCTCGTTTCCAGGTATGTTAATGTGTGATTTCATATTGTTAAATAAAGTGAACTTGGTCGCTTACTCTTTGATTGTTGGTATACAGGCATCGCAGCATTTTCTTATGGCGAAGAAAGAAATGTCGTCATTGTTCAAAGGGCATCAGGCGATGAAATCTAGGGCTGACAAAAGCGAGTTAGCTTTAAAGGACAAAGAAACGGAACTAAAGAAAGTTCAACTGGAAATGACCAAGATGGGGGAAACGCTAAAGAAGAATGGCGAAGAGTTGGAAGGGCTGAAGAAAGAAGCAGAAGGTTTGGCGGCGTCGTCGCGTTTGGAAATTGAGGCCCTTTCAAGCTAGAGGTGATCATTTGCGGGCTTGGACGGGTTGCGGGCCGGGCCTAACCAAAAAAATTTGTCCAACGGGCCTAATATGTCTAGTCCAAGCCCTTTTATATTGGCTTAACTACTTGTCCATGACCCGCCCTAATAAACGGGCGGGCTTGCTCGCGGGCCTAACGGGCCTATTAATACTTTTATTTTTTTTTCAAATACTCTAGTTAATTTCCTTTAATATTTATAGATTAAAACATAATTTTGGTTAAAATAGAAAAAAAGTTGATAATCACAACGTAAGATAAAGAGAAAGTTAAAAATATTCGTAACAAAAATGTTAGAGGACGATAAATTTTTAAGAAATTAAGTTAGTAAAGGTAAGAATAAAGACAATTATGTGTTGCCAAAGCTATATTAGTGCAAATAAACTATATATTCCAAAAGATAAATCAACACTAAATTAGTTAGATAAAAAATTATATTTCATTGAAAATAGATATTATGATAAACGGGCCGGGCGGGCTTGCCCGCGGTATATTTGAGGTTGTCCATATCCGCCCATTAATATTAGCGGGCCGGGCTTGGCCCGCCCATTTAGAATTTTTTTTCAAAGTTTGTTGTCCAAGCCCGCAACTTTAGCGGACCGGGTTGGGCGGGCTTAGCGGGTCGTCCCGTCCGTGAACTGCTCTACTTCAAGCACAGGTTGCAGCTCAGAAAAACGAACTTGACCTGCTGGAGGCTGAGGTGACCACGAGGGTGAGGGCGAAGCTGATGTACCAGTTCATGATGAAACGGACTGCGTCATGGGAACCTCAGAAGGAAATTGACTTGTACCTTGAATGCTTAGGAGGTATGAAAGACCTGATGGACCCTGAAGATTTCCTCAAGGCGACGATTGAATCGTCGTTGAACGCTGATCACCCAGATGGTGGGGTTGGCTCTTCATGTGCCGCGTTCATAGCGTCTGACGTGCCTCCAGACGCTGACTCGGAGAAGGGAATTACGACGGAGGTTCCATCGTCGTCTAAGCCAATTGAGGAAAAATTCGATGATGCTTCCGCCGTTTAGTCTACGCAATCTGAGTGTTATCTAAACTCTTTAAATATTTTAAACTGTGTGTTATCTTAGAAAACATTTCGCTGTTTTGGGTCACTCATGAGGGTGACCATTGATGTACTTTTGGACCACTCATGGGAGTGGTCATAACGTTTGTTTCCTTTCGTTTAATCGTATGAACTATGTTTGTTTATGATATGTTGCCGTTTTTCTGGCGTCTGAGTTCAATGATCAGGCGCTTTGAAAGCCTCTCTTTGTCACGTAGGTTAGACTTTGTTAAAAAAAAAAATTAATATGCATCAAACAAGTTTACTTACTTGTTGCGAGCAGGCCAAAAGTTTACACCGCTATTAAGCTGACGTTAGAGTCCTATGACATGTGATAGTACGATTTGCCCACAAGATAGCTGGCAGTGCTTCTGCCCATTTGCCTTTTTTAGCGGTGAGACGCTTCTTCAGTATCTATGACGGTCTTGTTACTGGACTCAGCTTGTCCATTGGCTTGAGGATATCTGGGCGTTGATGTTAGTAACGTGATGTTCCACTCGTCGTAGAAGTGCTTTGTTTTGTCGCTAATAAATTGCGACCCATTGTCGCATCTAATTTCCGACGGAACACCAAACCTGCAAATAATGTTAGTATGTATAAAAGAGATTACCTCTTTGTCGCGTACCTGTTGGAAGGAATCTGCCTCTATCCACTTAGAAAAATAATTTGTTAGTGGTAACATAAAGACCTTTTGTCCTGGGGCTGGAGGTAGTTTAATTACCAACTATGTCCATTCCCCATTTCATAAAAGGCCAAGGGGTTAAAGTTGGATGCAGAATTTCATAGGGTTTGTGTGTCATACCTGCGTGTCGCTGACAACTATCACACTTGGTGACGTACCTGATTGCGTCTTGCTTCATCGTTGGCCAATAATAGCCCATTCTCAATGCTCTATTGGATAAGCTGCGTCCTCCAGAATGGTTTCCGCACGTCCCCTCGTGCAGATCTTGCAACACTTGCCCCCACTGGTCCTTTTCCAGGCAACGCAGATACGGCCCAGCGATGGATTTTTTGAATAGCACTCCTTGAATGATGACATACATGGATGCTTTGAAGCGAACTCGTCGTGCTTCTGCTTTGTCTTCTGGGAGTATATCGTTAGTTAAATAATCGTAAAACGATTTTGTCCAACTAACATTTACCTCATCGTTTGCGGGGGTGTCATCATTGGTTGCATCGACATTATCGTTTATTGGCTCGCCGTCGTCTGCTGACGAGACGTCCTCGTTGTTCGCTTGATTGTCGCTTCTGATTGCTGTGACGACATCTGCAACGTCTTTGCGTTTGTTTATCGCTGGTGTTGTGATATGGATGATAGGGACGGAAGTGAATGATACGTCTCTTAGGGACGATCCCAAGTTAGCTAACGCATCTAGATCTGCTTGCGTGTTCTGGTCTCTTAGTATCTGCATAATGTCAAAAAGGTTAAACATTTTACTTTTACCTTGTGCGACTTCCAAGTAGAGCGCCATTTTGGAATCCTTAGCGGCGAATTCGCCTTTGATATGACTGACTATTAGCAACGAATCGCTGTAGATCTTTAACGCTTTTGCCCCCAAGTCGCTTGCTAGAGTCATTCCTGCGATTAATGCCTCATATTCAGCCTCATTATTGGTCGCTTTAAATTCGCAACATATGGCTTGCACTATCTTGTCCCCTTGTGGCGACTTTAGGACAACGCCAGGACCTGCACCACAAAAATTAGAAGATCCGTCAACAAATAAAATCCACGCGTCGTGATTGATTCGAGCAACTTCGTCTTCTGCGATCTTCTCCAACTCTGGATTAAGTCTGCCACAAAGTCAGCGAGAGCTTGCGACTTAATTGTCGTTCTTGGTAGGTACATGATGTCATAACCACTGAGCGCAATGGCCCACTTTCTCATGCGACCTGTCAATTCGGGTCAACACAAAACACTTTTTATAGGATAGTTAGTCATGACAGTGACAATATGAGTTTCGAAGTAATGTCGTAGTTTTTTAACAGCAGTGACTAAGGCTAGGACAAGTTTTTCTAGAGAAGAATACTTGCGTCAAAACGGCGCTGACTGAGGTGTTGCTGACGGTGAGGTATAACTGGAGCGTTTCTCCATCGCTGGGTTTGGACAGCAGCGGAGGAGAAGCTAGATACTGCTTTAGTGCTTGTAGCGCGTCTTCATGTTTTGGCGTCTAGTCGAATCCTTTGTTTTTGTGCAGCACATCATAAAACAGATGGCACTTTTCTAATGACCTGGATATGAAACGATTTAGAGCAGCAACACGCCCAGTTAATTTTTGTACCTCTTTGACATTTCTGGGGGATTGGATGTTGATCATCGCTTTTATTTGGTCGGGACTGGTTTCGATTCCTCGTTGTGTCACGACGTAGCCTAAGAATTTACCTGCAGCGACTCCAAACGTACACTTAGTGGGATTAAGTTTCATACCGTACTGGCGTAGGACATCAAATGCTTCTGATAGATGTTGGATGTGGTCGCTTGCTTGCTTGGATTTCACCAACATGTCGTCGATGAAAACTTCCATGGTCTCGCCTAGTTGGTCTTTGAACATGCGGTTGACTAGGCGTTGGTATGTCGCACCTGCATTTTTTAGTCTGAAAGGCATAACCTTATAACAATAAATACCTTTTGTCGGTGACGAATGCTGTTTTTTCCTGATCGTCGGGGTGCATGAGGATTTGGTTATAACCAGAGTACGCATCCATGAATGTCAAGAGCTCGTCACCTGCCGTCGCGTCGACCATTGCGTCTATATGGGGGAGTGGGAACGAATCTTTGGGACAGGCCTTATTAAGGTCTGTAAAGTCAATGCAGACTCTCCATTTGCGGTTCTTTTTGCTGACAACAACAACATTAGCCAACCAGTAAGGATATTTAACTTCACGTACCTTACCTGTGTCAATCAATTTTTGCACTTCGTCGTTTATGATTTGATTGCTTTCAGGAGCGAATTTGCGTCGTTTCTGCTTGACTGGCTTATGCTCCGGATCAACGTTCAGTTTATGGGTAATGACGTCTGGACTTATACCTGTCATATCTTCCTTCGACCAAGCAAAACAATCTTAGTTAGCTTTTAGGAACTCGATTACCTGGTTACGGAGTTTTGGTGACAAGGTTGCTCCAATACGAGCGACACGATCACGGTAAGATGGATCTAGCACCACTTCATCTATGTTCTGCTCATCGGGCGCGTCGGGCGCTGATCCGCACGTTAGTTGCTAGATGGACATCTTAGCGGGCTTTAGCGACGAACTGTAACATTCTCGGGCAGCTTTCTGTTCGCCCTTGATCTCTTGAACGCCCCATTTGGTAGGGAACTTGAGCGTTTGATGGTACGTTGAAGGGACTGCTTTCATTTTGTGGATCCAAGGCGTCCCCAGGATGACGTTGTAGGCGGAGGGTCAGTCCACGACATTGAACCTCATTGGTAGGTTTACTCCTTTGGCGAGGGTTGGCAATGTGATCTCACTGACAGTCTGCTGTGCTTCTCCGCTGAAACCAACTAAGACAGTAGATCTTTTAGTTATATCTTTATCACAAAGACCCATACCTTCGAGGGCATTCTTGAAGATGATGTTGGCTGAACTTCCGCCATCAACCAGCACTCGTCGCAGTAGGCAATTGCTGACGGTCAAAGAGATGACCAATCCGTCGTGGTGCTCCTCCTCGCACACGTCGTCGTCGTCGAAAATAATTGACATCGCTTCTACCTTGCGTTCATCATCTGACCTGTAAGATTTAGGAACAGTGGACGAGGGGGATCCCTCTCTAGCTAGCCTTTTGGCTGCTGAATATGTTAGTCCACAAACGTCTGAACCACCAGAGATTACATTGATTACCTTAACGTGAGTAGGGGATGCAGGCGGATTCGACTTGGAAGGATTTTTATCGAAGGACGCCTTCCCCTTGTCGCTGAGGAGATCTTGGAGGTGCCCTTTGTTCAGCATGAACGCGACTTCTCTTCGGAGCGCGATGCACTCTTCCGTCTTGTGGCCATGGTCGTGGTGGAACTAGCACCACCTGGTCTGATCTTTTTGAGCGTCTGGGCGATCACTCTTCCTCGGCCAACGGACAGGGGCTCCGATCTTTGTCAATGCGTTGACGACGCCTCCGACATCGACGAAGAATCCATAGGTACCGATGTCAGGAAATGACGATTGATCCGTTATAACCTCAGTACCTGCGTTTTCAATTACATCGTTAACATTGTGTACCTAGTTAGGACGACTGTAGGGATGACTCCGCCAATTGTTCTTCTTGGGGACGAAGGTCTTGCGATCGCTCGTGCCCTCCGACACATGGCGCGTAGAGATAGTGTTAAGGATGGCATCGTCTTCCTCTAGACGCATTTAGGCCAGCGCTCTTGACTTCACCTCTTCGAACGTGGAGCAAGGATATTTCGTGAAACGATTGTACAGCTTGAACCGGAGGATGAGACCTTTCCTGAAACATTCAATAGCAGTCTTAGTGTCAAGATCTTTAATGCTAATCATCTCTTTATTAAAGCGATTATAGTAATCGCGGACAGATTCGTTTGGCCCCTGGACAATGCCATAGAGGTCACTCGTATGCTTATCTAGACTACGACTGCCTTCAAATTTATCATAAAATTTATTGACTAAGGTAGAGAAATTGGCGATGCTGCCAGGTTTGAGGGATCCGAGCCATTTGAGAGCTAGTCCGGTCAAGGTAGCCCCGAAGGATTTGCACATGCATGCTTCAACGACATGCCACGGGATAGACGCTTGCCACATTCTCTGCTTGTACTGAGCGACGTGCTCAGTGGGGTCGGTTGATCCATCATATGAAGCAGTCAGGGCCGGCAAATTGAGCTTCTTTGGCAACGACGCTTTAGAGATCTTCTCGACGAACGGAGATGCTGCATATCCGTCCCGATGCTCGACGACGCTGGGCGTGGGCGCTCCAGGGAGTTGAGACATGAGCTTCATCAAGCGCCGGTTTTGCTTCTCGATCAAGATCATTCGCTTCGCCATGGGATCTTCGTCTTCATTTAGGGGAGCCTTCTCAGGGGAGCCTCCGTCTTGGTCGTTCTAGGGGCTACCGTCAAGGAAACCTTCATTGTCTTCTGACTCGGTACTTTCAGCATCAGTGAAAGGATGGATGGTGGGGATGTCGTTTCCATTGAAGCGGCGTCGGGTCTTAGATGCTTTCGACGAGGCCAATTCTTCTTGCAATTTTTGGATCTTTTCTTGTGACGATGAGAAATTAGAGGACAGTTGCTCATTAGCCTTTTTCATCTCGGCCATTTCTGCCTTCATTTGATCATAGAGCTTCTGCATTTCGTCGACATTCATTGGTGCGGCCATTTCGGGAGAATTGGAAAGGAGTGATTGATCTGGCTGTGGCCCCACGATGGGCGCCAAATTGTTTATGCTGATTTTTGCTCAAACGACAAGATTCGATATGGGACGACAACAACCAGATTTATGCGATGTATGCTATGCAAATGTAAGAAAAACAAAGGGGAATGGAGCGACACAAAGGAGTGTTGACGCGGAAAACCCCAATGAAGGTGGGTAAAAAACTGCGGGTGGATATGAGTCCACCAATCCACTATATGCAATCGTCACTCTGAGTGAATGACAATCAATACAACTTAGTTTGATGGATCTAAGTATCACAGTAGTTTAATCTGATGAAAGTATTAAAGAACACAAATAAATAAGTAATTCTAAGGAAATGACTGCAATGTGTAAGCTTGTGTATGCCCAATGTGATGATGTTCTTCGTACTTCCAATTCCCTTTAAATAGCTGTATTCTATCCGTCACGTACGCCCAAAGATCTCGAAAGTTAGCTCCTCATCTTTTTCACATGATCTCAACCGAACTGCTATCTTTATGCTACTTTCTTTTGACTTCAGTCTACAACGGCTACTTAGTGAATATCAATAACCACGCCTTCCTTATTCCTCGGGTAACACTTGGAACATTGACTTAGTCATAACGTCAACAACTGATGTAGGTGTGTCAGCGTCCTTGAATCACTGCGTCTATGTCAACCTGAAAATTCAGCCATAACAGTTATCGTCTCTAAATCTGAAGCAAATTAAGCCGTTGCATGATCCTGTCATTTTGAAATCATGTTGTTGAGGTGAAGCAAAGTTCGCCATTGCTTGATGGTAGTTAAGTTCAGTGGCATGACACGGGGGATCGTTGAAGTCCAAAGTGTAGAGAGAGTTATATGCATGGAGTATGAGAGTCCCGTTACAATTTGAACGGAGGGAGTGACTTAGATGGATTTTGACGAAATTAGAGCCGTTTATTATGTGGTACCATGACTTGGAAACACACTTGAAACGAACATGGAGTTTAACGGGAAGCCATGAAAGGATATGAATGAGTAGCGTTAAAGGAAGCAGGGGAGGACCGTAAATCGTTTCTTCCTTCGTCAAGTCCATTCCAGTATCAAAACTGCAATTTAAGTATATATACAAGATTACAATATACAATAGATCACATAGATGTCTAGCATGTACTACCTCCGTTTCACAATACATGCACCATTTTCCTCTTTTGGATGTTTTACAATACATACACCATTTCTTCTTTTAGATAATTCACAATATATCACCACCTTTAAAACATAATCACATGTGTTCCAAATGCAATCACAACCCTCTTTTTCCTCACCCTTGGTTTATATGTGCCATATAGAATTGGTGCATGTATTGTGAAACGGAGATAGTATATATTAAGCAAACCCACATTACACATTATCAAAACTCAAAAAGCATTCTTAGTCACATATGTTAGTTCACTGCTTAAGCAATATAATCATCAACTACAGGTTCTGGACTCGTATTCAGAGAACATCAATAACCATCAAAAGCTTATAGTAGTATACTATGCCATTTTCTATGCTTTATCAAAAAAAAAAAAAAAAAAAAAAAAAGTATACTATGCCATATGTTACACACTAACACAGGTGTTTTTTTAAGGGAATATGAACTTTGACAAATACAACCAATACGTTACGCACAAGTTTCAAATCCGACTAGTGAGGTACTTCCAAAGTTAGATTCATTTTGCAACTAATCAAATACCACAATTTTTTTTCAAATTTAAGACCAAGTGCTTATTCTTTTGTAAGAGAAGAGTTTCATTGTATATCCCACAAGATTTTGTCAATTAGTAGCCTAATCACTAAATTTTACTTCAGGATTATAAGACCCATAAGTGAACGTCAATATTTCGATTAGAGTACATGTAATTTCCTTCAATTGCGAAGAATTAGCTCAATTTCAGATACTTTCCTATGACAGAACACACAGCGCACTAGTCATTTCTAATTCCTAAATCCCAGCCCATTCAAAACATACTAATCTGTTTCTCCACATCTAGAAATTCAGGAATTGAAATCTGAAAAGTCAAAATATTCTTCAAACTGAATTCCGCATATTCAGATAATAAATTACAGATTCTTAAAACTAAGATGAGTTTACTAAAGCATTAACTTTAAGAGCAAGTCAGCCAACAAAAATGATAAACTCAAGCATATACAAGCACTGAAAATTAAACAATGAGCATAAATTCTTACCAATTTTCAGATGAAGAATCAAAAATCTGTGACCTTTTATCTTTATAATTTCGAGCTAAAATTGGCTAAAAAATCTGAAATTTCGGAGTTTATATAAATCCTGTTGAAAGTCTCCTTGAATTTGTGTGGTTGCTGCCAAGTCAACTAACCATTTGGTCTTCCCAAAAAGAAAAATTATACACGTTACACACTTGGCAGAAAAATGTTATCCTCTTTTACTTTTTAATTCTCCAAAATATAAAAAAACTCCAAGTGAATATTGTAATTTCGATCTCAAAATATCATATACAATCTAATAACATTAACTAGTATCAAAGTTTTGGTATTTTTTTTAAGGTAGGTAAGATGAAGCACCCTATTGAACAAATATGTCGCACACGTAAGCTAGTCAGGTTTGCAGGCCAGGCTCCTTAGAGGGAGGGGGTGATAAGGAAAATCTCACCCCTAATTCAAAGAGTCCCTAGTGGGGTTTGATCCCATAACCTTGAAATCATAAGACCAAACCTTTACCAAAGGGACAAGAAATTCCACCCAAGGTTGTATTCCAGACACCTGAACCAAAGAAGCCGACAATTCAATCTCCCTACCTTGTCCAGATTCCATATCACGGCAAAATCATGAATTTTTCATCCCCATTGCACCAGCAGGATGACATTGCGCGCATCATTTAAGCAACCAATTTATCAACGAAATTAATCAACTGAATGTGGAACGAAAGAGTCGAGTCCAAGGCTTTTCCTTACCATACTTTTCTAGTATCCGCATATACAGATAACATGAGTGTAAGATCATCACTATACACAACTTTCCTCTTAAAACCATGATCAGTCTAGCTAGAGTCGACATCTCTACTTTGAGGAGCGCCGAGCTCGTAAATTTAGTGGAAGTAGTTGTTAGCCAAAAGAGTTTGCAGGGATATACTTAAATTCCAAACTGACATAGGTATAGACTGATAATTTCTTTAAAATTAGCTCAGTAAGACGGACGTGTACATATGTATCTGTCATGACTCATGAGTACATGAGCTTGAGTAACAAAGATCATGGTATTTGAGTATCGTTCACTTGACGTCTGAACGACTACTGGCAATGGAACAGTTACAGAGTAACCCAGCTTAAGTGAAGCAACTCCCTAGAGGTTTAGTCATTCATATATAAGAATTTTCATAATTGAAAATTCTCTAGTGCTGTACGCCTGTACCATTTTAACCACTCTTACACATGAAACCTGTATTCATTTTCTTAAAAACAGAACAATTATTTTCTTTCTTAATAAACAGAGAAATTATACAAGGAATGAAAACCTTTGACTTTAGGCTCTCTGTACTTCATCTCACAGCATCAGTGATGATCCAAACGATAAATCGATAAGACATATGATCTCTTAGAAACGATAACTGGATTTATATTCAACGGAATTGTAATATACAATTTTCAGTTTGTCAAATGTACAAGTACAACAAATAACAGATGCACATTATATACATACAAGGGTTTCAGAGTTCAGACCCCATTCAAAAATGACAATTGTACAGTAAAACAAATTTTGAAATAAACTGGGCATGAGAAAGCTTTCAGCTTTTCTCAACTATTCAGAATTGTAAACTCTGAGCCCGAAAAAATAGCTTCACGCCACAATCAGCAACAAGCCCATATTGTACAAATGAAGCGAATGAGCTTCTTTTCTTTAATAAAAGGGAAAAAGATCCAACTATGGAAGACATCACCATCAGAAGGGCACTCCTCTCCTGCCACGTTGCAATATAAGCTGTTTAACAGTTGAGAAACTTGAACACTTACAGATCAGGAATCAAAACGGTATATACTCTTCCAGAGCAAAAGCTCTAATTGTAACAAACTGAAGATCAGAATTTTATGCCTATAAAATGTAATCGCCTGTTTGGTAGGCGGTAATAATTGTTTTTTGATGGGTGGTAGTACACAGTGGTAATATAATGAAATTCATAGGGAAATTATGAAAAAAAGTTCCATTCCAATGTCTACGGTAATGCTTGTCCATATTCAAACACCTCTTTCTCTTCAAAAACTGCATTACCATATATTACCACCTGTATAGGTGGTATTGAGTGGTAATGGATATTTGTGAAGAAAAACACAAATTGAAGATGAAGTTCCATTAGCATGGGCAAAAGTCAAAACCATTTACCACCATTTAAAACAAGAATTAACTAGCGTCATAATTCATATTTCCAAGTACTAGCACTCAAAAAATCAGATATATACATGTTGTAATCTCTATTACCTTTTCATCTTTCTTGCATTTATGTTCCATTTCCTCCCATCTAATGGATTAGTCTTCCATATTCGCATCCAAAACTTCATCAACACTACAGAAAAAGAGATAGCAGAACTTAATTTTGTAGCTAACTAGGTAGATGAAGCGCAAAAAGCATTTGCAAATCCTCCAAACAGACATGTTTCTTTCACCTGTATACTACACATGGAAACCAACACACATGGCATCCAAATCAAAAGACTGAAAGTGAAACTATATCATTTTTACCTATCATTCCTTCTTTGCTGCCAATGATTTCTCCTCCGCCTCCTCTTCTTTCCCAGATGATGGTCAGTTTCTTCACCTTCAGTGCCAGAATCCTTCAACATTATGAGGTTCTCTATACATACATGCGTGTCAAAACATCTGGAGAAATCGCAAACCTTAACATCCTTCACCACCATGGTTTGCAAGTCAAGTGAAACGACCCTCCAAGTGTTTAGCTGCAGAAACAGGTTCTGTCTATCCAATGAATATGCAATAGGCCACTCAGGAAACAAGTGCTTTTGTGATTGCTTAACTTTGAACAACCTAGTCCAAGATTCCTTCACACCATACTCTTTCATGACCCATATGTCCGAGTATTCCAAGTCATTCACCAAAAGACACAAACACCCATCAAGCACCCCTACACGGAAGTTACAAAACCTTTCCACAAACTTCGGTTGTAGCACCTCACTGAAGCTATGGTCACCAAGACAAAACCCAACAATGGAATAACGCTTTTCAACCCCATCAAAAAACTCATGCACCCAATGCAATGTACCATTAAGTAGAACACCATCTTCACGGTAGGAAGAAAATGGCTGCGGAACATCTGGAGCCCTCACCCACAAATCCATTTTCAAACTATAAACCATGACTTGACTCTTAAAAGGACCTGTTCCCTCATCTGATTGGAGAATCCTAACAAACTTGTAGTCCATCGACACCCCATCATACCCAAACCCAAACGAGTATCGATAAGGCAAGCTAGAGGGCTTAGGCAAAAAGGGGAGTTTTTTGTGTGTTTGAGTAGTGGGATTGTACAAGAGTATAGTAAGGTGCAAATCATAATTACATAGACAGAGCAACCCATGGCAAGAACCCACCACATGGGCAAAACCCTGACTCCGAAAGGGATTATCGAGCTCCTTCATTCGATCAAACGTGTCGAATTCAGCTGAAGAAAGATGGGGAGCTGAGAAAACAAAGTGGCGTTTCGGATTTGATTGAGCTAGGGTTTGATCAAGATGAAGCTCAACAAAACGAGGAGAGCTAATTACTTCATACCATGATTTGCATACGATCTTAAATTGCATCAAGGGTTTCGCACACAATCTTAAGAGTATATTGATCAATAGATCAATGGGGAGGTCCATTAATTCCGCCATCTTAGCAGAAAATGATGATATATGTGACAAAATTATGTTGTTCTTCTGCACAAAAAAGATTGGAATATAAAGCAATTGGATAGTTAAAGATGGGAATTTGAGTAAATTATGCACGTAATTGAATGAAATACCAACAGAAAATTATGATACAATTGAAAGATTAAACATTGAATACAAGTAATTATGCGCTCAATTGAATTAGAGGTTTTGCTTAAATTAACAGAAAGAGAAAGATGAAGTTATTATTAGAAAATTACCAGAAAATTCTGAAGAAGTGAGAAATGAAGGAATTATGTGCACCGATGCGTTTGCGACTATAGGAAGCAAGAAAAGCCAGATTGATGAAAGTCTTAAAGAACATATTTTTATTCGTATTAAAGAACATACTTGTTGTCGTCTTTTCTTCTTTTTTGAAGTCATTCTTATTCCACTAGTACTTTGTTTTATGAAAATTTTAGTAAGACTATTTTGTTTTTATTTTGAGAGGCAGTAATATTATATTTTATCATTGATTATTTAGAATTTTCCAATAGGCCGGGCCATGGTTTTATTGGATTGGATTGGATTCGATTGGGCCGGACTTGATTTGGTTATTGGATGGGTGGAAGAAGGTCTATTATGCTCGGCCCAGATTGACTATAGCTGTTGTGAATACTTGTGATAACTTTTTGTTGAAGGAAGAGTAAGAGAACAAAAACCTCTTCCTGCCTCCTTAAAACCATCAACATAATAGGACACATACATTCTGACACAAAAAGTATACAGGAGAATGACATATTGAATAAAACATAAAAGGCAAAGAAATATATACTTCCTCCATTTTAAAATAAGTGAAACACTTTTCTTAAAAAACTCTCACATAAAATAGAGAAGTATTTCACTTATTTCAGAACAGAGAAATTATATGAAGTATATCACTACTTCCTCCATCTTATATTCATTGCAATAGTTTGACAGGCACAAGTTATAGGAGTATTAATCATCTTTTTAGTCTATAATTGGTAGTAGAAATTTTTGGGTGTAACGGTTACACCATAACTTATGGAGTAACAAAATAAAAACCATCGCTTCTTTTGTAAAAAAAACTTAAATGACATGAAATACATGACATCAAATTTATTCATTATTTATGTACTCCATGTAATTATGTACGTGTGAGGTTTTGTTACATAATAAGTTATGATGTAACATGTTACACCCAAGACGCACTCAATTGGTAGTTGATGGTGTGGTTATTATAGACTTGTTGTAATGGTTAGTGGGATGTTGGTCCAAAAATGAAAAGGCGGAACATTTTGGTGAGTCCAACAATAGGAAATTAGAGTTAAACTTCTATAAAATTATTAGCCAATGGGTCTTTGCCATTTTTAGGAGTATTGCAATTAATATGAGGTAGATGAAGATGGGAATTGTTGCTACTAATAGAAGTATATGATAGTGGGAATAAATTCAATATGATTAAAATTTAATAATTAGATTAGAACCCATAAAGCATATCTCTAATAAAATGTAATAACACATATAGAATGGTGATACATAATTGATCAAACACATCTAAAACTAAAGGTAAATTGTGGAGATTTTGAAAACAATGAGGTAGACATATACTTCATTGGTGTTTGACTCGAAAACAATCCACCCGTTACATAATTGGGCCCTGTTCTTTTGGACTTATTTTCAGCAAAAATAAGTAAAAATAAGTTCAGTTCAGCAAAAATAAGTTCAGTTCAGCAAAAATAAGTTCAGTTCAACAAAAATAAGTAAAAATAAGTTCAGTTCAGCAAAAATAAGTTCAGTTCAGCAAAAATAAGTTCAGTTCAGCAAAAATAAGTGTAGTATACTATAATGTTGTAATTATTATATTTGTTTTCAATATTACTATTAATATTGTTATTATTATTAATATTATAATAACGATGAATTTGTAATTA